>CM019166.1:4747752-4940115 GCA_009733165.1 Naja naja
TAATATGGCTATCAGCTACAGATCTCAGTCGATCAGCAGTGGATCATCAGTCTTGATCTGCTAAAGGCAATTCTGTCTCTGTCCATGTCAGGGTTTTTCAAACTTCGCAACATTAAGATAGGTGGATTGGACTTCAACTCCCAGAATTCTCAGCCATAATCCTGGCTGGGAATTCTGGAGTTGAACTCCTCCCATCTCAGGCATGTTGGCTGGGGAATTCTGGGAGTTGAAGTCCACCATCTTCAGGCATGTTGGCTGGGGAATTTGGAAGTGGAAGTTCACCTACCTTCAGGCATGCTGCCTGGGGAATTCTGGGGGTTGAAGTCCACTCATCTTCAGGCATGTTGGCTGGGAATTCTGGAAGTGGAAGTTCACCTAGCTTCAAGCATGCTGGCTGGGGAATTCTGGGAGTTGAAGTCCACCATCTTCAGGCATGTTGGCTGGGAATTCTGGAAGTGGAAATTCACCTACCTTCAGGCATGCTGGCTGGGGAATTCTGGGAGTTGAAGTCCTCCCATCTTCAAGCATGCTGGCTGGGGAATTCTGGGAGTCGAAGTCCACCATCTTCAGGCATGTTGGCTGGGAAATTCTGGAAGTGGAAGTTCACCTACCTTCAGGCATGCTGGCTGGGGAATTCTGGGAGTTGAAGTCCTCCCATCTTCAAGCATGCTGGCTGGGGAATTCTGGGAGTCGAAGTCCACCATCTTCAGGCATGTTGGCTGGGGAATTCTGGAAGTGGAATTTCACCTACCTTCAGGCATGCTGGCTGGGGAATTCTGGGAGTTGAAGTCCACTCATCTTCAGGCATGTTGGCTGGGGAATTCTGGGAGTTGAAGTCCACTCATCTTAAAATTTCCAAGTTTGGAGAACTCTGGTCTACATGGAAGGAAGGCACATTGGGCGGTTCCTCCGAAGGAAATGAGGACTGCATTTTTTTGGGCAGGCCAAGACCAGTTGTAATCAGCTCCTTCTTGTTTCCAGACCCAAGGGGACCATAAAACAACAACACTGCCACAATAACCAGAGAAAGTCAGGGTGTTAAACCATGTCCCTTCCCCCTCCCAGAGGCAGCAGGCACCTCAACAAGGGTGCAGCTGGGATTTGAAGATCATAGTCCTAAGAGGGAGAAGAAGGGCTTCGTTTCAGTGGCTCTAAAGCAGGAAAGTTCGGGGTGGAATCGGAGATGGAAAAAATTGGTTCTCCCTCCCCGGGAGAGGAAAAGGGGAGGAAGGAAGGACGGAGCCTCCTATGGAAAGTCCAGCTTGGTGGAAAGAACAATGGCTGACCTTTCGCCCAGATGGCCATGGCCTGCGCACAAGATCCCTGCAAACAGCTGAGAGCAACCTTTAGCCCAGTTTCTTTCTTTCTTTCTTTCTTTCTTTCTTTCTTTTTCTTTCTTCTTCTTTCTTTCTTTTCTTTCTTTCTTTCTTTCTTTTTTTGATCTGATTTCATGAAGTTTCTATCCAACCCCTGCTCAAGCAGGGACACTTGATTCTTCATGCTGGAAGATACAATTTCTGAAGGCCAGTCGTTCACTGTTGTCTTCAATGTCCTGCCCTAAACCTCCTTTTCCGCCTTCCTTGCTTCCGTTGGACTTAACTTCTGTAACCAACTTTCCTTCCCTTGCTTCCTTCCCTTCCTCCTCCCTCTTTCTGCCTTCTCGTCCTGTCTTGCTCTTTCCTTCATTCCTTCCCTCTCTTCCTTTTTTTTCTTCCTTCTTTCTCTTTGTCTTTCCTTCCTTCCCTCCCTCTTCTTCCTTTCCTTCCCTCCACATCCATATATATTTAGTGCCACAATAATACTGTTAGGCCTGTCATAAACAGTGCCACTTTTGCAAGCAAAGCTGCCCTCCCATTCTCTTAAAACCCATGACCCAAACTGCTCCTCCTTCGTCTCCACTGATCTGAACCACTAGCAGCCTCCCAGGAGGAGAAGGGGGCTGCTAAGCGGCAGCAGAGTCTGCCGAAGCCTCAGGCAGGGAGGTTTACGTGGGGGCACCTGAGGCTGGGATATAAACATTTATTGCAAGTCCAACTTGTTGCCAAGTTCTTGATGGGAAAATGCCAAGGGTCACATGCGCTCCTGAGCTGCAGGTACCTCAGTGGCGGCCTCCATTTTATGGACCCAGCTGAACACGTTTCTCGATCTGTAAAACATTAGCTTGTCCAGGTCCCTCAGTTCACAGGGAATGCAACACGCATAACATGCACAATTAAAAGTTCTCCCTGAAAAGTCGCTCAAAGCTGACCTTGGAGGATGACAGAGTGGCCAATGTGTCTTGCAGATACAGCCTTGATTCCTAGGCAGGACATGCCATAACCCAGAATACTTCTCAAAACCAAGCTTGCATTGTCTAAATCAGAGGCCTCCAAACTTGGCAACTTTAAGACTTGTTGTGATGTATCCCAGGGAGCCTTGGTGGCTCAGGCTGTAAATGCCTGCTGTTAAGCCAGCTGCCTGCAATTACTGTAGGCTCCAATCCACCAGGCTCAAAGTTGACTCAGCCTTCCATCCTCCGGGTAGGTAAATTGAGGACCCAAGATTGTTGGGGGCAATTAGCTGACTTTGTAAAAATGCCGCTTAGTAATAAGCAGGCATATACAATGGAATGAAGGCTATTGCTGAGCACACTGGGTTGTATCCCAAAAATTGTAAGCCGCCTGAGTCTTCGGAGAAGGGCGGCATATAAATGTAATTAAAAAATAAAAAATAAAAAATAAACACAGTCACAAAAACCGGTGAAGCCCTTTTATTCCTTCACTGCTTCCAAGCTCCAAATATCCTTGACTGGAGACAGTGGTTTCTTCCCCAAAACCCAAAAACTTTAACCTTAGACTGTCTACTATTGACCTCATCCCTTTCCTAAGGGGTCTGTAGGGGGTGCATAAGTGCACCAACGTGCCTACCGTCTCTGTCCTATTGATTCTTTTTATTTTTCTTATATGTATTCATTTCATGTATTCACAACTATGTTTGTCCTTATACTTATTATCTCGTAAGCGATTGACAAAATAAATAAATAAATAAATAAATAATAAATAAATAAATAAATAAACCCCCACACAAACAGTTACAAGAAAGGAAGAGAAAGCAACACAAACCAGGCAAGGTAAGGGCTGGAGGATGTGGTTTGTGTTGTTTTTTTACTCTTTATAATTTAAACGGCATTTCCTCCTTCTTGTGCCTGCTTGTGGGGGAGTTTTTTTGTCACCAGTCAAGGATATTTGAAGCTTGGAAGCAAAATGAAGGAATAAAAGGGGCTTCATCTGTTTTTTGTGTGACCGTGTATTTTGTATCCCACCCTGGGTCAGCACAGGGAAATTTACGGTGACTGTAGAGTTTGCTTCGTGCCGGTTAATGCTGGACATGTTGCTCCTAATAAATCTTTTGGATTCTTTTGAAGCTTGGCTTGAGGCTCTTGATTTAATTGGGCAATCGCCGGAATCCTGGCACCAGCCCTGTGATTCTATGTTCTATGAAAAACCATTTTAAGTGTGGTAGATCAGGAGCTGTGCAGCCTTTGAACTTCAAAATAATAATTCTTGGTCTGCAAAACCAACGTATTTTCTCGGAACAGTCAATTTCTCCGTGAGAACAAAATAAATAAGATCAGCCTTTTCAACTTTTCAGTCCACAGAAGCTTCCAAAAACCACTCTCACTTTCTACAACATCTCGAGGTCATCTGACATTGGGGACATAAAGCCATCAAGGCGTTCTTGATCAGCCTATCTCAACTTGGCCAGTTGGACATGGGTGGACGTCAACTCCCAGAAGTCAATATGGGTAGACTTCATGGATAGGTGGATTTCAACTTCCAGAATTATGGAAGAGTGTTTCTCAACCTTCACCATTTGAAGATGGGTGGCCTTCAACTCCCTAAAGTCAATATGGATGGACTTCATGAACGGGTAGACTTCAACTTGCAGAATTATGGAAGGGTGTTTTCAACCTTGACCACCTGAAGTTGGGTGGAGTTCAAGTCCCAGAATTCTTGCTGGCTGGGGAATTCTGGGAGTTGAAGTCTACCCATCTTCAAGTGGTCAAGGTTGAGAAACACTGCTTTAAAATATTTATTTACTGAAGGGATTGAGAAGGAATTCTATGGATGCAACTACGCCAACATGGGATTTGTCTGCAATGCGTGTGTATGGAGAGGCTACTACTATTAGGTTACTGCTAGCAAACTGACCTTTGTACACACAATAGCTTCCTGTTGCTCTGATAGGGAAAGTTGTGGAACACAACAAAGCAATGAATCATGGTTGTCCATTCCTTGACTCTACTCAACGATGATGTGCCAAGTGGTTATTTCAATCCTGTGCAAGTATGCCGGATTCGATGAGCTCAGGATAAACGGAGCCCACGTAGTATTTTAAGGTCTTGAAAACCTCAGTTTATTTCATATTTAGAGGTCTTGAGCCTCGGTGGTTGAGAAGTTTCATTTAGTGGTATGGTGGCTGTTGGTTGAGTTTTTTCCACCCTCCTTTTGTTTTTTTAATAGTATCTCAGTGACTTCTAAGAAAAATAGAAAAGGCATGGAAAGCATGTGCAGAAAATCTCTTATGCGCAGCCTGGCTCTGCATTGGCGTCCAGAGGCAACCTCAAAATGGCCGCCCAAATTCCAGGTTCTTGTCCCGGACAGTGAAGGTTGGCACATGCGGTTTTGGTGGCATACAACAGTCCTCGGTGGCGAACACAGTCGAGTCCAACATTTCCATCCTAGGTGAGGCAGTGGTTAAGTGAGTTTGCCCCATTTATGATCTTTCTCACCAGAGTTGTTAAGTGAATCCCGGCAGTTGGTTAGATAAGGAAGACGGTCGTTAAGCTCATCAGAAGGTCGCCAAAGGGGGAATCACGTAACCCCGGGACACTGCAACCGTTGAAATTATGAGTCAGTTGCCAAGTGCTAGAATGTTCATCACAAGACCACAGGGGATGCTGCAATGGTTGGGCAGGAGGGGGTTGGACTAGATGACCTACAAGGTCCCTTCCAACTCTGTTATTCTGGTTGTACATATGAAAAATGGTCATAAGTCCCTGCTTTCAATGCCATTGTAACTTTGCACGGTCACTAACCAAATGGTTGTAAGTCAAGGACTACCTGTATTTCTGTCAACTAGGGGAGGGCCATTTGACCCCACCCCTCCCGAATAATGGCTTCCCTTAATGACATCATTAACTTTATGACTGCAGCATCCCCTTGATGACCATTGTAAAAAAAAGGTCATAAAACCAGTTCGGTCACCTGATGACCAGTTTTATGATGGTCACAACTTATGACCATAGTTAACAGGCTCAATTACAGTCGTAACTCGAGGAGTTCCTGTCGAGCAGAGCAGACCAGAGAAAAATGCTTTTCTTAACTAATGAATCCTGATCTCTTACTGAAAAATCCTCCAGCTTCTCATCTCGTTCTTTCTTTGACTTTCTGACATGTTTACTTGGCTACTGTTGTGGCCCGCCAAGGGCCAATGGAGCTGGTGGCAGACTCAGACAGTGAGGAGGTAGGGGGGGAACATGGGCCAGTCCTGGAGTCTGGGCAAGGCTCTGATGAGGGCTCTGCATCGGAAGCAGAGATGGGGCCAGGGCCCTCCGACAGTTATCAGCTGCCTTCGGAGTTGGAGATCAGTGGGGCAGAAGAACAGCTGGAGCCTGTTCCCAGTGTGCGCATGTGCAGAGCTGCCAGACGAAGGGAACAGTTAAGGAACAAGGATCGACTTGGGAGTAAAGGCTCAGGTGGGCGGTGAATGGCCCCTCCCATAAAGAGGAGCAAAAGGGGAGGGGCGTTTGCAGGAGACAATTAGTTTGTTTAATGAGTGTGAAGATTGTTCCTGACTCCTTGCCAAGTAATTGCTGCTACAGCGTGGCGTTTGGAAGCTATCGGCCTGGCAACTCTCGAAGCCTGATAAAGGTCTGTAGCTGTAAATCGTTCTTGAAAGACTGTTTGCCAGGACTTTGCCGGATGTGAATGAGAGGAATTCACATTAGCCAAATTTTAAAAGGGTTTTTTTGTTGGGACGAGGAGTCTGCTTCATGATTTTGGAAAGCCTCAGTCAGAACAGCTCCTGAAGGATAGGCCTCACATGAAGCTAAGAATGCAGCTCATTAAACGTCCTGGCCTTGGGCTTTCCTGGTCACTTGTGCCCATCGGGTGGGGAAAATATTATTAAACAGGTTTCTGCTTAGAAAAAGAAAAAAAATAAGGCTCTGCAATTATGGTGTCTTTTGCTGCCAAGGCATCTTAAAAAAACCTGAATATATTCTGGGCCAAAGCAATGCACGTTCGTTTGGCCTCTGCTGCATCATTTCTTTCCCAAAAGGTTTTCAAAATTGTATTATTTATTTATCTGTTTGTTTATTATTAAATTGTTATGACACTCATCTTCCTAGAAGGTGTCTCTGGGCAGGTTGCAAGTTACAAAACAAGTAGAAAAATGATTAAAACTTAATCATTAAAATCAGGGGTCTCAACCTTGGCCACTTTAAGACTTGTGGACTTCAAAGCTGGCTGAGGAATTCTGGGAGTTGAAGTCCACAAGTCTTAAAGTGGCCAAGGTTGGAGACCCCTGACCTACAGCAAAGGTTTCTTCCTCCCAAGTGCGCGACTGGGGGATTCTGGGATTTGAAGTGTGTGTAAAGTGGCCGATTTTGCAAACGGCCGTTCTGGACCATTGCAGGATGGTGGCTCAGGCTGTAAATGCCTGCTCTTAAGATCCAGCTGCCTACAATTACTGTAGGCCGAATCCCACCAGGCTCAAGGTTGACTCAGCCTTCCATCCTCTCGGGGTAGGTAAATTGAGGACCCAAGATTGTTGGGGGCAATTAGCTGACCTTGTAAAAATGCCGCTTAGTAATAAGCAGGCATATACAATGGAAGGAAGGCTATTGCTGAGCACACTGGGTTGTATCCCAAAAATTGTAAGCAGCCCTGAGTCTTTGGAGAAGGGCGCATATAAATGTAATTAAAAATAAAAAAATAAAATAAAAGAGGCTCCAGTATTGGATCTCAGGATATGACAAGCCTGCGCAACTCATCAATGTGAGGATAGGTTGCAGAGTTCTGTTTCCCTCAATGCCATGACTCGATGGTTTAGCAGTCGCTAAATGAGGAATAAGCAAGTCCATGGCTTAAGGCTACTCTGCCTTCTTGCCTTCCAACGTCCCGGCTGGCTGGTGAGAATTGAAGTCCAACCGTTCTTCAAATTAGTCTTTTGCTCTCAGCAAAATTATTTCTTGTCACATGCAAAATGCTGATTATCGCTTCTCTGCATTCAGGTACAGGCAACACAAGTTTTATTATTTTATTATTTTATATTTTATTTTATTTTATTTTATATTTATTTATTTATATTTATTTATTATTTTGTTTTTTTTAAACTCCAGGTACCAATCATACCTATTATTCCTTCCTCTCCCTATTTCCCCACCACAACAATCCTGTGAGGTGGGCTGAATGAGAGAGAAAGACTGTCCAAGTTACCTAGCTATTGTTCCTACGGCAGAACTAGAACTCACTGTCTCCTGGTAATTTACCCAAAGTCACCCAGCTGGTTTTATGGCTAAGGTGGAACTAAAACTCACTGTCTACTAGTGATTGGTCCAAAGTCACCTAGCCAGATTTCATGGCTAAAGTGAAACTAGAACTCACTGTCTCCTGGTGATTCACCCAAAGTCACCCAGCCAACTTTCATGGCTAAGGCAGGACTAGAACTCACTGTCTCCTGGTGATTCACCCAAAGTCAACTAGCTGGCTTTCATGGCTAAGCTGGACTAGAATTCACCATCTCCTGGTAACTGACCCAAAGTCGTCCAGCTGGTTTTTATGGTTAAGGTGGAACTAGAACTAATCTTCTACTAGTGATTGGCCCAAAGTCACCTAGCTAGCTTTCATGGCAAAGGCAGGACTAGAACTCACTGTCTCCTGGTGATTGACCCAGGATCACCCAGCAAACTTTCATGGCTAAAGTGAAACTAGAACTCACTGTCTCCTGGTGATTGACCCAGGATCACCCAGCAAACTTTCATGGCTAAAGTGAAACTAGAACTCACTGCCTCCTGGTGATTGGCCCAAAATCAGCCAGCCAACTTTCATGGCTAAGGGGCAACTAGAACTCACCGTCTCCTGGTGCCTTAAGCTTTAGACCAAACTGCAAAATGGGAGCTGCTGGGGCTCCCAGTGAAATAAAATGTCACTCTAACTCCCAAACCCCATTTTAGCTTAGAGCATTGGCCTGCTGTGGCCAGCATGCGCTGCGCTGGGTTGTGCCTTGTGCTGTGTTTCCACCACAACCCTCCACATCCTTTCTCCTCCCGGCCTCCTCTTTCCCCTGGTTGGCTCACAAACCCTCTTCCCCACCTGTCCGCAGGCCGGCCATGCCATGGAGTTGATCCAGGGCAGCCCACATTGCTGAGCTGATCTGGGGATCAGATACCCGCTTGACAGAGGCCGGGCATCGAAGGATATTGGACAAAGGTTACCATCTCTGTAGCTGCTGAGTCCGTCCCCAGGCAGGGGCAATCATTCTCGCCATCCTGGACAAATAGATCTCCATATTTATCACAAAAAGAGAGAGAGAGAGGGAGGGAGGGAGGGATGGAGAGAGAGAGAGAGAGCGCCAACTTAGAATGAAGGAGAAATTTCCTGACGTTTAGAATCAGTGGAATGGCTTACCTCCAGAAGCTGTGGGTACTCCGTCACTGGAGATTGTCAAAATAGCAGAATAACAGAGTTGGGACCTTGGAGGTCTTCTAGTCCAGCCCCCTGCTCAAGCAGGGGAACCTACACTATTTCAGACAGGTTTTTTTTAAAATTCATATTTATATCCGCCTTCTCCGGAGACTCAGGGCGGCTTACAATTTTGGGGATACAACCCAATGCGCAGCAATAGCCTTCATTCCATTGTATACCCCTGCTTATTACTAAGCGGCATTTTTACAAAGTCAGCTAATTGCCCCCAACAATCTTGGGTCCTCACTTTACCTACCCCGAGAGGATGGAAGGCTGAGTCAACCTTGAGCCTGGTGGGATTCAAGCCTGCGCTAATTGCAGGCAGCTGGAGCTTAAGTGCTAGGCGTTTAACAGCCTGAGCCGCCAAGGCCCCTTTGGCTTGGTGACTGTCCAGTCTCTTCTTAAAAGCCTCCAGTGATGGAGCATTCACACTTTCTGGTGGCAAGCAGTTCCACTGGTTAATTGTTCTCCCCATCAGGAAATTTATAATTAATTCGAGGTTGCTTCTCTCCTTGGCGGTAGTTTCCATCCATTGTTTCTTGTCCTGCCTTTGGGTGCTTTGGAGAAGAGCTGGAGCCCTCTTCTTTGGGGCAGCCCCTCAGATATTAGAAGACTGCTATCCTGTCCCCCCTAGTGCTTCTTTTCACTGGACTAGGCCTACCCAATTCCTGCAACCGTTCTTTGTCTGGTTTTGCCTCCAGCCCCCTAATCAGGTCATCTTTGTTGACCAGAAAACCATTTATCTGAAAGGTTCTAAGGAGATTCTCAATCATTCATGTCATGGGAGTCCCCAAAAATTGGGCAACTGGACTTTCTTGATATTTTTCCTTGCAAACATTTCACTTCTCATCCAAGAACTGAAGAGTTTCCTTGGATGAGAAGTGAGACATTTTCAAGGAAAAAAAAAACACCCAAGAAAGTCCAGTCACCTTTCAAGAAGCACCTTTGGGAAATTTGTCTGAACTGCTTGAGGAGGGGGTTAGACTAGAAGACCTCCAAGGTCCCTTCGACCTCTGCTGTTCTCTTATTCTATGGTTTCCCTGTAGCTGAGCAGAAGCTTACTTATCCTAACCTTCTGATCTGCAGCAGTAGCACCTGCTCTTATGGCTTGAGGGGCAGCCGCTCCTCGTGCGTGTGGGTTGCACGGAGACCCTTTGCAACAGGCCCCGAATGCAGACAGGTTAACAGATCAACAGACCAACAAAGTTGGAAGGGACTTTAGAGTTCTTCTGGTGCAGTGGTAGTCAACCAGTGGGCCGGGAACCACTGGTGATCCACGAGAAAATTTTGGAGGTCCGCAGAGAAATGTCACCCCCAAAGCAATTAATCCAGGCTGCGTGGGAACACAAGGCTGCACTGCCCAAATGGCCCCTGGGAACACAAGGCTTGCATCGCTTGCATTGCACACAACACGAGGTAGTGAGGGGAAGGGGGAAAGGGCGGAGGGGGGGAACTTGCCCCACTCACCCCACGTGTCTCACCTGGCCACTGGGCTGCTTCTTTCCGCTTCTTTCTTCTTCTGCTTTTGGCTGCACGCAAGGAAAGCAGCCAAAGTCTTTCTTTCTCTCCCCCAAACTCCGCCAGAAATGAGTCTTTGGGACCCTGCAAGGCCTCCTACTCCAAGAGGCTGTGCTGCAAAGACTCCTTTCTGGCAGAGTTTGGGGGAGAGAAAGAAAGACTTCTGCTGCTTCTGCTGCTTTCCTTGCATGCAGTCAAAAGTCTCTCTCTCTCTCTCCCTGAGAATGGAGCTGGAGACGGTATCCTGCAATCCCAAATAAAGAATGATCGATCAGTAGGAAAACGGGGAGGGGAATTTTCCTGCAGACTTTTTTTGGGATTTTCCCAGGGTCTCCGGTCCACGGGATTTAAAATTATGACTTTGGTGGTCCCTGAGGTCCAAAAGGTTGATGATCCCTGATCTAGTCCTGATCTAACCCTGCCCAAGCAGGATACTCTACACCAGTGGTGGCTAACCTTTTTGGGCTCCTGTGCCAAAAATTGTGTGCGTGGTTGCACGCTCGCGTGCCAGCACCCAGAAGGCAATTCGCACCCCCCCAAACCCCCTATGCATGCATGTACAATCCCCACACCTCCACCACCCCCTTACCTGCACTGCACCTCACAGTTGATTTTTGGCCTGTTGGAGGCCTTTTTCTGCCTCCCAGAGGCTTCAGGAAGGCTTCTGCAGGCTTTGCAGCCGAAAACTAGGCCTGTTTCATCACTTCTGGTATTGTCGGAAAAACAGGAAGTGTTGAAACAGTTTTCAGCCTGCAAAGCCAGCAGAAGCCTTCCTGAAGCCTCTGGGAGGCCAAAAAAAGGCCTCAAACGTGCTGAAAATCAGCTGTGAGGGCCACACATGCATAGTGAGCTCGCGTGCCATAGGTTCACCATCACGGCTATGCACCATTTCTGACAAATGGCAGTCCAGTCTCTTCTTGAAAGCTTCCAGGGATGAAGCTCCCACAACTTCCGAAGGCAACTTCTGTTCCATCAGTTGATGGTTCTCGCTGTCAGGAAATTCCTCCTTATTTCCAGGTTGAACCTCTCCTTGTTCAGTTTCTATCCACTGTTCCTTGTCTGGCCTTCAGGTGCCTTGGAAAATAGCTTGATCCCTTCCTCCTCTCTGGGGCAGCCCCTCAAATATTGGAAGGCTGCTCTCCTGTCTCCCCTGGTCCTTCTCTTCCCTAGACCAGCCAGGCCCAGTTCTTGCAACCATTCATCGTATGTTTGAGCCTCCAGTCCCCTCATCATCCTGGTTGCTCTTCTCTGTACTCTTCCCAGAGTCTCAGTGTCTTTTTTATAGTGTGTTGTCCAGTCTAAGGAGCAAGAGTTGTTTTGCCAAAGACCTGGAATCTCACATTCTCCTTTTGGAAGAACCTCAATAGCTGAAGACACGTGGACGTCTCTAAACTGTTGAAGTAGAGACTCGGAGCTTTAAGAGGATCTGCTGACTTGAAGTCCTGCGTCCAGTTCTGGTCACCACGATACAAAAAAAAAAAAGATGTTGAGACCCAGGAAAGAGTGCAGAGAATAACAAAGAGGATTAGGGAGAACTGGAGGATAAAACATATGACGAACGTTTGCAGGAATTGGGTAGGTCTAGTCTAGGGAAAAGTAGTGGTGGGGATGACATGCTAGCAGTCTTCCAATGTTTGAGGAGCTGCCACAAAGATGAGGGATTCGA
Organism: Naja naja; assembly: GCA_009733165.1. NCBI lineage: Eukaryota > Metazoa > Chordata > Lepidosauria > Squamata > Elapidae > Naja > Naja naja. The sequence goes on from CM019166.1 coordinate 4,759,666, forward strand.
CTTATTTTCCAGAGCACCAGAAGGTAGGATAAGAAGCAACGGATGGAAACGCACCAAGCAGAGATCCAATCTGGAACAAAGGACAAATTTCCTGACAGGGAGAACAATTGAGAAGATGAACGGCTTCCCTCCAGAAAGGATGTTGTGGATGTTCCATAACTGGAGGCTTTTAAGAAGAGCCTCTTGCCTGAAATGGTATACGGTCTCCTGCTCAAGTGGGGGGGGGGTTGGACTAGAAGACCTTCAAGGTCCCTGCCAGCCTTAGGCTTCTATGTTCTATGAGACTGGTTTGGCTCGAGGCTCCTCCTACATCCCCTCTGCAGCTCAGAATGGACTTTTGGATGCTCTGGATTGCAGAGCTGACTCTTGGCTCCCCAAGCAAGTTTTCACTGGTTTTGTGGCTTCTACAGTCCTTGTTTACCTTCCTATCAGAGCTGGCAGCTTATCCCTTATAAACAGTCAGCTGGGGCAGCTCCAGATAATTCTCTCTTTTTATTTGTTTTTTCCGCTGTTGAGGAACACACGGAATGAGTCACTTAATAGCCAGTCACCAAGGTTGTTTCTTGAAGGAGAGGAGAGGTTGAAGGAAAGCAAAAGGGAAACGTTACAATTTTCTGGGGGGAAAACCAGGTGTTTTCTGGCGCAAGACTCTGGAATCTAGACTCAACAGGCAGCAAATTTGTCGTCTCCTGGTGGGAACTGTAGCCGAATGAATCTGGAAGTTTAAAGTTTGCATCTCCCCAGCTGACAATTTGGAAAGTTACTAACTTTGGCTAATAATTCCACAGCATCAGGAGCATTCACCTGAACATCATCCAGTGGCACTCAGCGCCAGTCAGTTGGAAAAGGGGGCTGTATTGGGAACAGCGTCCATCCTAAGACCTTGAGCCCCATCAAATCAGAGGTGGTAATTCAGCCGGTTCTGACCAGTTCAGGAGAACCGGTAGTGGAAATTGTGAGTAGTACGGAGAACCAGCAAATCCCACCTCTGACTGGCCCTGCCCCCATCTATTCTCTGCCTCCCATTGAGTCCCAGCTGATTGGCTGGATCTCCTTTGGTTGCCCTGCACAGGAGAATGGAGCTGGAAAGCAGGTTAGTGGGGTGGGGAGGGAATGGGATTTGGCGGTAACCTTCCCCAAGGAGCAGGGAGGGAATGGGGATTTTGCAGTATCCTTCTCCTGCCACGCCCACCAAGCCACACCCACAGAACACCATGGCCACCAAGCCACACCCACAGCTGATCAGCTGGGTCTCCTTTGGTTGCCCTGCACAGGAGAACAGAGCTGGAAAGTAGGCTAGTGGGGTGGGGAGGGAAGGGGGATTTTGCAATAACCTTTCCCTGCCATGCCCCCAAGCCATACCACACCCCCAAGCCATGCCACACCCCCAAGCCATGCCACACCCCCAAGCTACGACCACAGAACCGGTAGTAAAAAAAATTAATCCCACCACTGCTGATCAAACACTCACAAACTGCCTATCCCAGGGAAGGGCTCCAGAGGTGTACAAAAGGCCAAATCCAGTCTCAACATCTGGCTGACTGTGTGACAAGCCATAACAATGGTGCAAAAATACCATTTGTCCGTGAGCAAGAACTGGTGAGATATTAAAATAGAGAAAGACTTAGAAAATAATGAAACAACATTGTTCTGGGACTTTAGACTTCAGACAGAAAGGCACTTACTACATAATACTTAACAATTTTTGCTAAGAAAGACAAAAAGAGTCCGGATAGTGGAAGCAGAAGAACTGGAGAGAAGGAACTGGAGAAAATGATAAAATAGAAAGACCTAGAAATAGAAATAGAATGACCATGGCAAAAGAAAACAAAGGTAGTAGCAATAGTGACAGGCACCTTGAGTGCAATAGCAAAACATCTGGCACATTATTTGAATGCCATCGTAATTGACAAATTCAATGCCAGTCAATTGCAAAACAAACTTGGAACAGCTTAAAATCCTGCAATAATATTTGTAATCCCCATCATCAAACTTCCCCATCTGCCTATCTCAAGAACTCGGGGAGAACTCCAGAGGTAGACAAAAATGCCAAATGCCAAGGTACCATGCAGAATCTGACTTAAAATTTATATATGTTATATAGTTGCTAGGAGATTATTGTTATTAATTTTTAAGGTGGTAATTAAAAAGTTAAATGATTACTGGGATCTAAAGGGGAACTAATTAAATGATATGTAAGGTATAGAGGTGGCACACTCTAATTGGTACTTGTGGGGGAAACTTTTTTAAACTGTTTGAATTGAGATGGAATTTTTGAAATGATGAAATAAGAATATGCAATGAAATTGTAAACCTGACAGGTGAAAGTACAAAGCACAATGAATATGAAGGTATGAGAATTATTTAAAGTTAAAAGAAATAGGTCAAGAAATGAACTGAAAATTTATAAAATAAGCTTGAGGAAAGTATTTGAGAAAATTAATAGAAAATATGTAAAGTAATGGTAAGGTATGAAACTAAATGTGAAAGATGCATATGTAATCAAAGTCATGTTTGTATGGAAATGGGAAAACCTGGAATCATGTTGTTCACTAAAAAAAGAGGTTATTGAAATGTGGAAAACTGAAATTAAACTTTTACAAAAAAAAATAAAGCCAAATCCAGTCTCAACATCTGACTGATTGCACGATCAGCCATAATAGTAATAATAACAGTTCAATAGGGCCATTTGCTTGAGCAGGGGGTTGGACTAGAAGACCTTTTTTTTTTTTAATTACATTTATATGCCGCCCTTCTCCGAAGACTCAGGGCGGCTTACAATTTTGGGATACAACCCAGTGTGCTCAGCAATAGCCTTCATTCCATTGTATATGCCTGCTTATTACTAAGCGGCATTTTTACAAGGTCAGCTAATTGCCCCCAACAATCTTGGGTCCTCACTTTACCTACCCCGAGAGGATGGAAGGCTGAGTCAACCTTGAGCCTGGTGGGATTCGAGCCTACAGTAATTGTAGACAGCTGGATCTTAAGAGCAGGCATTTACAGCCTGAGCCACCAAGGCTCTTTAAGGACCCCTCCAGCTCTGTTCTGATTATGATTCTGAGTTGAGCTTGCCTCCAGATGTTGTGGGCGCTCCATCACTGAAGATTTTCAAGAAGAGCTATGTGTCTAAAATGGTTACAGGATCTCCTGCCTGGGCGGGGGGGCTGAACTAGATCAGTGGGTCGCCAACCTTTTGGACCTCAGGGACCACCAAACTCATAATTTTAAATCCCGGACTAGAGACCCTGGGAAAATCTCAAAAAAAGTCTGCAGGAAAATTCCCCTCCCCGTTTTCCTAACGATCGATCGTTCTTTATTTGGGATTGCAGGATACCGTCTCCAGCTCTGTTCTCAGGGGGAGAGAGAGAGAGAGAGGAGAGACTTTTGGCTTCATGCAAGGAAAGCAGAAGAAGCCGCAGAAGTCTTTCTTTCTCTCCCCCAAACTCTGCCAGAAACGAGTCTTTGCAGCACAGCCTCTTGGAGCAGGAGGCCTTGCAGAGGCAGAGTTTGGAGGAGAGAAAGACAGACTTTGGCTGCTTTCCTTGCGTGCAGCCAAAAGCAGAAGAAAAAAGAAGCAGAAAGAAACAGCCCGGTGGCCAGGCCAGGCCAGGCACGTGGGACAAGTTCCCCCTTCCGCCCTTTCTCCCCTCCCCTCACTACCTCGTGTTGTGTGCAATGCAAGCGATGCAAGTCCTGTGTTCCCGCGGGTCATGTGGGCAGTGCAGCCTTGTGTTCCCGCGCAGCCTGGATTAATTGCTTTGGGGGGGACATTTCTCTGCAGACCACCACAATTTTCTCATGGACCACCAGTGGTTCCTGGCCCACTGGTTGGCGACCACTGGACTAGAAGACTTCCAAGGTCCTTTCCAATTCTGTTACTCTGTCTCTGGAAAGCTGCTGGAAGCTGAAAAACGACCCAGTGCAACTATCTCACAGCTTCTTCTGGCTCCCTCAGCAGCAGATCTGACCAAAGGAAATCCCAAAATAGGCGCAGCAAGAGGAACATTTCCATGAATTCTCTCCTCCATCTTTTTTGGGAGCATTAAAATCTCCAGGGATCAATACATCGATTGGTTAATGCCTTCCTTCAAGGCCAGGGCATGGGAAACCATGTTCCTCAAGGCAGGCCATGATGGAGGCTTCACTGGACCCAGCCTGGTTACCAAAGTTGGCGCACTCTTTGCTCAAAATCGACTTTCCAACACCATTACAAGTATTCTTCGACTTACGACGACAATTGAGACCAGAATTAGGGTCACAAGTCAAGGTGGTTTTAATGCCAGGTCACCAGGGGAGGGGGGGCTGAAACTGAAATAAGTTTGGGTACTCATCCCTTTGTTCAGTGCCATGATAATTTTGCTCGCTGAATGAATGGGCATTAAGCAGGGAGTACGTGCATTGGTTGGTGTGTTGAAGCTGCATCAGGGAGAGAAAAGACTAGAAAATAAGCTAGCACTTAGAAAAGGATTTGCACAACATACTAAATCCAGGTGGATAAAACACAAATGCAATGTGGTTCCAACCTTGGCAACTTTTAAGTCAGGTGGACTTCAACTCCCAGAATCCCCCCAGACAGCAAGCTTTAAGAGGGGTGGATTTCCAACTCCCAGAATTCCCCATCCAGTATGCTTTAAGAGAAGTGAACTTCAATTCCCAGAACCCCCAGCCAGCATGCTTTGAGGGGTGGGCTGCATTTCCCAGAATTCCCCAGTCAGCATGCTTTGAGATGACTGGGCTTCAACTCCCAGAATTCCCCAGCCAGCATGCTTTAAGACAGGCGTCTTCAAACTTGACAGCTTTAAAACTTGTGGACTTCCACTCCCAGAATTCCTCCTCCAGTCATGTTAGCTCAGGAATTTGGGAGTTGAAGTCCACAAGTCTTAAACTTGCCAAGTTTGAAGGCCCTTGCTTTAAGATATATGGACTTCAATTCCCAGAATTCCCCATCCAGTATGCTTTAAGAGAAGTGAACTTCAATTCCCAGAATCCCCCAGCCACCATGATTTAATAGGGGTGGACTTCACCACCCAGAATTCCCCAGCCAACATGGAATTCTGGAAATTGAAGTTTTGAAGTTTCCAAGGTTAAATACACCCTCTAAGTGTATCATTGACGTGTAGTGGTCTGTGCAGTAAATGTTGGGGGTGAGCTGCTTCCCACCCATCTTAAAGCCACGCTGGGGAATTCTGGGAGTCCACGAGTCTTAAAAGTTGGGCACTCCTGTAGTAGACCCAAACCAGATTATGTCTTCCTGTGATGGTCGGCCTACTCCATACACTATGCTGAACCACAAACGCATCCTGGCTTGCTGTGCAAATGCTCCCATTTTGTGCAGGAGAGACCAGAGAGCTGAAAGTAGAGTAGCTACCTGGTGTAAACCCAGAGTTCTCCCTAGGGAGAGTAGCCAAACTGAAGGTTACACAACCAACAGTATCAGCAGGAGTTATGTGTCCAAATGCCCAGGTTTATCCGTTTAAATTTAGACTACCATTTCCCCTCCCAAACTTTTTTGGAATTAATTTACATTTTTACCCCACCCAGCCCTTCATGGCAGGAGTTACGGATGCATCACTGGAGGCTTTTAAGAAAAGACTGGACAATAGTCTACAGAGTAACTAGAGCTGAAGACTACTACATTGTAGAAGTATGAGAATAATGGTTATAATTATGATGTAAAGTATGTATATTCAAAAGAAAACCACTTTGTATAATTATGAGACAAATGATTGCAATAAGGGTGTATAAAACTTATGCATACTTAAATGAGATTTGGTACAACCATACACTGGTTGCAGAAATGGAAACGTGATGTATAATAAATGTGAATGTATAATAAAAAGACCGGACAATCATTTGTACAGAACATTGCTCTTGCTTGAGCAGGGCGTTGGGACTAGATGACCTCTGAAGTCCTTTCCAAGACTGCTTCCTTGCACGAGGAAAATTTTGGAAGGAAACATTGCTTGAAAGACTGACGCATAGTGAGATTCGTTTTCCAGGTCTATCTTCTACTTATGGCCAGTATAAGGATGTTAAAACATCAGATCTTTTCTGTTAGGGGAGAGCCCACCCCAAAGGGTACTTATGACCCACTTTGACCCTCTCTCCCACCCAAAAACTACTTACAAACTAGTTTTTCAGCCACTGCAGGACCCCCCACCCATGTTCCTACACCCTTAGAACTGACCGCAGGGATGTAGTAGCCTCCGTCCTGCTGGGTGGCAAGCCTGAAGGGGTAAGAAGCAGGCCCAAATCTTGCAGGGACCCCCAAAGAAATACACCCCCACCCATGCTTCTCTTTTAAAGAGAAATACTCACTTAACGTCCTGGGTCAGGGAGAATATGGGTTTGAGTTGTTACATGAGACCATCCCTTCCCAGGCCTTATTTGGACTGCAATCCTTACGGCCACAAACGTGTAAAGGATTACCTATAAATTAAGTGCTTACACACTTAAGTGTATTTATTTGCACGCATACAATTTTGTTTGAAGACACCAATCTTGAGCCACGACCTCCCAAATCAGAACCAAAACGCTTGGCAGTTTTAATGTTTTGATAATTTATTAGGAAAAAAGGCCTTTTTTATACGCCCTAGTTCAACGGTACAAAATATAAGTTGCAAATAATACAAAAACACAAGCAGAACAGTGAAACAAAAACACATTTTTAAGAAAAGAAGAAAAAATAACCAGCACACCCGTTTGTGACACACAAAAGGTTATTTGTGGCAACAAAACCTGGGATGAATTAACACTTTGGTGATGCAGTGCAGTCATTTCAAGTGCATATTTTTTTGTTTTCTAACAACAAAACACATGAAGTTGGGAGTGTCGCAGGACAGCTAGTGACCAAAAATAAATGCTTTTCCGTGGGGCTTCTTGAAATAATCGAAGCTCTTGCTGTGGATTATCTGCGTACATTCATTTTTTTAAAATGCAGATTTCTGGCACCCGTTTTGACACAAGCATTTTTGGTCTCTTGATGGCCCCTGGAAAGGGTGGGGTGGGGTTCAATGGGGCTGCTAAGCCTCCTCCCATCTGCGACCTCCCACCTCAAACCTGCCAATCAATCTACCCCCAACCCCCCACACTTCTGAACAACACTAACACTTATCCACCTATCAAGGAGAGCCTAGGGCAAAGCAGTGATTTCTCCCTAACAAAACAACAGGTGGTTTGCTTGCTTAACAGATTTATAGACAAAAGGAAAAAATAATACAGGATTTAAGTGCTATAAAAAAAACGGTAACAACCAGAGGACCCAAGTTGCTATCCCCTTGCATTGTTCAACAAGCTTTACAGAATATTGGTTTTATTTTTCGCTGATTTAGGCTCTTCTGCCTTTTGGATGCCGCAAGTTTTATTGCTTGTACAGTGTTTCCCACTCCTCTGCTCCTCTCACGTCTCCCCCCTCCTCCCATCTCGAGGCTGGTGAGAGGGAAGCCCACTCCTCACCACCTCCGTTAGCCTCCAATCCCCTTTTCTTCCTAGCCACTCTTCCCTCCTGACATGCTCCTTCCTTTCCAAGGCTGGCACACGATTTAAGGTGGTGGGGTTTTAAAAAAAAAAGGCTGGAAAAAAAACCCAGCCCTCACCAATATGGGAAATTCTCCCCTATCAAAACCCTCCAGGCCGATTCCCTTCTGAACACCCAAACCACGAAACTTCCAACCGTCAACTACAGAATGTCACACAACACCTACAAAATTGTAGAGGTATGCATATTTTGTGTGTCTCGTTAAAAGCCTCAAAATCTTGAGTCTTCTTCCCCCCCCCTTTTCCTTCTCGAGGAGGGGCAAAACAATGAGACACACAGAAGGATTTTTCTTCCGAGAAGCTGCCTCTAACAGCCCCACAATCGCATTAGCACCGGGTCAGTTTGCAGGGGGAACATGCTCTGCAAAGAGATTTGAGGAAGGAAACGCTCCCCTCCCCTCATACATGCCCCCCCCATTTTTTTTGTCATCTGGAACACAGGAGTGCTAAGGCACTAGAAGTCAGTTTCGGCTCCTTCGCTGCGAGAGACTTTTGTTTCCTGAGGTCAATTGGACAACCTGCAAGTTTTTTTCTGTGCCTTTTTTTGCTGCTGCTGTGCGCAGAATTGCTACTGAGGGCAATTTAAAAAAAAGAAAGTCCAGAAAGAAGCTGGATAAAAATCACAGCCGCCCCGGAGTTTTTCCTTCAGCGTTCACTGGACAATGTTGTTGTTCACAGTGCAAGGATCGATCTGGGGGAGGAAAGGGGGAGACATGTAAAATGGAGATGAAACACGCTTCTTTGTGCAAACTAAGAAGAGACTGGACAGCCACCTGTCTGGAATGGGTCTAGGGGTCTCCTCAGATTGCCAGTGTCACCATTCAGTCCCAGATCAGCCTGGCTGGGGGCCTAGATACCCCACCCCCTCAGGTCAAGACCCTGCTGCTTGCAAGACCCAATAACTCGCTCTGCCAAAACTGATTTGGGTAGTAGAGCCCCCCCCCCAATTCCCTTCGGAAGAAGCCTCACCTCTGTGTAGGTTGGTGGCGGCATGAATTTGAACTCGGGAGCGTACATGAAGATGGGGCTGTCAAAAGAATTGTCCAGCTCATCCAGGAGAGGAGTGGTGGGACTCTCAATCCGATGGTCTTCAGGGATGATGTCCAGGTAGCACGGAGGTGCTAGGGGGAGAGGAAAAGAGAGCAGAGGTCATTCTGGGGGGTCAAGGGAGGCCGCAGAGGACATCCTTTGAAGAACAGCAAGAGGCTGCTCTTCAACTACAAAGCCCATGAGGGAAGGCTCATATGGCGGTAGGTAGAGGTTCCTCGGAAGGCCCCACCACCAACACAGCCAACCTCCATCCAACAGAGGTAGGCTTGGAGGCTTCCCTTCTCCCCGGACGTTGAAGCAGGCGGACTTAAAGGACCTCGGAGGGACTTCTCACCTTCTGGAGCATCGGGGATGTTGAGATCCACCCAACTCATCTCGGAGCTGGTCTGGCTGGCCATGCTGGAATTGCGGCTGCCGAAGCTGGACTTGTTGCCAATGACCAGGGGCAACTCCAGGATGATCTTCTTGGAGCCGGGACGCTGACATAGATCTGTGGAAGGGCAGAGGAACAGGGTGAGGACGGGGCTTTGGAAGCCACAGCTGGTTAAGGGATTCCTTCCTCCAAAGTTTAATCCCACAGGTAGTCAAACAGGATCGACGTCCTTGGAAAGTGGCATGGGGGGGGGCCTGGACTTCAGGCTCTGGGGCCAAACCAGAGCCACTTTGAAGCTGGACAGTGTCCTATCAGAACCAACAACTTAAGGAATTCAGAAACTGGGCCCTGAAGCTTGATCTAAGCGCTTGAAGATGGCTCTGTGGTTAGCTCCTAGCGCTGATGATCAGGGGTCTCTCCAGCCTTGGCAACTTTTAAGACTTGTGGACTTCAATTCCCAGAATTCTTCAGCCAGCTATGCTTTGCTGGCTGAGGAACTCTGGGAGTTGAAGCCCACAAGTCTTAAAAGTTGCCACGGTTGGAGACCCCTGAGCTAGATGGGCAATGAAACGCCTGCAAGAAAACCAGCGAGCTCAAGAGAGCCCCAGGGACCCCTGCCTTCCTCTTCACAATCCCCACTGCTCTTTGAAGACCTGATGTGGTTACCTAGCTGGGTCATGAAACGTCTGCCAGGAAACCAAGCAAGCTCAGAGATCTCACAAATCAACCCCTGAGCTACAAATATCCCTCTCTTCTATGGTTTAACTAGATCTAACCGGACCTGCAATGGGGCAAGAGTTGTTGGAGGGGCCTCTTTTGTCTCCAAGTGGCTCACCTGCAGGAAATACTCCACGCGCAGGATATTGCAGCCCAGAATCGACGGCTTGATCTTCCTGACTCGGAGCGTCTTTCCCCGCCAGGACTCGGACGTGCCGGAGGTGATGTGGTTGCCTCGGACGCAGGAGAGCTTCTGGGAGAACATCTTGGTCTGCCCATTGGCCAGGTAGGTGTGCTTGGCCACAATGGCCGCCTTGGGCACCACAATCCGGGAGCAGGTGTTCTCAAAGTCGGCATTGATGCAGATGTCATCACCTGGAGGAAGGCAGGGGAGATGATGAGGGGGCGTTAGACCCTCAAAAGCCCTTAACAGCCTTTGCCCTGGGAAGAGACTCTGTATTCCATTCACCTATGAATCCCTCAAATTAATTCAATGTTTCCCCTGTGAGGTTTTCTAAACAAAACACCCCCGATCCCACACTCGGATCCAGGTTCTACACAAAAACCTAGATAACGTTAAACTACGTTGTTTGTCTATTTACGGCAGGGTTTTTCACTCAAATCAACCCAGATTCTACACACACACAAACCCTAGGTAACCCCCCCCAAAAAAAACCCAAGTTTTAAACTAAATTTTTACCTAGGGTTTTCCACATTTAACATCAACCCAGAATCTACACAAAAACCTAAGATAACAAACGAGCCTTGAATGAAATTATTTTTACCTATTGAACATATGCAATATGATGTCACGCTTAAGATTTTGTAATAAAAACACCTAGAATCCCAGACGATCAAAACCCCAGATCTGGACTTAAAAACTCAAGTGCTGGCAACCCTGTGCTTTATCTGCTCCACCTTCAGTGGGTGAGCTAAATGAATTTTACCAATAAGGTTTACCAGATGGGAGGTGCAGTGCAGAACAATTGCCAGGAATCTCACCTTCACAGAATCCTTTGCGGTCGATCCTGGCACTAACAGAGACGTGCCCGTCCGGGATGAACATACAAGAAACTTTCTTCTCCTTTTTGGCAGAGACAGGAGACTGTGGAGAAACAAAATAAGCGTCAGATACTTGATAACAAGCATCTGATCCACTCTAAATTATGTTCGACTGGATGCTTTCCTTGCAAACTCTTCCCTTGCCAACTTCCTTCAAGTCAGGCAGTTAGAAACTAATGATCCAGAGACATTCTGCTTAGCTTCCCTTGGACACAGGTGATTAACTCCCACCCAAGAAAGTCACTGCACAAGCCCAAAACTTCACCAAAAGTTTGGGAGAAGATTTGCAGAAAAGGCAGAAAAACATCCAGGCATTTAAAGTTGCAAATTTTAACTAATGTAACCCTGCATGATTGATGGACAGCAGACAAAGCTCAAAGTAAATTAACAGCGGATAGTTACCATCAGATCTGGAGTGTTGACGTCAATTTGATCCATGACTTCAAAGCGCTTCTTCGCCTCTTGAGTTGGGAAGGAGGGGCGATCCAAGAAGGCCTTCACCCAGTAATCCACACAGCCATACTTGCCTTTAAAGGTGGTGCCAAGGGGCCTGAAAGAAACCCAAGCAGGTTAGATGAAGGAGAACAAGCGCTGATCCATGACAGATTAGAGGATTTTACACCGATTTATTTGATCTCTTACTTACCCTTGGGGCAGTTCAAATTCAAACTTGTATTGGTAGATGTTTCCTGGTCTCAGCAAAACAGAACCATCTTTATCTAGAAAAATACAAGAAACGAAAGAAAGGGATCAGATTTGTGGATTCTTTTTCAACCTGAAAATTAACGTTCAGAAGGAGAGGAGCCTTCAAAGTGTTTCCAGAGGTTTCCCCTTTAAAAAAAATGCAAGTGTTCATTCCCCTTCTTTAAAAACTCAAACAAGTTACAGCAGCTGATCCCCTTTCCAGCTTAGCTGTGATCTCCAGCCAAGTTTTGACAGCTAACGCCTCTCTTCTAAAGGGAACACCTGGGTAGCCGGGGAATTCGCTTCCGATTAAAATGGATTGCCAGAATTGCCGCCTGCCAGGGACATACTGTACCACCCAGAATGTCTTGCCTTGGGAAACAGCCAACTCAGGCAAATTTTAAAAACTCCAGGATGCCCCTCAGAGTTCCCTCTCTCAGAATAACATGTTGGAAGGGGCCTTGGAGATCTTGTAGTCCAACCCCCTTGCTCAGGCAGGAGGCCCTATACCACTCCAGGCAAATGGGTGTCCCAATCTTTCTTAAAAAGGCATTTTAAAGATCCTTAGGGAACTGCTCTCTCCTTGGTGAGCTCTTCTTGAGGCTTCCAATTTATCAAACTTGTCTAAAAAACGTTCTATTCCTCCTTGCACCCAAACCTTTCCTTCACACCAAAGGAGGCAGATTCGTTGAGCTGGGTGGCTGCAGGAATTGAATACACACATTCCATATATTTAAGATCCTAGGCACTTAGGGGTGCAAACTGGGGTTTGTTTAGGAAAATTGGGATCTTAGATTTTCAGAAGCCTCGACCAAAGCTTGAAAGAGTTTTTAAAAATCGATTTAATTTTAAATTTTCAGGTTCTTAAAAAGAGATTTTTAGCAGAGGAAGATTGCCATTTCTACCCAAAAAGCTCGTTTCACCCCAGAGCAGGACAGCTAGACCTCGGTCACTCTTTAGGGTTGGACTACAACTACCCATAACTGGCTGGGAAATTCTGGGAGTTGTAGTCCAGCTGAGGATCGAGACGCCCCGATCCAGAGGATGTCCACTCCTCCCAGCCATGCCAAACATGGAAAGCCACCTATAGGGGCGCTCCCCCCCCTCAGACGCATGGGACCTGGAGTCCCCCACTCCCCAAGCAGCCCCACCCCAAAAAAGCCCAGCTCCTCCGCGAAGTTTCCCGCTGGCTCACCGGCGGGCTGGTCCTCCAGCTGGAGCACCGATTCGTGGCGCATGTACTCCATCTCCTGCTTGCACTGCTGGGGGCCCCGGATCCACAGCACGCGCGCCACCCCGCAGGCCAGGAAGCGCACGGCCGAGACACGCGTGACCTCGGCCACCTCCACTTCCACGCGGCCGGCCACTTTCTCGCCGCTGGAATACACGCGGCCGTTCTCTTCGAAGTCCAGCCGGAACGCCTTGACCCGCTTAAAGACCACCATGGTTTTGTGTGTCTGTGTGTGTGTGTATGTATCAAATTGCAAAAACGCAAAGAGATTGCAACAAAATGCAATGCCTCTCCGGACTCCCGAGAGGCTCCTTTTTAAAAGAATAAGACGAGCGAGACAGAACGAGCGGCGTATGTCACTTTTCGCAACGAACGCACAGCACACACCACCTTCCCACTCAGCTGCTTCCCAGCTTCTGGCCAGGTCTGCGCCGCAGGCGGGGCTTTTATACCCGCTCCCGCCCTCCTCCCCACGCCCCTCCGTTGTTGATCTCAGCGTTCACCATGCGGCCGGCTCGTGGACCCGCGTGCTGCGCTCGTGAACAGCGCTCCCATTGGCTCCCCCGCCGTGTTTACGATCCCAGCAGCCAATCGGAGGCCAGCCGGCGGCGCGTGCACACCGTATGTGGAAAGCCCTTGCCGGCCGTGCTGAACACCCTAGCAGCCAGGAAACCCCCATCACACTGAGTGACGGTTCAGGCGACCAATCCAAATCCGACAAAAGAAAAGAACGCTACGTCCTTCGCCAATCGGGCGCGGCGTCTCGGGTGGGGCTATTCTAATTGCAGAAACTTCTGCTTTCTGCCCCCACCCCCGTCGTCCTTGCTTGCAAGTTTCAATTTCAAACCTGAATATATATATATAAATATTTTCTCTCCTATCAATAACAACACAGGTCAGCATATTTAATAAAGGGACTGTAACCTTGCTGGGGAACCTCTAAGCCGCAATTTCTAGATTAAGGCTAAGAAAGAGCAATAATTTTGGCCAAAATAAATGGCATAGCAATGCTAAAAAAGATCCTGAGGTAAAATGCGTGACGTTTTCTCAACCGCTTTCCCAATGTGGGACATGGGTGACCCATAAAAATAACATAAAAATAAAACTCAGGGCTAAAAAATGGCCCTAAACATTTAGTAAAATAAAACAAAATTGAAGGCTTTTTTTTAAAAAAGCATCATATAAAGTCATTTATTACAGATCCAAACCTGTCCATCCAAGTGTTTTGTGGAGCAAAGAATCCTGTGCCATCTTTTTTTTTAAAATGACACATTTATACATAAATGTGTATATATACCATGAAAGATAGAAAGATGAAAGCCACATACAAGAGATTAAAACAGTGAAGTCCAATTAGTAAAATACGAGTAAACATGAGGCCCCCTTAAATAATTAGCCAATATTCCTAGATCAGAGCTTGCTGAGGATAATTTTTATTTTAAAAAGGTCAAAATGTGACTTGAAAGGCAGCATAGCAATGGGAAATGCTAGGAAATACACTGAAAACGTGACATATTTTCAAGTTTGTTTCGGTTCCTTCTTTTCTCTACTTTTATTGGTGATTGGAAGCCTATTGTGGTCTTTTTTTTACATAAAAATGAAAAGTATGAGTGTGATTTATGGCTTTCATATTTAGACAGGATAAATTACAGAAAGAAGAAGAATATGATGTAACTTTAGAGAGGTTAAACTATATTTGGACTTATATCTGCTGTAAATATAGAAAACAGCTTCTTTATATCTTTTTTCTTTTCTGTTTTTCTTCAGTATTTTTTCCTTTCTAGCTTTTTAATCTTTCTTTTTTTTCTCTCTCTTCTCTCCTCCTCCTCCCTCCTTCCTTCCTTCCTCCTTCCTTTCCCTCCTCCTCCTTCCTTCCTTCCTTCTTTCCTTTCTGTGTCTTTTATCTTGTTTTGAAGACTTTGTAAAATTATGAAATTATTATGTATCAAAAACATAGTTTTCATCAGTTCACCAACCTGTGAAACCAAAAGGAAACGCAACCTCAGCTGAGAAGGCTGGTTGCCTTTTAGAAATGGGGCTGTACATATAAACAGGAAGCTTCTAAGACACAAAGACATTTTAATTTTTCCTGCCTGTTTTCTCCTCTTTCCCTTATGTCTTTGTTTCACTATCCTGCGAATTACATCGCCCTCACACTGCATTGAAATATCATTTAGGGCAGGGGTCTGCACTGCTGCTGGGGAATTCTGGGAAGTTGAAGTTCGGAAGTCCTTAAAGTACCCACATCTGGAGAACCCTGCTTATTAATAAACTTTAATAAAGTTTATCCTCCCCCCCACATTTCATCTGGAACGGGCTTAAACTGATCTTAAGGGACTAACCCCCTCCCCTTTCTCTTAAGCAAGTCATGCATTCTGAAAATGCCTGAGAAGACTGCAGGGCCAGTAGCCAAGCCTGGCTTGCAATCCGAAACAGATTCCAGGCATAGCAGCCTCCTCAAGTGCTTTTTTGGCCAGAGGATATTTAACCTTTGGCACCCTGAACTCAATGTGCTCAGCAGTCTTGCCCAATGACCTGCGTGTGTGTGTGTCTTCTATACAGGGATGCTTAGATACCCAGAATGGACGTCAAAATGGCATCTTCTAGATCAGGGGTCTCCTACCTTGACAACTTTAAGACTTGTGGACTTCAACTCCCAGAGTTCCTCAGCCAGCAAAGCAAGTTGAAGCCCACAAGTCTTAAAGTTGTCAAGGTAGGAGACCCCCGTCCTAGAGAACATCAGTGTCCAGATTTTTACAGTGGGGAGTTTTGTGGGACTAGAAGACCTCCAAGGTCCCTTCCAACTCTTATTATTCTATTCTGCTCTATTCTATAGTCTGATTCTAGTCTATAATCTATCCTGTTCTATACAGGTAATCCTCAACTTACAACTGTTCACTTAGTGACTGAAGTTCCAATGCTCTGGAAAAAGTGACTGGACAAGAAGCAGTGGATGGAAACTAACCAAGGAGAGAAGCAACCTAGAAATAAGGAGGAATTTCCTGATGGTGAGAACAATTTTTTTTAAATTACATTTATATGCCGCCCTTCTCCGGAGACTCAGGGCGGCTTACAATTTTTGGAGCACAACCCAATGCGCTCAGCAATAGCCTTCATTCCATTGTATATGCCTGCTTATTACTAAGCGGCATTTTTACAAGGTCAGCTAATTGCCGCCAACAATCTTGGGTCCTCACTTTACCTACCCTGAGAGGATGGAAGGCTGAGTCAACCTTGAGCCTGGTGGGATTCGAGCCTACAGTAATTGTAGACAGCTGGATCTTAAGAGCAGGCATTTAACAGCCTGAGCCACCAAAGCTCTTTTTTAATCAGTGGAATGGCTTCCCTCCAGAAGTTGTGAGTGCCCCAACACTGGAAATTTCTAAGAAGACACCAGACAACCATTTGACTGGGATGGTAGAGCGTCTTTTGCCTGAGCAGGGGGTTGGACTAGAAGACCTCCAAGGTCCTTTCCAAAGTTATGATTCTATGAAAGAGAATAGCTGACAGATCATCCCTTAGATATTCACGGAGGTGGCAACGGTAAGCGAGAAAACACACCTCACTCCATCATGACGCACAACCTGGGACTTCACACTCACACACCACACCAAAGGGATGAGAGTATTTGAGGCTGATGTTTGAGTCATGATATCATTTTACTCCTGATGTGTTCGCAACAGCTTCAAATGCCTGTGGAGCCAGAACAAAAACAAACTTATCACATAAAATAATTTAACCAAGCTTATCAATCCCAGCTAATGTATTGCTTAGTCTGTTTTCCAAGTTTAGTCCAAGTGTCATTCTTTATTTTTATCCCATGACACGGATAATAAATCTTTAGCCTAGACTAGCGTGTCTTGTTAATTCAATTACAAGTAGCTCTCGACTTACGACCACATCTGAGCCCAACATTTTTGTTACTAAGCGAGACAGTTTAACTCAGTGATGCCCCATTTTACAACCTTTCTTACCACGGTTGTTAAATGAATCATTGCAGTTGTTAAATTAGTCAGCCAGTTGTGAAGTGAATCGGGCTTCCCCGTTGGCTTGTCAGAAGGTTATAAAAGGAGATCACAAGACCCCGGACATGGCAACCACCATAAATATGAGTCGGTTGCCAAGCATCTGAATTTTGATCATGTGATTGTGGGGATACAGCAATGGTCATAGGTGTAGAAAATGGTCCTAAGTCACTTTTTTCACTGCTGTTGTAACTTTGGTAATTAAATGAATGGTTGTAAATTGTGGACTACTTGAACTCCAACTCCGCTAATGGCTATCAGGAATTGGTTCTAATTTTCAAGACATAGTACGTTACAAAAGCAAGGGTGTCCAGTCTTAGCAATTTTAAGTCTTATGGACTTCAACTCCCAGAATTCCCCAGCCAGCATTAGCCGAGTTGAAGTCATCTTATCCAACCCCCCACCCAAGCAGGAGACCCTACCATTTCTGATAGATAGCAGTCCGGTCTCTTCTTGAAGGCCTTGAGTGATGAAGCTCCCACAACTTCTGAAGGCAACTTCTGTTCCATTTGGTTAATTGCTCTCCCTGTCAGAAAATTTCTCCTTATTTCCAGGTTGAATCTTTCCTTGTTCAGTTTCCATCCATTGTTCCTTGTCTGGCCTTCAGGTGCCTTGGAGAATAGCTTGACCCCCTTTCTCTCTCTGGCAGCCCCTCAAATATTGGAAGGCTCCTATCCTGTCTCCCCTCGTCCTTCTCTTCACTAGACTAGCCAGGCCCAGTTCCTGCAATCGTCCATCGTATGTTTTAGCCTCCAGTCCCCTCATCATTTATTTATTTATACTTGAACTTGGTTGCTCTTCTCTGCACTCTTTCTAGAGTCTCAACGTCTTTTTTATAGTGTGGTGACCAAAACTGGATGTGTCTTACTAAGGCTTTATAGAGTGATATTAGTACCTGCCTTGATCTTGATTGTATCCCTCTGTTAATGCAGTTTAGGATTGCATTGGCTTTTTTGGCTGCCCCCGCACACGGCTGGCTTATAGTTGCCAAAGTTGGACATCCTTAGAACAAAGGCAAAAAATAATGCTCTTTCCCCTGTGCTAAAAAAACAACCAGAGAAAGGAAAGGAGACCTCCATTATTGTTTTCTTTTACCTTTGGACACTTTAAGAGTCACACAGAAAAGGGGGTCAAATTATTCTCCAAAGCACCAAAGAAGACAAGACAATGGATGGAATGGATGGAAACTAATCAAGGAGAGAAGCAACCTGGAATAGAGGAGAAATTTCCTGACAATGAGGACAATTAACCAGTGGAACAACTTGCCACCAGAAGTTGTGAGTGCTCCAACACTGGAGGTTTTTAAGAAGAGACTAGACTAGACACTTGTCTGAAATCATATAAATTCTCCTGCTTAAGCAGTGGGCTGG
Source organism: Naja naja (assembly GCA_009733165.1). NCBI lineage: Eukaryota > Metazoa > Chordata > Lepidosauria > Squamata > Elapidae > Naja > Naja naja. Next base: position 4,777,717 of record CM019166.1, read on the forward strand.
ACTAGAAGACCTCCAAGGTCCCACCCAGCTCTATTCTATTCTAAAAAAGATGGGTGGATTTCAACTCCCAGAATTCCCTTGGCTGGCTGGGAAATTCTGGGAGTTGAACACCAAGCCATTTGGAAGTTGACAAGGTTGAAAAACAATAATGTAGGTATTTAAATAATTGATACAACAACTTATCTCACATTATCTGACTGAGAGTGTACATCTAAAATCCTTAGTTGTAAAGCCAGACATTTTTGGGTTCAATTTCACTTTTGCCTTTAATTTAACCAAAGATCTTCTCATCAAAGTTCAGCTTTTTGTTTCTTGGACTTGGCCCCTTTGTGGGTACCATTCAACTCCCAGAATTCCCAGCCAGCCTAGGGAATTCTGAGGATTGAAGACTACAATCAGTGCCACAGTAAGTCAGAGCAAATCCACTGTCTGCCTGCAAACTCAAAATCCACTCTCTATGCCCATAAACAATGCAGAACAATCAGTCAAACAGTATTATGAGTGTTTTTCTCTCTCCCTAAATCCTATAGTTGCTGAGACCTAGGATGACACACTAAGGCTAAGTAAATAATCTTTAGTATCTGAATGACAAATCTTTTCTGTGGGATATGATCATAGTTTTATGGATAAATTCTGCCCCCTTGTGGCAATTGTTAGTACTTCACACTGGCATTCTGACCTGAGCACTAGAAAAAAATTAATCTTGGCTCTTTGCAAATTTAGGACTGATCTTTATAAGCTGGAATGCCTAGTTTATTTAACTTTTTATTTATATCCCACCTTTATTATTTTTATAAATAAGCATCCATCCCAGCCCACCAGGAAGGCAATTTTTTCCCCTGATGGTCATCCAAAATAGATTTTTTCTGACTTTCTTATTTTTAAATGATAATGTTTTTATTGAAACTTTAAAAATACAAAAATAGCAAAATAACACAAACTAAGAAAAATGTAGAAAGAAAAGGAACAAACCAAAAAAAGGGAAAGGGAGAAAAAACTGTAAAAGAAAATATGTACTGTATTTCTTGATTTTTCTGACTTTCTGATTCAGGTCATTTAATCAAAAATGTTAATCAGAAAAGGGCTAGCTGACTTGGTAGAAAGGATAAAATAATAAAATAAAATAAAATTAGCTCTGGGGGATGAAGCGGCGTAGGAGGGGTTTAGAGAGCAGGTGGAGGTCGACCCGTTCTGAATCCGACCGAGCCCAGTTAAGAGCCTACATTAGGACTTACCTGGTAGCTGTGGGAGCAGCGAAGAGGGCTTACCTGTCCGCTGTCATAGCGTCCGCAGAGGATTGCCTGGCTGCCCTGTTCAGGGTCACTCGCTCCCTCTTACATCGGGGGACGGGGGTGGATCCTTTACAGGATAGGGCTGAGGAATTTGGTCAATATCTGTTGGATAAGGTCGCTCGGATCTGGGAGGGGTTGAACTCTAATTGGCAGTGGTCTGAGGAGGGGGGTACAAGGAGTCTGGCCAATATCATCTGATCTGAGTTTGATCCTGTTTCTGAGGATGAAGTGGACAGGATTATGCGATGGCTGAGTTCCACCACATGTTTGTTGGACCCATGCCCTTCCTGGATGGTATGTGCCTCCAGGGAGGTCACGTGCGGCTGGCTCCAGGCAGTGGTTAATGCTTCGCTGAGGGAGGGTTCTTTTCCCGCTGCCTTGAAGGAGGCGGTGGTGAGACCCCTCCTGAAGAAGCCTGCTCTGGACCCAGCCATTTTAAACAACTTTCGTCCAGTGTCCAACCTTCATTTTTCGACGAAGGTTGTTGAGAGTGTGGTGGCTCAGCAGTTGCTGCTTTTCCTGGAGGAAGCAGACTATCTAGATCCGTATCAATCGGGCTTCTGGCCTGAGTATAGCACGTAGATGGCATTGGTCGTGCTGGTGGATGATCTCTGGAGGGCTTGGGACAGGGGATTTTCCTCTGTCCTGGTCCTATTAGATCTCTCAACGGCTTTCGATACCATCGACCATGGTATCGTATTGCGACGCCTCGAGGGGCTGGGAGTGGGAGGCACTGTTTTGCAGTGATTCTCCTTCTACCTCTCGTGTTCGCAATCAGTGTTGGCAGGGGGGCAGAGGTCGACCCCGAGGGCTCTCATTTGTGGGGTCCCTCAGGGGTCGGTCCTCTCGCCCCTCCTGTTCAACATTTATATGAAGCCGCTGCGTGAGATCATCCGTGGTTTTGGGGTGAGGTATCATCAGTACGCTGATAATACCCAGTTGTATATCTCTACCCCAAACCAAATCAATGATGCCCTCTCCGTGATATCCCGTTGTCTGGATGTGGTACAGATCTGGATGGGCACGAACAAACTACAGCTCAATCTGGCTAAGACAGAGTGGCTGTGCGTACAGGCATCTTGGATCAGTCAACAGATTCCACCTTTGGTCATAGGGGGAGAGGTGTTGCCCCCTGTGGATAGGGCACAAAACCTGGGGGTCCTCCAGGATTCACGGCTCGGTTTGTAGGAGCAGGTGGGGGCCGTGACCAGGGGGGCCTTTGCCCAGGTTCGGCTGGTTCGCCAGCTATGCCCGTACCTGGACCGAGATGCTCTTCGCACAGTCACTCATGCACTTGTCATGTCCCGACTCGACTATTGCAATGCTCTCTATTTAGGACTGCCTTTGTATTCCATCCAGAGGTTTCAACTGGTGCAGAATGCGGCCACGCGGGTTGTGCTGGGAGTTTCCCGGTACTCCCATGTTACGCCCCTCCTGCGTGAGCTGCATTGGTTGCCGGTTGCCCTCCGAGTGAAATTCAAGGTGTTGGTATTAACATTCAAAGTCCTTCATGGCTTGGGTCCAGGGTATTTGTGGGAGTGTCTCCTGCTGACAGTGAATGTCGATCGGCCTGTGCGAGCGCACAGACTGGGACTTCTTGGGGTGCCGTTCACAAGACAGTGTTGGCTGGCAGTACCCTGGGGAAGGGCCTTCTCTGTAGTGGTTCCCGCCTTGTGGAATCAACTGCCCTTGGGGCTCCGTTTGGCCCCGGATCTCCGCTCTTTCCGCCACGATCTGAAAACTTGGCTGTTTGAACAGGCCGGGCTGGACTGACCTCTTGGGGATAGGGTTAAACTGATTTTATTTGGGCTTGTCAGGTTTAATTTGTTTTTAATGTATTTATTGATTGTATTTTTTAGCTGTGAGCCTCCCAAGTCCTTTTGGAGAGGGGGCAGCATACAAGTCCAATTATTACATTAAATTATTAAATGAATTAAATTTCTGTTTCTTTTGCTGTTTCGATATTAGTTTTTAAATTGTGTTATTATAGAAAATTTTAAGATAGTGATACTATCACTTCTGGCAATTTTGACGTTATGATTACTTTATATATCTCTTTTCTATTTTCCTTATTATTTTTCTTTGTTTCTGCATTTTTTTTCTTTTTATAGTTTTCTTGCTTTGTATTGTTTTCTTACTGTTATGTATGCAGGTTTAAAGTCATTGGTTTAGTTTGAACTGTTCTTGTAAAATGTAAGAAATGATTGGTTTAAAAAGTGTGGGAAAACCCTGCACTCTGATTGGCTGGCAACTGCGGCTGCTGGCTATAAGTAGCAGCCGCAGCCCAGCCAAAGTGGGTTCGTTCTGAGCTGTAGTCACTAATAAACAAAGAGCTTGAAGCACTCCGCGTCTGATGCAAACTTAACACTTACCTTCACATTTGTAAACCTTAATGCCAAGGATTATTTTGAAAAAAGAAAGACAAAACAGAAGCCAAATTTTAATGTGCTGCTTATATTTTTGTTGCATAGCGTTGTCAGATTGTATATTTTAATCGTAAATTTCTCTGCTCTGAGACAGGTGCCTCTGTCTCCAGATTCTGGAATTTTCAAGTATATTTTAGGTTTTATTTTTTTCCATATTGATATTAGTGAGTTCTTACATAGTGATTTTGAAAGTATCTATGAACTTTATTTTTCTCATACAATCAGGAAGGCATGCCATCCTGATTGTAGATTATAGATTAACAGAGTTGGTAGGGACCTTGTAGGTCATCTAGTCCAAACCCCCACCCAAGCAGGAGACCCTACACCATTTCTGACTAATGGCAGTCCAATCTCTTCTTGAAAGTCTCCAGGGATGAAGCTCCCACAACTTCCAAAGGCAACTTCTGTTCCCTTGGTTGATTGCTCTCACTGTCAGAAAATTCCTCCTTATTTCCAGGTTGAATATCTCCTTGATCAGTTTCCATCTGTTATTCTTGTCTGGCCTTCGGAGGCTTTGGAAAATAGCTTGACGCCTTCCTCCTCTCTGGGGCAGCCCCTCAAATCATGTCCTTCTAAGTATAACAGTCTCTTGTGTCTAAGGATTATCCGTTCTTTTAATCGTTTAATCTCTTTTTAAATTATTTATTGTTCTATGTTTTTATTTGTGAGCCGCTCCGAGTCCTTTCAGAGAGGCATACAAGTCCAAGTAAAATAAATAAATAAAAATAAAAATTCTTTTAACCATGTTAAAAGAATATGCTTGGTAATATAAAGACCAATCTGGTAGTCCAAACCCTCCATTTTCTTTAGATTCTTGTAACATTTTAAATTTTATGCTTGCTTTTTTCGCTTGCCAAATAAATTTCAGCATCAATTTGTTCAGATCATCAAAAATTTATTTTCAATTTTTATTTGGAACCGGAAGAGCAGTTTTGGTAGAATATTCATTTTTATCGTAGCAATCCTTCCTAACGTTGATACATGTAGGTTTTTCCATTTTTCTAAATCTAATTTTATTTGTTTAAGTAGCTTTATATAATTGTCTTCTTTTATTGTTTGGGAATAAGTATATTCCCAAATATTTAACTTTCTTAACTATTTGAAAATCCACTTTTTCTGCCAGATTTTCTTTTTGTTTTTGTGTAAGGTTTTTAACTATAACTTTAGTTTTTTCTCTATTTATTTTCAGTCCTGGTACCTCTCCAAACTCCTCTTTTAACAATTGCAGAATTGTCTTCTACAATAAATATCAAATCATCTGCAAACACTCATGGTTTATATCTTTCCTGTCCTATCTCCATCCCTTGATTTCTAAATTTTGCATTTTTTTTCTTTTTATATCTTTCTTGCTTTGTATTGTTTCCTTATCTTCACATTTGTAAACCTTAATGCCAAGGTTTATTTCGGGAAAAAGGAAAGACAAAACAGAGGTCAAATTTTAATGTGCTGCTTTTATTTTTGTTGCAGAGCATTGCCAAATTGTGTGTTTTAATCATAAATTTCTCTGCTCTGGGACAGGCGCCTCCATCTCCGGCTTCTGATTCGGCCGCTCAGCGATAGAAGATCAGCACAGTGGCGTCAACAATGGTTTTTGAAGTGCTCCATCCACTGTGAGTCCCGTAGCCATCCCAGTCAAAGGCGGCAAAATCACCACATTGACGGGGGTTTTCTTCTGGGAAAAAGCCCCCTCCTCCAATGCAGTGCTGAGGAAGGAAAAAAGGGAGTTAAACATCTTACATATTTCCATATACATACATACATATAATTAATATATAAATAAAAAGAAAGAGCAACATGTTCAAAATCCATATATACAGTGGGTTGCCTGGTTACATTTCTTGGAGTAATAGCCATCATAATCATAATAATAGTCTTCTCTAATGATCATTTCATGATAACAGTGCTTTTCCCTCATAACATTGATACATATTAACTAGTAAAACTAATCAAAATTAATCACAATTAATAAGTTACAATAAACAGCCCTGATTGTGGGATTAATCTTTCTCTTGTAATATTTGAATTTCTAACTCCTGTTTCTCTTATTTACATACTTCCTGAGAGTGACAATAACTAATTAGTGCCTCCAGAAGTCTCCAGAAACTGAAAGGTTTTCTAGAAGAGATTGGACAGCCATATGTCTGAAATGGTATAGATTCTCCTGCTTGAGCAGCAAGTTGGACTAGATGGCTTCCAAGGTCCCTTACAGCCCTAGGATTCTATATTCTAAAATGCCAAATGTGCATGCATGACAGGGTGCAAAACTATAACACACATTCATATCTAGCAAAGGCGAACCTGAATTCTAGGAAGGAAAAGCACAGCTCAAAAGGATATACATGTCCTTGACTTATGACCAATCGCTTAGCAGCTGAGCTTTGGTGGCTCAGGCTGTTAAATGCCTGCTCTTAAGATCCAGCTGTCTACAATTACTGTAGGCTCGAATCCCACCAGGCTCAAGGTTGACTCAGCCTTCCATCCTCTCGGGGTAGGTAAATTGAGGACCCAAGATTGTTGGGGGCAATAAGCTGACTTTGTAAAAATGCCGCTTAGTAATAAGCAGGCATATACAATGGAATGAAGGCTATTGCTGAGCGCATTGGGTTGTGCTCCAAAAATTGTAAGCCGCCCTGAGTCTTCAGAGAAGGGCGGCATATAAATGTAATTTAAAAAAAAAACTGTTCAAAGTTACAACAGACTCTCCGAAAGATACTTAAGACTTGGATTTTAGGTTTGGCGAGTGTGATCACATTGCAGGTAATCCTTGAGTTATGATCACAACGGAACCTAACATTTCTGTTGCTAAGTGAGAAATTTGTTGAGTTCTGCCCCCTTTTATGACCTTTCTTGTTACAGTTAAGAATAGAATAGAATAGAATAGCAGAATGAATATAGAATAGAATAGAATAGAATAGAATAGAATAGCAGAATGAATATAGAATAGAATAGAATAGAATAGAATAGAATACCTTTATACAATGAAATTTGAAAGCTACTCCAGCACAGTGCCCCAAACACCACATCACAATCACACTACAGAGTATTTAAAAATTAAAATAATTATAATAATAATAGGACTAAATCACAAATGCACTGTTTGATTCAAGACAATTTCTGCCTTGGAAAAGAAACTGTTTCTCAATCTATTAGTCCTCATTTTAAGATATGTATAATGCCTCCCTGATGGTAACAGTTCGAAATATGAATGACCAGGATGAGAACGGTCTGTGGAGATTTTTAGTGCTCTAAAAAGGAGTCTGGTCTCCGCAATCTCTTCCAAAGAAGAAAGAGAGCAACCGATTATTTTTTTGTGCTGTGTTTATAACTCTCTGGAGCATCTTCTTATCCACTGCAGAGCATCCAGCATACCACACCGTTACACAGTATGCCAAAATGCTCTTGATGGTAGAACGGTAAAAAGTAACCAGCAACCAGGGCTTTGGTGGTGCAGGCTGTTAATAGCCTAGCACTTAGTTCCAGCTGCCTATAATTATTGCAAGCTCGAATCCCACCAGGCTCAAGGTTGACTCAGCCTTCCATCCTCTCGGGGTAGGTAAACTGAGGACCCAAGATTGTTGGGGGCAATAAGCTGATTTTGTAAAAATGCCGCTTAGTAATAAGCAGGCATATACAATGGAAGGAAGGCTATTGCTGAGCGCATTGGGTTGCACTCCAAAAAATTGTAAGCCACCCTGAGTTTCCGGAGAAGGGCGGGATATAAATATGAATTAAAAAAAAAAAAACTTCTCACCCAGACCACTCTTTTTCAGCAGCCACAGAAAGTGCAGGCACTGTTGTTCTTTGCAGATACTGTGAACTGCCAAAGGAAGGCACATGACCTGGTCACTGCAACTGCGCCATAAATATGAGTCAGTTGCCAAGTGTCTGAATTTTGATCACGTGACCAACTGTTGATGCTGCAACAGTTGTAAGTGGGAAAAAACAGTTGCAAGTCACTTTTTTCAGTGTTGTTGTAACTTTGAATGGTCAGTAAATGGTTTTAAGTTGAGGGTTATCTGTATAAGGTCTCCTGCTTGTTCGGGGGGTGGGACTAGAAGACCTCCAAGGTCCCTTTCAGCTCTATGATTTTATGTTCTAATATACCAATTAAATTCCACAGTGTGCTGTGTACATGGAAAGTGGGGTACAAAATTATAGCAACCCCCACAATTCCCCTCCTCCATCAAAGACAAATGAAAAGCACAGCTCAAGGGAATGTATAGATAATCCTCAACTTATGACCGGCTACTTGGTGACTCTTCAACGTTACGATGGACACCTCCCCATCCAAAAGATACTTAGGATCAGGATTCAAAGTTCTGACAGCTGTCTAACCCCCCACCCTGTGATCACATGATCAGATGGTTAGATCGCTAGCTTGCTTATTTATTTATTTATTTATTTATTTATTTATTTATTAGATTTATATGCCGCCCTATCTCTCTGAGGACTCAGGGTGGCTTACAATACTAAAAACAGAACAATACAAATATTAAAAGACTATTAAACCAAAAATCTCATAAACCATTAAATTTAAAACTACAACTAAAAACCCTCCCCCCGCATCAGTCCAGGTAGGCGAGTTGGAACAGCCATATTTTTAGGCCACGGCGGAAAGATCGGAGGTCAGGGGCCACCCGGAGCTCCAGCGGCAGCTGGTTCCAAAGGGAATATATTTTCTATTTCTATTTTATTTTATTGGACTTATATGCCGCCCCATCTCCGAAGACTCGGGGCGGCTCACAACTAAAAACATACATTTACAATAAATAGCTAAAAAAGAATTAAACAAGTACAAAGCCCAATAATACCAAATTTAAAATATTTAAAACTATCCCACTCCCCCACCCCCGAGAGGCAGTCACAGCCCGGTTTGGTCAAATAACCAGGTCTTCAAATCGTGGCGGAAGGTGCGGAGATCAGGAGCCAGATGGAGGCCCAGAGGCAGCTGGTTCCACAGGTCAGGGACCGCCACAGAATAGGCTCATCGCTGGGGGACCGCCAGCCGACATTGGCTTGCCGACGGGACCCCGAGGAGCCCCTGTCTGTGTGCCCGCACAGGGCAGTTGGCACTCGATATCGGCAGGAGTCGCTCCCTTAAATATTGTGGACCCATATATATGCTTATATATTTAATTTTATTATTCAGCTTCTATGGGGAGGTGACGTTTCTGGCTGTTTGTAGCAGTATGTCAAGAGTGAAAAACATGGCAGCTATGTGCCTTTTTGTTTCATCTTGCCATTAGAGTAAGGGGGGGAAGGTGTTGATCATGAATGGGTTAGTTAGAGAAACAAAACTTCTCCAGCTTCCCCTGAAACTGGTGAGAGGATCCTGAAAACTTTTCAAGGATATTAACAGGTGTGAAGAAGAAGGCAGATGGTTTCCATAATGAAGAAAACTTGTTTACATGAGTTACGTGTAAGTCTGGGGATTTGGCTGGGAAAACCATTGTTAAATACCGCGATTCCCTGAAAATACGACCTACCCTGAAAGTAAGTCCTAGCTTGACTTTTACACGTGAGCCCAATATAAGCCCTACCCCCAAAATAAGCCCTAATTAAGATCCCACCCACTCCAGAGTGCACGGGTAAAAATTAAGCTAGGGTGGGGATGGGGGGAGGTGGAGCTGCCCTCCTATTTACCTTTGGACAGTTGTAGCCAGGCCTCACACACTCCAACACCTGCCTTGCCAGCCCATCTCTTCTGCAGCCGGCAAGGCTGGCAAGACTGTCCTGAAGGCCTCTGTAGCGGATAACAAAGCTCTGGATCGATCCAGAGCTCTCTTATCAGCTGCAGAGGCCTTCAGGAAAGGCTTGCTGGCTGCAGAAGAAGAAGTTTCTGAGGGCCTCTGATAGGGAAAAGGAGGCCGGGGGCGATGCGTGCAAGTGAGACTAGTCAGTGGATGACGTTCCCCGAAAATAAGACCGGGTGCCTTTTTTGGTGGCAAAAAAAAAAGATAGGGTCTTATTTTTGGGGAAACACGGTATTATGTTCTCATGCCTGGGAATTTCAGAGTTAGTTTTACTTCACCGTTACCATGCCATGTATTCAATAAACAGTAAGGTTTTCAGAAATGAAACGATCCTGGGCTTCTATTTGGATACCCAAGCAGGATGTTGACACAGCATTTGTCGGGAAGGCTGGGATACTCACATGTTCTGAGTTGCATCCAGTGAGTTTAACGCCAGAGCAGAGAGCCAGTGCTGCCTTTTCATTATTAAACACCCGGAACTGGATGTAGCCAGCAACAAATTCAGCTGAGAAATGGAAGAGAGATACTAAATGCGGTTGGGAGCCCTAACAATCTGTAATTATTTTCACAATCTTGGTTGATGACGATCGATAACCAGAGACTTCAACTCCCAGCATTCCCCACATCATGTTGGTGAACTGAAATCCACGCCAGTGGTGGGATTCAAAAACTTTTACGACTGGTTCTATGGGCATGGCTTGGAGGGTGTGTCTTGGTGGGCGTGGCAAGGGAAGGATACTGCAAACTCCCCATTCCCTCTCCACCCCACTAACCTGCTTTCCAGCTCTGTTCTCCTGTGCAGGGCAACCAAAGGAGAACCAGCCAATTAGCTGGGACTCAGGAGGCAGAGAATAGAGGGGAGGCGGGGCCAGTCAGAGGTGGTATTTCCTGGTTCTCCGAACTACTCACAATTTCCACTTCCAGTTCTCCAGAACTGGTCAGAACCTGCTGAACATCACCTCTGAGTCTACCCATCTTTAAGTATGTTGGCTGGGGAATTCTGGGAGTTGAAATCCACCCACCTAAAAGTGGCCATGGTTGCATAATATTCCCATTCCTATTGCTGTTTCCTAGCAGCTGGATTTGAGGGGCTACAAAATGCCCCCCAAGGTAAGAAAAATACATTGTTAACCTAACCTGCTCAATCTGCTTTCTAAACCATTTCAAATGGTTCACCAGTTTTGGAAAGGAGTTCCTTCCTTTACCTTCCTCCTGGATCCTAGCTTCAAAAGAGGATGTCCCAGCCTAGGAGCCACAGGAGGTCCAACCACCCATACTGTGGGGCAGCCCTCTAACCAAGACAAGGATGCTTACACCGCCCATTGGGAGAGTACAACTCTGAAGTCTTCTGGGCATTGCCAACATCATAAACAATAGGGGTAGTGGGGCCGTTATCTTTTGGACAGTTACCACCGCCATATTTCACTGGGTATTTCTGGAAAGCAAACACAGCTGGATTATTTCCATGCATGACTGATACATCAGCAAAGCAGACAGAAGATGAAGATGTTTTATGGTGTCCTCTTCAACCTGGCTATAGGACTCTGAGATGAACTGAGGCCCAGTCATCAAAACTGAGCTTAATTTGTGGTGACTTCTTGGACCATGACGACCAAATGAAGGTCCAACTAGAAGTTTTCTGGAGGTCAAGATGGAGATGGTTGGCTTTGATTCTCTTTTGAGATGCCTTCTTCCTCTTCCTAGTTCTAAGATATTGTTCTGAGATTCTGGTGGTGTTTCAACCAATCACCAAAGCCAGAGTTGCTACAAATGCAATCAATCAAATTAATCAATGCATATTTAGCATTTTAGGATCAGCCAGATCAGGTCCAAGAGACAGACGTGCTCATATTTGGTGAATCAACAGGCAGAAAGGCAGAAAAACCAGGTTGGTTGGGCTCACCTCATAGAGCCGGAGAAGGTTACCCCCTTCCCCAGACAAGAAGCCTGTCTCGGTGTGGTATCTCAAGAAGGAAATCTCCCGCCATTTCTTTATCGGGTTGTTGTTGGGAACGTGCCATATGGCAATATCTCGGGCTATAAGAGAGTAGTAGCCTGGGTTCTGGAAAAGAAGAGACACCATGGAGAATCAGAATAACAGAATTGGAAGGGATCTAGAACACTGGACAAGGCTTCAAGAGTCCCTTTTTAAGACCCTTTGAGGAACTCTGAATCCTGAGATCCTGCAGAATGACACATTGATATGATACAACACCTGGAGGGGAACTATTATCTGTCCCGTCCATCTGTTTTTCTTTGTGGACATAAAGATTACGGGTGAGAAGGTTTGACCCTAGCAACACTCCAGAGGGGTGACCTGTCCCCTTCCCCCATTGACTAGAAACACCTCTTGAAGAAGGAGCAAATTTACTGGGCTGTCACAAATAGAGCGGTTCAGCATGTTCTCCAAGCCATGAGAAGGCAGTACAAGAAGCAACAGATGGAAACTCATCAAAGAGAGAAGCAACCTAGAATTAATCAGAAATTTCCTGCCAGGGAGAACAATTAATTGGTAGAACAGAAGTTGCCTCCAGAAGTTGTGGGAGCTCCATCACTGGAGGTTTTCAAGGAGAGCCTGGACATCCATTTGTCTGGAAGGGTATAAGGTGTCCTTCTTGAACAGCGGGCTGGACTAGAAGACCTCCAAGGTCCCTTCCAACTCTGTTAAGCTTATGAAGTAAGGCACACTCCAAAAATTCAACATAATCATTGTTGTGTAAGTCTATAGCCACGTGTGGCCAACCCAACCCAAGTCAGGACGTTTTGTGCCCAAACTGGCCTGTCCGGTCATCTTTGGACATACCACATTTAGGTTCAAGGTGACCACTGATGTTGAGAGTTTTATCAATGATTGTGGATGAACAACATTTGCTGTTTTTTTGCATCGAATATTAAACATAACCCAGCGTTCCCTGTTACGACCAACTCTTTGAGTCTGATTTTGGCCTGTGGCTAGAAAAAGGCCCTTAAAAAAGTTTGCCTCCAATGAGTAACTCCTACCTTGTAGTCATCGCTCGTGGCTGCTATGGCTGTCCCAAAGGTGTTATTGTTGGACCAGTTTCCATCTCCGTTGGGGTATTTGGCATCGCTCCCTTGCTGGCTGGACCAGCGATCGCCAATGGTGCATTTCCCGAAGATGTTGTTCTCATGGACGCTGGCCACCAGAGTCCAGCCCCCTCCATTAGTGGTCATGTCGCAGAAGGTCTGGTAGACCTCACCATCTTCACTGATCAGGATGTACAGTCCATCTACCAATCAGCAGATGTTCAATTGTTGGTATTTCAAAAGGACCAGGAGCCTACAGTTCTCCTCCTCTCCATCCCCCCTTCCCTCCTCCTCTTCCCCCTCCCCCTCCTCCTTTCTTTTTCCTCCTCCTCTCCTTCCTCTTCCTCCATTTCTCCTCTTCCTCTTTTCTTTTTCCTCCTCCCTTTCTCCTCCCCCTAATTCCTTCCCCTTCCTTCTCCTCCTCCTTTCTTCCTCCTCCTCCATCCGCTTTTCATGTCCACAAACACCATTTCATAATAACCAATTTGCATAAATGGTAGAAGATAATGTCAATTTTGAATTATAATGGTGAAAAGAGCTATAATGATTCCAAACTATATAACTGAGATCTATACAAATTATGTTAATAGAAATTAAATAAAAGTCAAAACGGCAGCCACAACCGTGCAGTCAAAGCCCCCTCTTCTCTTTCCCATGCCTCGCAGTGCCCATCATGGACCGAAATACCCAGAAGCGGAGAGATTGGACGGGGCTAAAGCATCCTCTTTGCTCACCTGGAGACTCTGGCCTGGCAGCCTTGATTTCCTTGCAGCTCTGGTATGGCTTCTGGGGTTGGCCCGGCCGGGAGGGCTGGCAAGAAGTTTCCCATTTCATCAGCAGGTCCAGGACGTCTTTCTTGGCTGTGGCAATGCAGCAGTCGCTGGCTGTCGAGACTTTATTATTGTTACCTTTATTGTCAGAGTACAACATGTGTACAATGAGATTGGCTGAGCCTTCCTTCGTGCTAACTCCACCCCAACACAACTCACAGTGAGGACAGAAGTCCCTAGCCCAGTCCCAATCTTATTACACTAGCTGACCTTGTTGCACAAAATGCACTGGCCCCGCTAGTCTATTGTACTATGTTGACACGAAGTTATTTTCCATTCAGGAGTCTGACAGCCCATGGGTAGAAACTGTTCTTCAGCCTGTTGATGTGGCTGGCTCTTCTTCTATATCTCCTACCTACCCGATGATAGGAGAGTGAAGAAGTGCTCACTGGAGTGTGAGTCATCCCTGAGAATTTTCCTCGCTCTTCTAAGGCAGCGAGCCCTAGCGATGTCATCTAGTGGTATCAGGGAACAGCCCACAATGTTTTGTGCTGTGCTCACCACCCTCTGTAATGTCTTTCTATCCGATGAGCTACCACATCATATGGGGCATGATAGCAGTATTCCACAAAGAATACTGCCCCAAAGAAGAGGGGGTCAACTTATTTTCCAAAGCACCAGAGGGCAGGACAAGAAGCAATGGATAGAAACTAATCAAGGAGAGATGAACTGGAATTACGGAGAAATATTCTGATAGTGAGAACAATTAACCAGTGGAATTGCTTGCCACCAGAAGTTCTGGGAGCTCCATCACTGGAGGTTTTTTTTTTTTTGAAAAAAAGTTTTATTTTTACAACAAACATACACAAAAGATAACATATAATATGCCGGTAACTCAAAACTCCTTATACATCTTTTCCATTCTCATCTATAGTTTGTTTTTATATACTCTCATATATAACATATTCCATATTTTTAAATTAATGTATCTTGTATCCCTTCATGTTATTACTTCAAAGCTGTTCCCGGCGGACAAACACATACTAACAAATATACTAAACATTAAAAACAAAAAAGTCTTCTTTTGAGAACAGTGTGCTACCGGACCCTCCCTTCTCTTTGCAACTAAATTTCAGTTATACACTTTCACACATTTTTTACATTCTATCTCATTTATCATAACCATTTGTACTATTTCCCTTTATTTCCCCCGTCATATTTCCAAACAATTATTAAAACACTTTTGTCTATCATGTTTACAATATCGTTCTTCTTAAGACATCTTTTGCCCTTAATTGTTACATCTGAGGATAGCACCCCATCTTTTTTTTACCAAATATTATTTGAAACAGTCTTTCAAAATCATTATCTCTGTTAAGCCTTTATAATGAAAAACAATAAGATTGTAGATATCTATAACCATTATGACAATTATAACAAAGATGATTCTTTCTATTCAAATTTAATTCTATTCAAAGTATTTCCATTTTAATCCCATATTAAATCCATATCATATATTAAAAAAAAGACAAGACAGGAAAAAAGCTTTAAATTTCATTTCTAATATAGTCATATATTTCAAGTACTCTTAAAAATTCCTTTAAGTCACCCTAGTCTAATTACATTAACCATTATCTCGATATCCCCCTAGATAGATAAATTCTTTATACTTAGTATATTTCTCTTGCTTCTGTATATCTTGCTTCCATTTACAGCTTTCTTTTGTACTCCAACCCCCTTTCTTCTCCCTTCCCTTTCTATTCTTTCTATTCCCTTTCCTACCTGGTTTCCCCTTCTGAGATCCTATCCTTTGCTCCATATAAGGTTAAGATCAAGCTTTTTTTTGAGTGTTAATTCAAGTTTTAAATTCTTGACTCTCTTCCCTCTTTCCCCCTTTTTCCCCTTATGCTTTTTCTTAATTACACCAGCCGTTTCTGGATTCTTTAAGATGGCATCCTCTTCTTTGTTCCGCCCTTCTTGCTCAGCCGACATTTCCTGTTGTTTTATATATTTCAGGACCTCCATTTTTACCCATTGTAGCTCTTCTTTAATTTGTATAAATAGCGTTTTAACTTCTCCCACAGATAATGACATTCTTGAAAGAGGTTTTCCTTCTAAAACAACCCCCAATTAGTCTTAGTCCACTTAAAGTCCTCTATGTAAAAAGCCACAAACCTCTAAATGTCCAAGGTTGTCTTTTGCTTCTTTGCTCCTTTCGCTTCTCTGGGGGTGCAACAATGTTTCAATTGTAATGTATCTTTTTCCAAATGATGTTACAAATCCACTCTTAATCCTTTTAAGTCCAGGTGGTATCCTCAGTTCCAGATAACACCCTACTTTCACTTTTTCTTTTCCCTTTCCTCTGTCTGCTTCCTTTCTTTTCTTTATATACAAAGTTCTTTAAAATTCCAAAAATTCCACAAATTCTTCTTCACTTGGCACTTTATTTTCAGCTTATAAAAAGCCTATCAATCTTAATGTCCAAGCAAATTAATAACCTTCTCACAGGCTTGTCTTTGTCTCTTATCTTTCCAAGCTGTCTGCATCGAAGGAGGAAAAGATAAAAAATCTGTCTTTTCACTTTCTAGCGGCTTCTTTAAAAGTCTTTCTTTTTAAAATAAACAGAAATTACTATTCACCTTAGGGCACTTCAAACAGATGTTTTCCAACTCCAGCCCGGTCTGCTACACTTTCTCCCAGCAACTTCCTCCTGCACGTTCTTGTCCGCTTGAGGACTTCTTCAGGGTGGCCATTTCTGACCACCGCTTTGCCGCCTTCGGGGAAGGGAAAATCGACTGGGGGGGAGAGATGCAGCTCTCCTCCACCCAGCCAACAGCTCCCCCTTCTTCACCACCTCTACGGGGTGGTTTTAACCCCAAAGCCAGCCGGCTCGGGGTCTTCCAGCGGTAAGCACGGAACGAAACCACGCATGATCGCGGATTTTGCATCCGTCCTCGAAGCCGCTCAAACCGGATGTCCCACTGGAGGTTTTTAAGAAGAGATTGGACAGTCACTTATCTGAAATACTAATTTGTTTTTTTTTCCTATCGCACATCTGTTTCAGTTTGTTCTTTTCCTGAAAACAGTCTGTGCCAGCAGTTGTACTCAGGGAGATGTTTCCTGGTATGGCATTAGGCATGTTACGTTTTCCAGCTTTCAATTTCCAAACATTAGGCATGCTCAAACGTTGTGACATGCCTTGGTAGTTGTAAAGATACTTTGGTTACTTACATATAATTTAGATGTGCTTGGTAAACAACTATGTAAATATCATAAATTTTCAGACCAGCAATTCCCTAGTACATATCAAAGAACATTATTCTGTGTGTAGCAGCTTGGCAGAAGATATCTTTATCATTTCACTCCAGAGAAAGGCTCAAAAACAGGAAAACCTGCTCAAGTGATGGCAGATAATCTGATGTATTTCATGAAGAAGAAGACAGGCATTGACAAAAGCTTGAAGGCCACGGGAGGAGATTCTACAAAAGTTAATACTGGTCATCACTGGAGGTTTCCAAGAAAAGACTGGGCAATCCACCTGCCTAAAATGGTATAGGATCTCTTGCTTGAGCAGGGGGCTGGACTAGAAGACCTCCAAGGTCCCTTTCAGCTGTTTTCTATTCTATTCTATTCTATTCTATTCTATTCTATTCTATTCTGTTCATTATTTCATATTCTATTCTATTCCATTCCATTCCATGCTCTATTCTATTCATTATTTCATATTCTATTCCATTCTATATTCTATATTCCACCCCACTCCATTCTACTCTACTCTAAATACTGGCTGTGAAGATGGTGCCATGCCACTGGTCAAGCCAGACCATCCACTCTGCTGGAGCTGATTGACTGGTCTGAAGGTGTATATGAGCCACCTTTGATGTGCAAATAAATGTGAACAGAAATAAAGAAGTTCATTAACAAATCAAGGCAAGGTCCACGGTGGCCCTGGCATGCCCAGTCATTGGAGAGATGTGTGAAACAGATCCCAGGGGCAGCAAGCAGAGTATGGACACAGGAGAAACACGAGGGTTAAATGAAGAGGCCAAGAAGCCAATCGGGTGGCTGATGTCAAAGAGGGAATCAAAACAAGACTGGATGAAACTCGCTGGAACATTTTTGTAACAGCGGATTCGAACTCTTGGCGTAAAAACACATATTTTTAGAACCCCTCACTGAATTTTTTTTTGCAAAAATTAACTTTCAGCCCATTAAATGACACACTCTGGCTGTGGCATCTCTTCAATTATTTGAATTCCTTGCCAAACCTTCTGCTGATGCCACCAAAAGGTTTTTCTATTGATGCCACCAAAATACACCCTTTTGTAGGCCAATCCCATCCCTCAGCTCAGTCTGTACTCAACTGCCATTCAAGACGTTGCTACAGGTAGCCCTTGACTTACAACCATTCATTTAGTGACTGTTCAAAGTTACAACAGGACTGAAAACCTGAGTTCTGATTGTTTTTCACACTTACGACCATTGTAGCTTCCCCTTGGTCACCTGATCAAAAATCGGATGCTTTGCAATGGACTCGTATTTATGACAGTTGCAATGTCCCAGAGTCACGTGATTCGCTTTTATGACCGTCTGACAAGCAAAGCCAGAGTCACTTAATGATCCCATCATTCACTGAACAATTGCAGTGATTCACTTAACAGCTGTGGCAAAAAAAGGTCATAAAATTGGTGTGACTCTCTTGACAATAAGTCCCAGAATTGTGGTTGTAATTTGAGGACTACCTGTTTTGCAAATCAGGAGACCGGTTCATTCATTTTTCAAAATTATGCATTTTGCTTATCAAGATAATATTCTGATCCATTTTCTCAGCCTGGATAGTACAGAATTCACGCTTTCCATGCTGAATTTGCCCTATGATATAACCCAATGCTGAGTATTGATGAAAGAAGCAATTTTTAAAATTATTTATCATTTTTAAAATTATTTATCATTTTAATATTTAATAATAAATTTAATATTAATTTAATATTAATGAGCCATGGTGGCACAGTGGTTAGAGTGCAGTACTGCAGTGATTCACTTAACAGCTGTGGCAAAAAAAGGTCATAAAATTGGTGTGACTCTCTTGACAATAAGTCCCAGAATTGTGGTTGTAACTTGAGGACTACCTGTTTTGCAAATCAGGAGACCGGTTCATTCATTTTTCAAACTTATGTATTTTGCTTATCAAGATAATAGGCTCAAGGTTGACTCAGCCTTCCATCCTCTCGGGGTAGGTAAATTGAGGACCCAAGATTGTTGGGGGCAATTAGCTGACCTTGTAAAAATGCCGCTTAGTAATAAGCAGGCATATACAATGGAATGAAGCCTACTGCTGAGCGCATTGGGTTGTATCCCAAAAATTGTAAGCCGCCCTGAGTCTCCGGAGAAGGGCGGCATATAAATGTAATTAAAAAAAAAATTCTGATCCATTTTCTCAGCCTGGCTAGTACCGAATTCACACTTCCAGTGCTGAATTTGCCCTATGATATAACCCAGTGCTGAGTATTGATGAAAGAAGCAGTTTTTAAAATTATTTATCATTTTAATATTTAATAATAAATTTAATATTAATTTAATATTAATGAGCCATGGTGGCATAGTGGTTACAGTGCAGTACTGCAGGCGAACTTCTGCTGACTGCTGCTTGCCTGCAATTTGGCAGTTCAAATCCCACCAGGCTCAAGGTTGACTCAGCCTTCCGTCCTTCCGAGGTCAGTAAAATGTGGATCCAGATTGTTGGGGGCAAGAGGCTGACTCTGTAAACAGCTTAGAGAGGGCTGTAAAAGCTGTGAAGCAGTGTATAAGTCTTAAGTGCTATTGCTCAGTGCTTTGATGAAGTAATTTATAGAAAGAGTACAGAGAAGAGCCACAAAGATGATTAGGGGACTGGAGGCTAAAATGTATGATGAAGGGTTGCAGGAATTGGGTATGTCTAGTCTAGAGAAAAGAAGGACCAGGGGTAACAGGATAGCAGTGATCCAATATTTGAGGGGTGCCCCAAAGAAGAGGGGATCAACTTGCTCTCCAAAGCACCAGAAGGCAGGAGAAGAATCAATGGATGGAACCTCCTCAAGGAGAGATGCAACTTTGAACTAATTTCCTGACAGTGAGGACAAGTAGGCTTGCCTTCAGAAGTTGTGGTGCTCCATCACTGGAGGGTTTTAAAATGAGATTGGGCAGCCATGTGTCCATGACGTTTTAAGGTCTCCTGCCTTGAGAAGGGGGTTGGACTAGAAGACCTCCAAGGTCCCTTCCAGCCCCAGGATTCAATGATTCTTTGAGAACCCACTTTCCCACAAATCCACCTGTTAGTCACTCACCTGCAGGTTGTGCTTTTGCAAAGGCAGCCCAGGCCAGCAATAGAAGAGCCAATGACTTCATTGTGGATGAGCCTCTAGAAAAAAATGTGGATTAATGTGTGTGTGAATTAAAAGCAGAGATGGGGTCCTTTAAGAATCTGTGCAAAGGCACAATTGCCCAAGAAGATCCTGCTGGCACTGTTTGATTGTTGTTGTGAAGCATACTTTGTGTCTAATCCATCTTCTTGCCAACTTCCAGGAACATATTAAGAGCCCCATTGTTTTTCAAATTCTGCCCAGGTGTCAAGACCCAGACTTCAACTAACAGCAATAATCATTTTAAATGGTTTTAAGTTGTGAAATATATATTTCAGATTTGATGGGGGAATTGGGCTTGGATGATTTTTTTTGGTCACAGGAGTTCTGAGAAAAATATTAAATCACTTCTGGCAAATTGCCAAAAGTTTCCTTTGATTTGAAGGACAATTTAGGGCTGGTTGAAACACGGAAACAGAAAAATTGCAGTTCATACGACCTTTTCTGAAGAACAGATTTTTTTTTAGGAATAAACAGGATTTAAATCTCAAAATACTTGGCTACTCTTCTTTTACGGTAGATTTACAAGACTTTTTTGGATCATAATCCTGTGAGTTTGGCTTATAAAAAAAACCGTATTCTTTTAGATGGACAGTGAGAGTGGTCAACCAGTGAAACAGAAGTTGCCTTCAGAAGTTGTGGGAGCTTCTTCATCCCTGGAGGCTTTCAAGAAGAGACTGGACTGCCATCGGTCAGAAATGGTGTAGGGTCTCCTGCTCGGGCGGGGGGTTGGACTAGATGACCTACAAGGTCCCTTCCAACTCTGTTAATCTGCTAGATCGGGAGTCTCCAAACTAGGCAACGTGAAGACTTGTGCATGCTAGCTGGGCAATTCTGGGAGTTGAAGTCCACAAGTCTTAAAGTTGCCGAGTTTGGAGAGCTCTGTTATAGATGGAGACTTTGGGAAAAGTTGCCACAAAAAGAAGCAACAGCAGAGGATTGTAAAAAGCCATTAAAAGATTTTGGGGGGACACAATTTAGGTAAGGCGCTGATTTAAGACAGGTTTGGGAAGCAAGTAAAGCCTTGAAGTAGACCCAGAATGTTATAGGGTCTCCGGATTGAGCAGGGGGCTGGACTAAAAGACCCCCAGGGTCCCTTTCAACCTTCTTATTCTATGTGCTTCATTAGAGGTTAATTTTTTTTAACATACTAGTGAACTCTAAAAAGAAAAGAAGAGTCGAAAGCAAGAGCCTCCTAAACAGTGTGACAGCAGATGCAGGAACACAGAGTCTCCTTCATTGGATGGGAAGCAGAGGCAAAAAGGGGTTGGTCTAGGTGACCTCAAGGATGTTTCCATCTCTGTAATTCTATGGCTGCATTCTTACCTCTTGCTTAATCTGATGACTGAAATCAGTTCAGTTCTGGAATTGTACAGTGCAGTGAGCAATATCATCAAACCTTCCAATAGGTTAAATCAGATTTTAAAAAATGTAATGATGGTTAATATTGTAATATTAAGAAACTTATGAATGCTGGGCTTTGGCTGTTAGGTTGAGCATGCTGTTGGGAATGCAGCCTTCAATCCCCATTTAACATGTGTCTCCATTTTTCTATTACCGTAAATAAAAAAAGGCACACTTTAAGTATTGTGCATAGCAGAATCCATGCTTGTTCCTGGCTTTTCCATCTGCACCCCAATAATGAAACCTCATTAAGCTTCCTGGCAAATTTCTGACTTACCTGATTGATCTCCAATGTTTCTTTGATGAATGCCTTGAGCACAGGTTTGTCTTACCTGGACGAGGAAGATCGCTTTGCCTGAAGAAACCAGGAAGCTCAAATCAGCCTGGTCTTCTCGCTCGGCTTTATTAAGCAGCTGGATTTCGAAATTCACCTTCCCATCACAACAAGGAAGTGAAAAGCAGGAAGTCCCGAAATGAAGAGGGGCTGTTTACACCCACAAGGTAAAAGGGTTTCAGGAACAGTTTTGGCCAATACAGAAGTCAAATAAATAGGATAATCTTGGTGCTGTTTGAGCTTGGTGGTTTCCTTGCAGGTGTTGTTTTGATTACAACAGAATAACAGAGTTGGAAGGGACCTTGTAGGTCATCTAGTCCAACCCCCTGCCCAAACAGGAACCCTACACCATTTCTGACAGATGGCAGTCCAGTCTCCTCTTGAAAGCCTCCAGGGATGAAGCTCCCACAACTTCCGAAGGCAACTTCTGTTCCATGGGTTGATTGCTTTCACTGCCAGAAAGTTTCTCCTTATTTACATGTTGAATCTCTCCTTGTTCAGTTTCCATCCATTTCTGGCCTTTGGGTGTTCTGAAGAATAGGTTGACCTCCTCCTCTCTGGGGCAGCCCCTCAGATATTGGAAGGCTGCTATCCTATCTCCACTGGTCCTTCTCTTCCCTAAACTAGCCAAGCCCAGTTCCTGCAACCATTCATCGCATGTTTGAGCCTCCAGTCCCCTAATCATCCTGCTTGCTCTTCTCTGCACTCTTTTTAGAGCCTCAATCTCTTTTTTTATAGTGTGGCAACCAAAACTGGATGCAGCACTGTGGTCTTACTAAGGCTTTATAGAGCGGTATTAGTACCTCCCTTGATCTTGATTGTATCTGTCAGATCCACGTATCTGCCATTCTTCAATGGAAGAAGAAGAGGATGGGGTTGATACAAGTAATCCTTTTTGATGTAACCTGAATATCTGATTTCTTGTATTGAATCTGTATAACTTGCACACAATATACAACTGGGGACTGGAGCCCAGAGGCCTGGAAACTTGTCACCTCTTGGAGAGATAGCAAGAGGAGAAGGGGCCATAAAAATTCCAGCTCCGAAAGAAACTTCTTGGGAAGCTCTTCTCAGCTACCTTCCCAGAAAAAAAAAAGGGGGGGGGGAATTAACATGTTGCTTCTTTATATTGACGAAATCCACACCGGACTAAGGGGAGGGGTTCTAACTCCCTTTACCTAAGCTGCATGCCTGGAGGCATATCAGACCTTGCTTTGAACATCACCTGGATCTTTTTCCTTTTCAATACAGAATTCCTTTTGAAATACCCAGTTTTCAAAAGTTCATTCTTACCGTTTGAAGGGGAGAGAGCGTGGACCTTAGAGTATCCCTCTGTTAATGCTATTTTAGGATTGCATTGTGCTTTTTGGCTGCCGCTGCACACTGCTGGCTCATATTTAACTAGTTGTCCACTAAGACTCCAAGATCCCTCTCGCAGTTAAGCCTGGTTTCACCCAATCTATATGTGTGCTTGTTTTTCTTGCCTGAGTGTAGGACTTTACTTTTCTGTACATTGAATTTCATTTTGTTAGATAGGGCCCAGGGTTCAAGTCTGTCAAGACCCATCTGGATCTTGAGCCTATCTTCTGGGGTGTTGGCTATTCCTGCCAGCTTAGTATCATCTGCAAATTTGATGAGTTCCCCTTCTATTCCCTCATCTAAGTCGTTTATGAAGATATTGAAGAGTCCTGGGCCTAAGACAGAACTTTGTGGCACCCCACTGCTTACTTCCCTCCATGTAGACTTAGACCCATTAAGGACTACTCATTGGTTATGGTTTGTCAGCCAGTTGCGAATCCATCTAGTGGTGATGCTATCTATCCCACTTTTTTTCTAGCTTACCAAGAAGTAGGTTGTGGTCTACTTTGTTGAATGCCTTACTGATGCGTAAGTATATTATGTCCACAGTATTTCACTGGTCTACTAATTTAGTCACTATGTTGAAAAATGACATAAGATTGTTTTGGCATGATCTGTTTTCAACAAACCCGTGCTTGGCTGCTAGTTATTACTTTACTCATTTCTAGGTGTTGGCAGATCTGTTTTTTTAAATTACCTTTTCCAATATCTTCCTGGGAATTGATGTTAGGCTGACTGGTCTGTAGTTTCCTGGATCTGTTTTTTTTTCCTTCCTTTTTTTAAGATGGGAACCACATCAGCTCTTTTCCAGTCCTCTGATAGCTCCAGGATTTTCGATTTATGATTTTATTTTTTATTGATTTTCTATTAAATACATTTCTTAGTGTTTTATAAACATTGTGTTGTCTAGGTATTTAATTCGTTTAACAATCCAAATTACATTCTTAATCTCCACCCTTTTTTCCAACCATTGGTAAAATAAATTCCATAGTTTGATAATATTCTACGTCCTCTTTCTGCTTAATTTTCAATGTCAATCTATCCATTTCTGCACAATCTAGTATCTTCCTGACTATCTCTTCATCTTATGGTGTTTCTTCATTTTTCCAGTATTGTGTGAAAATAATCCTCATTGTTGTTAAGACATGTAATATTAAATACATAGTTTTCTGATCAAGTTTTTCTGATATTATACCTAATAAAAACAATTCAGTTTATAGTCTATATGTTTCCCTATCATCTTTTCTAACCACCTGTGTATCTTTGTCCAAAACCTTTGAACTTTTGAAAGATGTGGTAGAATGGTTCTGAGGTGACATCTGCCAGCTCCTTTAGAACTCTGGGGTGTAATCTGTCAGGTCCCGGTGATTTATATTCATCAAGATCAGACAGGTGTTCTCTTACCGTTTTTTGTTTATTTTAACTTTTATTTCTAGTCTGTCTAGTCTGTTCTAGTTATGTTTTTGGTGGGTTAGACTATTGTTGCTTTTTGCGTGAAGACTGATGCAAGGAATGAGTTAAGCAGCTCTGCTTTCTCTCTGCTGCCTGTTACTTCCTTGCTGCCTGTTCTCTTTAGTGAACTGTTTGTTTCCTTGGTTTTTTTGTTATTTATATGTTGGAAGAAACCTTTTTCAAAATATCTTTGACTTTTGTTGCAAGTCTTTGTTCAGTCTGAGCCTTTGTCCAATCTCTTCTTGAAAGCTTCCAAGGATGAACCTCAATCACCCTTCCAGATGTTGATTCTGATGGAAAATGCTACTTTCCAGAGACATCATTGGGGGCAGACAGAGTAGAGAAGAGAAAGAAATTACAGGGAGTCCTGGGGTTACAGCCACAGTTGAGCCCAAAATTGCTGTAGTTAAGTGAAACATGTGTTAAGTGAGGTCCCCCCCATTTTATGACTTTTCTTGCCATAGTTGTTAAGTGAATCACTGCAGCTGATATGGCAGTAACCTGGTCGTTAAGTGAATCTGCCTTCCCCATTGATTTTGCTTTTCAGAAGGTCACAAAAGGGGATCACGTGATCCCAGGATAGTGTGACCGTCACAAATATGAGTCAGTTGCCAAGCGTCTGAATTTTGATCTCATGGGGATGCCAGAATGGTCCTAAGTGAGAAAAATGGTCATAAGTCACCTTTTTCAATGCCGTTGTAACTTTGAACGGTCTCTAAACAAATGGTTATAAATCAAGAAATACCTGTATTTTAATTTACCTCTGAATGCCAACCTAATTTTGCTTTCTCCCAAAGCAATATGCAAAAGGAGAATCATTAAAATAAAAAATCTTTCTCATCTAAATGTTTCTAGGCAGCTTGTCTCTGTAGCCATCAAATATTGTGGAGGCCACCTTAAATGGGACACATTTGTGAAATAATTTACAAACTGCAGCCTACTCAACTGTTGGGAATCTCCGGTCTCTTGGCAAAATTACAAACAAGAAATGGGCCAGCCACATATTGCACAAAGATCTTTCATAAGCATGGTTGGTTGGGGAGTTCTGGAAGTTGAAGTCCACCCATCTTAAAGTTGACACAGTTGAGAAACAGACAACGAGAGACAACAGAGTAAACACCTCAGGGAAGTACTCCATTTGGGGGAAATGAATCAGATTAGTGAGACAGTTACTCCTGATTTACTCTCTTAAGCAAATGACCCTGGTTTGAAAGAACATTGGAGAAGATAAAAGTGTAGCTTCTTTTCTAGAAGTTCATTGTGTTCATTGGAGTAAAGATCCTTGGAAACCCCTTAAGAATGCCCCTGGTTCTCCAAGACTTTTGATACCAATGTCTCAGGCTCACTTGTGCCCTTATGGCTCATAAACACGTTGACCAGAAGCCTGTGGGCATCGGTTGCCACATCCTCCACAAAAGTTTTCAACATGCTTAGACCACAGTGAACAACAACCCTACCGAGGCCATGGGCACAAGCTGCTTTGGTAGGTTGGGTGCTCTGCTGGCTGCTTGGATTAGCAGTTCCACCACAAGTGCTTTGTTGACTGCATGAGCCAATGGACATCTGACCAGGGCCTTCAACTGCTCAAAGGGCTGGATTATTATGCAGGAACCTCGCATGGTTCTGACCAGCAGGTCCATATTGCACACCATCGAAATATCGGGGATAGCTTCAGTCCGGATCCCACAGGCCACCATGGCCACCAAACACAAGTGTTCCAGCATCATGTCCTTCTTCTCCAAGATGCGATGGGAACTGTTGGGAGTGGCACATGGCCTTGCCCACCTAGCCACACCTACCTAGCCACGCCCACAGAACCCGTTGTTAAAATATTTGAATCCCACCCCTGCTTAAAAGACAGATAGGATGTTAGCTCATCCTTCAATCCTGCCACAGAACAAAGGTTGATAACTGTTGGTGCCATTGCGAAAACCTGGCCGTACTTTTAAACAATCAAGTGAGGTTTCAGTAATATCACCTCAAAATCTTATAAGACTTTGAGTTCTCACTGAAATTCAATGAGATGTTGGCTAATTTGCCTCAATTGTATGAGGATTCGCATTTCTTCCTAAAGTCAGTCCGGAATATATGCATATTGCTGTATCCTATCTATTTCAACTCTGCAGCAAAAACATGATAGATAGATGATTGAGTGATAGATGAGATGATGGTGACAGACACATAGAGAAATAAAGATAGATGATATACATAGAGATGGAAGGATGGATGGATGGATGGATTGATAGACAGACACAGATGATACATTAGATGGATAGACAGACAAACAGACGATAGATAGATAATACACACACACACACATACATATACACAGACACACACACAGAGATAATAGATGTTAACTGATAGATAGATAGCAACAGCAATAGCACATATATCTCTTTATAGTGCTTTACAGCCCTTTCTAAGTGATTTACAGTGTCAGCTTCTTGTTCCCCCAAACAATCTGGGTCCTCATTTACTGACCTCAAAAGGACGGAAGGCTGAGTCAACCCTGAGCCAGTCAGGATCAAACTGCTAGCTGTGGACAGTCAGTGTGGAATCCCGCATTCTAACCACTGTGCCACCATAGCTGTAAGATAGACATAGCTAGCTAGCTAGCTGATAGATAGATAGATAGATAGATAGATAGATAGATAGATAGATAGGAGAGAGAGAGAGGGAGAGAGAGGGAGAGAGAGAGAGGGAGTAGACTGGGGAACCCTAGGAATTGAAGTCCATACATCCTAAAGTGGCTTGAGAAACACTGTTCTAAATATAAATACAAAATGCTCTACAAAAAACGTATCATTGTTGAACGAAGAATCTTTGAGTGACCAGGCTGTGTGCTTTATAAAACCTTGGATGTCTGTCTCGGCACTGGTGTTTCTCTCCTATTCAAAGCAGTGGTGGGATTCAAACATTTTTACTACCGGTTCTGTGGGTGTGGCTTGGTGGGCGTGGCAGGGGAAAGATACTGTAAAATCCCCATTCCCTCCCTACCCCACTAACCTGCTTTCCAGCTCCGTTCTCCCATGCAGGGCAACCAAAGAAGAGCCAGCCGATCAGCTGGGACTCAATGGGAGGCAGAGAATAGAGGGAGGCGGGGCCAGTCAGAGGTGGCATTGGCTGGTTCTCCGAACTACTCAAAATTTCCGCTAGCAGTTCTCCAGAACCTGTCAGAACCTGCTGAATACCACCTCTGATTCAAAGCCTCTTTTCCATGCTGTCTTGACTGGAGTCACATTGCCATTTTCCCACATGTTAGGATCACGGGAGCAAAATCCAGGAGCCAAAAAAGGAGGCTCTGCCTTCTCTTATCTCACCCCAAAGAGGAGTTTCCCAATCATGTTGGAATAGATTTGAAGGTAGGCCAGGTGTGATCTCCAGATTCGAGAAAAGTCTTGCACAAAGCATTATAATGGCAGACAGTCAAGTCACCTGTTGCAACCCAAAGCTATATAGGATTGACGTCAAGTCTGCGGCAAGAAAATAATTTCAGCATTATCTCTCCGTCACTCTCAAATCTAAAAACATACAGGTAGTCCTCGATTTACGACCACAATTGGGGCAGGAATTTCTGTGGCTAAGCAATGTGGTCGTTAAGCAACTTGCATGTGATTTTGTGACTTTTTCGTTAGGCAAATTCCCCCAAGTGAGGTGGTTGTTCAGTGATTCACACCTGATTTTACAACCTGTTTTGCCATGGTGGAAAAAACCAGAGCTTCTTGATGTGAGAGCAGCCTCCTCCTTGCTTGTGCATCCTCATCCAAGCTGCTAGGTGTTGCCCCGGTTCTTTCTGCCATATCCACACAGCATTTCCCCAATTTTAGCTATGCCCTTGGCACTCGCCGCTGTGGGAGCCCAGCACTGCAGTTCCCCTCACTCCAACCAGCAGCACCTGCTCACGTCAAGAAGCTGGTGGCTGGGTGGGAGGAGGCCAAGGTGGGGTGCTGTTTCTGGGCCAGTCCAGCTGGCAGATGGGCAAGCAGGCAGCCCTCAGGGAAGAGCACTGCACTGGGTGATGCGGTGATGGCGGCAGCCGGAGCATGCCACAGATGTTCGCTTTCTTCCTTTTCGTCCCCCAGAAGAACTGGGTGAAGTGGAGGCAGGGGTTCCCCAGCCAGAGTTTGCACAAAGCAAACATTACAGATTCCACAGGAAGCAGACCCCACCCATGTTCTGTGCAGGCACATTGTCCCGTGTCTGTGTAAAAAGTATACACTGAATTACCACCGACCTCCTAAGCGAAGTGCCAGCCTGAAAATGCAACAGCGTTTGGCTGTCATTTTGTATACTAACTAGAGGCTTTCCCTCTAGTACCAAACCAATTAAATCATAAACAATACTCTGACCAAGGTGCAATCAGCTCTGGCGAGCAACCAAACAGTCAACAACAGACTAATCTAGGAATCACCAAGAACACACCCACCAACACTAGTACATAAACAAAGAGCAAACATCATTCCTTCTAGCACTGCTGATATTCCCTAGTAGGGTCATAAATGTCTGCAAGACAACTACCAAGCTCTGAGAGTCCCAAGGTCAACCCTGAGCTACAAATATTCTTGCCTATTCCAACTGATTAATCGCTCCCATCTCTCTTCAAAAAGACTTTTATTAAAATGATCCTACTATAAAATAGAAATCAAAATAAAGAGGACAGGAAAGGGTGACAGAAAGGTGTAAGTTAATAGGGTTTGTGGTTATAGGAATGGCTACTATTGACTGACTTGAGACTATATTCTACACTGTGCCGAAATCAAAGTCGGAAATGGGCTGCATATAAATGAATAAAGATCAATTTAATGAGTCAATAGATGTAGAATTTGTATGAGCAAGCCTCGTAGATAATCCAGTCAATTTAAAAAAGCACAAATTGCATAAGGGTGTATTCACACACTTGCATAATGCTTGCACTATATATATATATATATATATATATATATATATATATATATATATAGAACAGTAACTATATACTTTCATAATGACATATTATACTTTATTTTTTTCTATTGTATTCATCTCCCTTATTTTTTTTAAGCACTTGTTCTTGCATTTTTCGACAACGTGCAGTATGCAGTATGCTTGAACAGGGGCTGGACTAGAAGACCTCTAAGGTACCTTTCATTCTATTCTATGTGTCTTTGCATTTTGTGCCTTTCTGCTTCCTTCTTTTCTGTGATTTTTTAAAAAAAAGCAATACAGATAGTCCTCGACTTGCAACAGTATGTTTAGTGACTGTTCAAAGTTACAACGACTTGTCACCACTTTTCACAGTTACGATCTTCAAAATATTCCCATGGTCAAGTGATCAAAGTTAAGAGTCACGGCAATTGGCATGTAATTATGACTGCTGCTGTGTCCCAAAATTGTGTGATCCCCTTTTGCAACTTTCTGACCAGCGAAGTCAATGGGGAAGCCAGATTCGCTTAGTGACCATGCTACTAACTTATCAACTGCACTGATTCACTTAACCTCTGTGGCAAGAAAGCTCGTGAAATAGGGCAAAACTCACTAAAAGAAATGTCTCACTTAACAACAGAAAGTTTGGGTTCCATTGTGGTCGTAAGTCGGAGTGGTGCGGTGGCCTAGAGGTGGAGATCTCGCCTCACAATCAGGAGGCTTGTGAGTTCGATCACAGTTAGAGGCAGATCTTTCTCTCTCTGGGCACGATGAGAATTTATCCGCTGAACAAAACTCTGCATTGGCAACAGGAAGGGCATCCGGCCAGTAAAGAAGTCTTCTAGCTTCATTCAGTTGCCCAAACTCCACTCCGCAAGGGATTATGGGGTCATTAAAAGAAGATGGTGGCAATTGTGGTCGTAAGTCAAGGACTACCTGTATTACAATATATTAAAAAAGAAAGGTAATAACGCTTCAGGCTGTGGTGCATAAACTATAGCAAGGAAAGGAGAATTGGAGGAACAGCTGAGGGAAAGTCCTCCAGATGTGCAGATTTCATTTCCTGCAATGCCCCAGCTGGCACTGACATTGCCGAGAGTTTATGGGAACCGAAATCCAGCACTGGGGACGTCTGCTCCACGGTGCAGAAAATGGTGGTTTTTCTCCTGGAGTTCAGAAGCCAAGGAACGTCCCAGAGTAGAAGGCAGTCTAGGCCAGTCTAGGCCAAAGGACAGGTAGTCCTCAACTTATGACCACAAATGTATGTTGCTAAGTGAGACATTTGTTAAGTGAGTTTGGCCCCATTTTACGACTTTCCTTGCCACAGTTGCTAAGTGAATCACTGCAGTTAGTGACACGGTTGTTAAGCGAATCTGGCTTCTCTCCTGACTTTGCTGTGTCAGGTGGTCGCAAAAGGGGATCCCGTGACCCTGGGACGCTACAACCATCATAAATACAAGACAGCTACCAAGCATCTGAATGCAAATCACATGACCGTGGGGATACTGCAATGGACACACGTGCAAAAAATGGTCATATACGTCACTTTTTTTCTGTGCCGTTGTAACTTGGAACGGTCACTAAGGGAACTGTTGTAAGTCGAGGACTACCTGTATTCCATGGCAGGACTCTGTGCCACAAGCTGGCACCTCAGATGGGTTTAGCAGCAGTTTGGAAAACACAGGCAGTCCTCGACTTACGATCACAATTTCTGTTGCTGAGCGAGACAGTGGTTAAGGGAATTTTGTCCCATTTTACAACCTTGCTTGCCACAGTTGTTAACTGAATCACTGCTGTTGTTGTTAGTAACACAATTAAGTGAAACCATCATAAATATGAGTCAGTTGCCAGGCATACATTATATTATATATATTATATGATATAAGGCTAGTTTGGAGGGAGGAAGCTAAATGCTTGCATGTTAAAGTCAAAGAATAAGATGCATTGGAAAGTTTTGCTTTTTTTAAAACAATGTTCTTTTGTTTATTTGTTTTTAAAAAGTTTAGTACTTTGAGGAAAAGGGGAGGTGAAAGAAAGGCAGGAAAAAAAAGGTTCCCCCCTTTCAGTAAGGCCCAAGGATTTTGAAAGAATACAATCAAGTTTGTAAATAAAAATGGTGACAGTTCACAGAGATGACTAGGTGCAAATAGAAATCCATGTTATTATTTCCATAGCAAGGAAGATAAAGCAGGAATGGTTAACTTGGTTACTTTATTTCAAGAGGAAAATATGTTCTTCTTTGGATATCACTTTTGGAATTTGTGCTTGTGAAGAAAAAAAACAAAACTTTGATCTTGGTTTTGTTGTTCAGAAAGATTTGTCACACCCTACAAGAGACAATGCTAATCTGAACCTCCAAAGCAGAGATATAGCTAATCAGATTGCCTGAATTCTCCACATCTTTCTCTCTCTGTGCAACGGAACTTTTTACATGCTGTTTGGATGGTGGAAAGGGCTGGAATCCCCCCACTTGCTAGAGACAAAACAGAGCTTCCGAAGCAATGCTTTCTCTGCATCTCTCTTTCTGAGCCACAGAGTTGCAAAACCAGTTTGAATTACAGGAATACCCCCCTCCTCTGCTCAATTTGTCTTCCTGCTATCCCAAAGACTCAATTTGCCTAACAAGAAAGGAGAGTGTTGGCTCATTGCATGTGTTTTAAACAAGTCAAGGTTTAAAGCCTTTTTAGATTTGCCAATTCAATGTCTGTTTGCAAACTAGAGGGCTGGAAAGGCTATGCATTTCTTCTGCTCTCCGCTGCTTCAAAGGGGCAATAAAAGATGCCCCCACCGGCTATTTACAACTATCCTGGCTGATTTATTGGGGGTTATAAATCATTAATGCAGGACCGTCTTCAGAGCACAAGGCTGATCTGAGCAAGCTATTTCAACAAAGGAGCTATTCCCTTTGCTAAAAACCTGAAGTTTCTTCATGTTTTCCTCTCTTTACTAAAAAATTTAAAAATATAACAAAGCTACACTGCATGCCACTTTGGAGTGCTGTATTTGTTTGATGAATTTCTCTCCCAGCGAGTAAGCAATAAATTCCTTTGGATCATAAATTCCTTTGGGAAATCAGCAAACTTTGTAGCCATGAGGCTCACCCCCCGCCCCCCAAAGAGGGAAATCAGACTCAGGCAAAGCAGCCCACAGCACCATCTGGTGGTCAAGTAGAAATTTCACAGAGAATTTTTTCTTCTTCTCAAGGATCTAGCTCCACCTAGTGGCAAGTAATGAATTAACAGGGATAGATCTGCCCAGTTTTCCTGTTGATAATTTAAATAACATCTAATGTACTGTTCCACCATAGCATTCGTTTTCTCAGTGGCCCCATAACAAGCATGATGAAATGCTGAGGAAAGCCCTTGGGATGACCCAATGGACTTTAAAAAGTCACTCCAGAACTTAGCGGTAAACCATACGCCTCGGTCTGAGATCACTCGACACAGCACTCTGTGGAGCCAATAAATGTGCTTCACGAATAGTTTTGCCAATTTTTTAGCCGAAGGTTATCCATTACACACTGTAAAGTGGGCTTGGTTGGAAAATAAATCGATAACAGTCCAAATCACTCTACTTCCTCCACTCTATCATAATTCTACAATAAAGTCCATTGCGATTTCTTCCCATGGCTTCGTTGGTTCAGCTACTTGTTGGAGAAGACCAGGGGGCTTCCCACTTCTATGTTTCATTGTAGCACAAATTGAACAGCTTTTTACATAGTCCTCAACATCAGTCTTCATTTTTGGCCACCAGAATTGTCTTCTGACTAAATGTAGGGTTTTTAGAAACCCAAAGTGACTGCCCGTCGAGAGTCATGGCTGCATTTCAGTATTATCAATCTCATGGTATTGGGTACATAAATCTTGGTTCCTTTCCAAACTAATACTTCATTCATTGTCAAATCAGTTTGATTTTCAGCAAACCATGGTGTCAGCTTTGAAATTCAGCTGCCAACATAATGGGAAGGGGGGTGGAGGAGTTGACAAGTTCAAGGATATTCTGTATGTCATACTACAAAATTCCAGTTGCAGGTAATTGGTTCTCATGATTTATGAAGTGTAGAAGTGGGAGGAGAAAAAGGTAGATTCTGTGTAGCGAGCGAAAATTGTTTCACTTTGGGAAATGCCTTAGATGTACCAGATCTGTTCCTAGTAAATCAATTGGAGAGAATATGTCTCGGAGTGACTGATATCATGGATACTTTCTGGATGCCTTACACATGGATCGTTTAAGAGTGCTGCTTTCAAATTGGTTGTGTTTGTCCTCAAGGAGTCTAGAACTGTGTTTGGCTTGGCCTCTGGTGATTGCTGGGCCAGTGGGTTGGGCTTCTGATATCATAGCCCTCTACATGGGACTTCCCATGCCCTCTACATGGGACTTCCCTTGCGGACCACCCGGAGGTTGCAGCTGGTGCAGAATGCGGCCGC
Organism: Naja naja; assembly: GCA_009733165.1. NCBI lineage: Eukaryota > Metazoa > Chordata > Lepidosauria > Squamata > Elapidae > Naja > Naja naja. The sequence goes on from CM019166.1 coordinate 4,811,282, forward strand.
GCGGGTTGTGATGGGGGTGTCCCGATACTGCCATATTACACCCCTCCTGCACGGCCTGCATTGGTTGCCGGTTGCCTTCCAGGTGAGATTCAAGGTGTTGGTAACAACTTATAAAGTCCTACATGGCTTGGGTCTGGGGTACTTGTGGGAGCGTCTCCTGCCGGCATCGTGTTCCGATCGCCCTGTACGCTCACATAGACAGGGCCTCCTTGGGATACCGTTGGCCAGACATTGTCGGTTGGCGGTGCCCAGGGGTAGGGGCTTCTCTGTGGGAACGCCCACCCTGTGGAACCAACTCCCCTTGAGCCCCCAATCTCCGCTTCTTCCGCCGTGACCTTAAGACCTGGCTCTTTAAACAGGCCAGTCTGAACTAGCCAAGGGGGGTGGGTGGGTTTGTTTTTAGAGGGTTTTAAATTTTAATTGAATTTTAACGTTTAGGCTTGTGTTTGGTTTAATTGCTTTTTATTGTAAATTTGTATGAGTTTTATATTGCTAGCCGCCCTGAGTCCTTAGGGAGAGAGGGCGGCATACAAGTCTAAATAAAATAAATAAACAACAGTTTGCACTACTTCCTCCCGGCGACTGTCAAATCGGGGTTTTCTCGACAAGGCATCCGCAAATAAGATCCCCCCCCCCGCAGATATATTTCAGGTTAAAGTTGAATCTCTTAAAGTATTGAGCCCAGTGAATTTGTTTAGGGGAAAGCTTTCGAGGGGTCTTCAGAGCCTCGAGGTTTTTATGATCAGTCCACACCTGGAAAGGCTCCGTAACTGCCTTCAGGAAATGCCTCCAAGGGAGTAAAGCCCATCACATGGCAAAAGGCTCTTTTTCCCAAACTGCCCACCTACATTCTGTGTCAAGTCAACTTTTTTGACACATAAGCACAAGGCATCAGTTGGTCTTGAGAGTTCTTTTGAAGTAGTACCGCTGCCACAGCCACATCTCTGGCATCGGCTTGGATTACAAAAGGCTTGGTTGGATCCGGATGTTGGAGGATAGGCTCTGCTGCAAAAAGGCGTTTTAAAGTTTCAATTTTTTTTTGACAATTCATTGTCCATGTAAGAGGTTGATTAGGTTTTGGTTTGGTTGGGGAAGGCCCAGTTTTCAGTAACTCTGTTAAGGGCGACCTTGGCAAATGAAGGGATGAATTGTCTATAAAAATTTGCAAAACCCAGGAAGCTTTGAAGTTGTTTGCGTGTCTTTGAGGGCTGCCAGTCTAGCACCACCTTCACCTTTCCAGGGTCCATCTCAATCCCCTGATTTGACACTCCGTAGCCCAGGTAGTCCAAAAACTCTTTATGGAATTCGCATTTTGACAGCTTTGCGTATAGTTTGGCAGCTAAAAGTTTTTTCAGTACTTGCCTGATTAATTTGACATGTTCTTCTAAGGTCTCGCTGAATATAAGAATGTCATTCAGGTACATAAGGACCCCCTTGTACAAATGTGTATGTAACACTTCATTAATCAGTTTCATAAATACAGTGGGAGGCCCTTGGAGCCGGAACTGAAAACTCCCCAGGGGGCAATTAAATGCCATTTTCCACTTGTCTCCCTCCTTTATGCGGGCTCAGTAGTAGGCTTCTCTCAGATCTAGGTTGGTAAAGATTTTGCCTTTGGACAGGTGATTTAGCAAGTCCTTCATTAGGGGGAGGGGGTAGGTGTTTTGTATGCACATCGCATTCACACTGTGAAAATCAGTGCATAATCTAAGGCCACCATCTTTCTTAGAAGTAGAATTCTTTATTGGCCAAGTGTGATTGGACACACAAGGAATTTGTCTTGGTGCAAATGCTCTCAGTATACATAAAAGAAAAGATACATTCTTCTCTTTAAATAATACCAGGGCTGCCAACCTAGATTTAGCTGGTTCAATGAACTGGTGCAGGGGCAAGACATTCGGAAGCCCGATGACCAGCTTGGCCACAATGGTACCATTTGATAATTCCTGTAGGTTGGGTAGATGTGGCTTTAGCAGGTTTAGTCAGAGGACGTCTGGCCAAAGTTCTCCTAGGGGGTCTCTCAGAGGGAGATTTTCGGTGTGGGTGAATTTTTCTATCCAGAACAATGGACATGGCATACCAGTCTTGCAGTCACTCTGGTACCCCTCAGATGCCGCAGGCTTTTCTGACTTTTGGATCAATGGCTTCTTTAAGATAGTGCAGAAGTATCCTGTCAGGCCAATGCATGAGGTTACCTGTGACCCGTCTAAAGTCCCACACAAAGTCTTCATCTCCTTTATTTTGTCTTCATTTTCACCTACTCTGTTGGGGTCTTCAAATCTAGCCCTGAGCAGCTCAATAACGTGACCTTCAAATTAGAAGAAGAATGCTATTATGTCTAAACACATACACTCCAAGAAATTCCCCCCTCCCATTTTCCCAGGCTCAAGAAAGTGGCAGTGGTGCATCTGGTGCTAATATGGCTTCCAAAGCTGACAAAACCACAGCTGGATTACTTCTATGCATGACTGATCCGTCAGCAAAGCAGACAGAAGATGAAGACGTTTTATGGTGTCCTCGTCAACCCGGCTGTAGGACTCTGAGATGAACTGAGGCCCAGTCATCAAAACTGAGCTTAATTTGTGGTGGCTTCTTGGACCATGATGACCAAGTGAAGTTTTCTGGAGGTCAAGATGGAGATGGTTGGCGTTGATCCTCTTTTGAGATGCCTTCTTCCCCTTCCTAGTTCTAAGATATTGTTCTGAGATTCTGGTGGTCTTTCAACCAATCACCAAAGCCAGAGTTGCTACAAATGCAACCAATCAAATCAATCAATCAATGCACATTTAGCATTTTAGGATCAGCCAGATCAGGTCCAAGAGACAGATGTGCTCATATTTGGTGAGTCAACAGGCAGAAAGGCAGAAAAACCAGGTTGGTTGGGCTCACCTCATAGAGCCGGAGAAGGTTACCCCCTTCCCCAGACAAGAAGCCTGTCTCGGTGTGGTATCTCAAGAAAATCTCCCACCATTTCTTTATCGGGTTGTTGTTGGGAACGTGTCATATGGCGATATCTCGGGCTATAAGACAGCAGTAGCCTGGGTTCTGGAAAAGAGACAACCGTGGAGAATCATAGAATAACAGAGTTGGAAGGGTCCTTGAAGGTCATCTAGAACACTGGATGAGGCTTCAGAGTCCCTGTCAGGTGAAGCTCCATTCAAAATCAAGAAAGAAAACCTTAAACTCCATTGTTATAGAGAAAAAGACTTTTATTGAAAATTGAAGTGGTAGCATCAGAAGAATACAAGACCTGAGGCAATAGGCATGAAAATCACATATAGAAAGTTATTCCATGTTCCCACCTCCAATAGTTCAAACTGGCCATCCAATCTGAGATGTGTATAATGTCATGTGGGGCATCTTCAGGTGGCGTTTCACACATCTGGTATGCCAAGAAGGTTGACCTTGGCATAGACAGATAAGAGGCTACATCTGTGCCGTAAGCAAGTAAGCATAGTCAAGAAAACATCCCAACTTTTACATTTCACCAACTTAAATCTCCAGCAGGCTTCCCCTCATGAAGCCCAATTATTCTTCCCTCCCCCTGTTTCTATGGCAGCTGGAAAGACAAGCAGAAGAAGGATTCTTGAAGGCTGACGTTCGACCCTCCTGCAAAAGGTGTTTTCTAGGCGTTAGCCCTATAAAAGAAAAAAGAATAAAACAATAGGAAAATAAACATTCCAGAGACAATATTAAACATATAAAAGAAGTTAGGGTTTGTCAGGATATCTCGAACGAAATGCCTGTATAAGCTTAGGGGCTCTGACATCACGTTCATTCCTCCATTCTGACTGAGAAGGAGGGAAATGCTTCCAAACCATTAAATAGTGGAGTTGTCCTCTCTGTTTCCTGGAATCTAGAATCTCTTTAATCTCAAAATGTTGCTCGTCCTAAATCAAAAGAGGAACTGGTGGGGCGGCCTGATCAGGTCTCAAATTGGATGTATGTTCAGGTTTTAACAAACTGACATGAAAGACAGGGTGAATCCTTCTAAGCATCTTTGGCAATTATAATTGCACTGCAACCGGATTCACAATTCATACAATTGGGAAAGGTCCCACATATTAAGGTCCCAATTTTTTAGATTTCTGGGTTGTTCGTAAATACTTAGTGGACAAGAAGACTTTATCACCCACTTGGTATGGTTTTTGTGGAGCACTCTTTTTGTCTGCTTGTTTTTTATGGGCTTGATGAGCATCATCTAATGCTTTACAGGTAACCAGCCAGGTAAGCTGGAGTTGGGTTATCCACTCTTTCAATGATGGAACATTGGGTTTCTCTTGTGGTAGCTCTGGGATGGGTACAAAGTCTTGACCGATAGCTACTCGTAGCTGGAGTACAAAGGACAAAGGTATTTTGCATTTTAACTTCCCAGAGGCTAGTGGGAGGAGCTGCTGGCTGTTTGTGGGGGAGGCAGAGTGAGTACACAGGAGAAAGGTAGAGTGGAATTACCTCTATTGCATTTTAACTTCCCAGAGGCTGGTGGGAGGAGTTGCTGGCTGTTTGTGGGGGAGGCAGAGAGTGAGATCATATAACTATAAACCAAAAATAGCAATAATACATTCAGGGCTAGTGTGCTTGAGTTGTGATTTTATTTCATTTCAAAATGACCGGCTTAGTTCAGTGTAATACTTGTTTTGCTGCTGTCTTTCGCAGTACTCTTTTCAGATTTGGATACTGTCCTCTTTGTATACAAATTACTAGTCTACATGGACAGATACCTATCTAGAATCTCTAATCTGTGCTCTCCAAGCAGAAATTAGGTGCCCAATCCAGCCATATCAGTCTATTGAGCTGCCGCGCTATCAGCCCCCTCTACCTCAAAGATCCTGCAGGAAAAGGACAGTATGAACAACCGTGGGATCTGGCAGGGTGAGAGCTGTGGACCATAAACGCAAAGCTTTTGCTGTGTCCCAGCATAACAGATACAGTGCCCTTGCTGACCTTAATAGGGACATTAAAGGGACAGGTCAAGATACTTGTGATAATGATAACTCAAATAAGCCGGGGATCGTGGTCCAAGAAGAAGAACTTACTTTGGAAAGGGGAAAGTGTGAATCAGGTATTACGCATCAGTCACACAAGAAGAGCAAGTTATCCAAAAAGAGAAGCCTCCTTCTGGTTGGGGACTCAGTTGTAATGGATGTAAATTTAGGAAAGGATACAGAGGTTTTTAAAGAGGTCAAGTGTCTGCCAGGTGCTACTGCCAGTAGAGACAAGAGGCATATTCTTAAGATAGTCAAGAATGCCAGCAAGGACTGTGATGTTGATGCTATTATACATCTTGGTACAAAGGATCTGTCCCAAAAGGATGTACTCTCTGTGCAGAAAGACTTCCAGAGCTTAGGGAATGAACTTAGTAGTATGGGCTGTAGGCTTATCTTTTCAGAGGTTTTACCAGTATACAAGGAACAAAAAGGGAAAGGCCAGCATGTAGCGGAGTTTAATGTGTGACTAAAGGAGTGGTGTAAAAAGGAAGGGTTTGATTTTATTAGTCATGATCTCTGCCAATGAAAAACTGCACAAAAGAGATGGTTTGCATCCATCAAAGAAAGGGACTGAGTTACTTGGCACTAAATTCACAGATTTTCTGGATAAACATTTAAACTGAACAGCGGGGACAGAGAATTAGTGAATACGGAACATTTCTATCCCCAGCAATCTAAAATTAATAAGGTTACCAGTGCATATAACATAGATGGTTGTGCAGGTAAGATTATCAACCTTGCTGTCAAGCAAAATCAAGCATTTAATGAGTGAGTGAGTGCTATACCATGTGCACTAATCAAACAGGTGGCAAGAAAGTAGGGGCGGTTAGGCACAACACAGGTTAGGTAGACAGTAAACACAGCATCAGACATAAAGATCTCAAGTGCCTATATACAAATGCACAAAGTCTGGGGAACAAACAGTGTGAACTCGAACTACGAATACATGAAGGTAGATATGATATAGTGGAAATAACAGAAACTTGGTGGGATGAAACCCATGATTGGAACATACTGGTGGAAGGATACAAACTGTTCAAAAAAAACAGACCCCTTAAAAGAGGAGGTGGAGTTGCATTGTATATAAAGGACACTGTATATAAAGGCAATGTATATTGCTACAGAAATTCATGAAACCAAAGATGAAAACCTCCTAGAATCCATATGGGTCAATATAAAAGAAAAAAAGAATGACATGGCCATAGGTGTATATTATAGGCCACCCAATCAAGCAGAAAAAATAGGTGTCCTTTTTGCCAACCAACTAACAAACATATGCAGGAAACACACTACACACTAATGGGGGACTTCAATTATCCTGATATCAAACAGAAAACTAATTCTGCACCAAGTGAGAAATCAAATAGGTTCCTAACCAACCTAGCTGACAAGTTTGTTGTCCAAAAGGTAGAGATGGAACTAGAGGGACAGCCATACTGGACTTAATTTTTACAAACAGAGCAGAAGTGATAGAGGGAGTTGCAACTGCAGGAACCTTGGGTGAGAGTGACCATATCATACTAGAATTCAACATAACACAAACACAAACAATAGAACATAATGACACCAGAGTCTTAGATTGTAAAAGAGCTGATTTTAATAAATTCAGAGAGAACTTTGGAAAGATTCCATGGATGAAAATCCTAAAGGGGAAAACAACTCAAGAATCTTGGGAAACTCTGAAAAGTACGATCATAGAAGCCCAGACCAGCACAATACCACTGAGAAAGAAAAACAAGAAATCCAAAAAGAAACCAGCATGGCTGCACAAAGACCTCTCTGGCAAATTGAAAGAAAAAAGGGACAAGTACAAAAAATGGAAAGACAGACATACAACTAAGGCAGAATATCAGCAGATAGCCAGAATCTGCAAAGACAAAGTCAGGAAAGCAGAGGTTCAGAATGAACAAAGACTTGCAACAAAAGTCAATGTCAGCCTCCAAGAATCCTTCTTCTGCATATCTTTCTGGCTGCCATAGAAACAAGGGGAAGGATAATTGGACTTTGTGGAGGGAAGAGTGCTGGAGGTTTAAGTTGGTGAAATGTAAAAGTTGGGATGTTTTCTTGACTATGCTTACTTGCTTAGTGCGCAGATGTAGCTTCTTATCTGTCTATGCCAAGGTCAACCGTCTTGGCATACCAGATGTAAACACCACCTGAAGATGCCCCACATGACATTATACACATCTCAAATTGGATGGTCAGTTTAAACTATTGGGGGATGGGAACACGGAATAACTTTCTATATGTGATTTTCACACCTATTGCCTCAGGTCTTGTATTCTTCTGATGCTACCACTTCAATTTTCAGTAAAAGTCCTTTTCTCTATAACAATGGAGTCTAAGGTTTTCTTTCTTGGATTTTGAATGGAGCCTCACCTGACATTATGCAAGAACTCTGTTTTTACCAGCCCACCTGGAAATTTATTCTTTTATCTTCCAAGGGGGTCTGAAAACAATGTCTAACTCAGCCAGCGATCAAGAAGATCTGGGGGCTGCTGGAACTACAACCTCACTGCTTCTCGACACTCAAGAAGAGGCCAAGCTGCTGGTGGGGTTGCAGATTGAAGAAAAACCGGTGGTCCAACTCAAATGGTCTTTGGGAGTTGGATGGAAATTGCCAGAAGAGATCCCTTCTGGGGTGATGACTGCCAGATGGCGTCGGGGAGAAAGTGCATGGCAGGAGGAAAATCAAAAAGACTTTTGCTGACCCAAGCTTTGTGTTATGTATGCAGGTTTGAAATCATTGGTTAAGTTTGAATTGTTCTTAAAAAGTGTTGGAAATGATTGGTTTAGAAAGTGCAGGAAAACCCTGCACTCTGATTGGCTGCCAGCTGCGGCTGTCGGCTATAAGTAGCAGCCGCAGCAAAGCCAGTTGGGTTCGTTCTGAGCTGTAGTCACTAATAAGCTTGAAGAACTCTGCGTCTGTCTCTTCATGCAAACTTAACACTGGCGACGAAGGTGGGATCCCCCTGAAGAGAAGGCAACGCAGAACAGAAGAAGAGCGAGATGACTGTGCTGAACACCCCCCCCAGCCCCGTTCGATCCGACGGCAGAAGACTGGGAGTCGTATGCAGATCGTTTCCAAATGTATTTGGAGGGAATTTCCGAGCAGCGGAAGAGGCGCCGGCAGTTTTCAAGATGGCGAAGCAGCAAGACATGAAGGTAATGGCTTGGCCTGATCTGGAGAGGCGGTTAAGAGCCCATTATGCGCCACAAGTATCATGCCTCATTAAGAGACACGAGTTTTACTGTCACGATCAGGGGGAAAACGAAAGCATAAACGACTTCTTTAAGAGACATTGGGGGTGCATGCGAATTCAACAGTTTAGAGGAGGCCATGCGCGATCGTTTAGTTTTAGGCCTTAAAGACAAGGTGCTGCACAGCAAATTATTAATTAAACCTAAGATCACGCTGAAAGAAGCAATAGAAGAAGCCTCTTTAGCAGAAGCTACCAAGTCCTCAGCAGCAGCCATGAAAAAGATTAACAAGGCCACAAGCCATCCTGATGTGGAAAAGTCCACAACAACTCATTGTGAGCAAATAGATTCTGAGTCAGACTGTAGTGAGGTGGAGGAAGGAATTTACAGACTCAGAATGGAGCAGAAAAAGAAAGACCTGGGAAGAAAGAGGCAAGATTTCTACTGCAGAGGTTGTGGGGGAAGCCATCCCTGCACTGAATGCAAGTTTTTAGACACCATTTGCCTCCGTTGTGATAAAAGAGGACACCTAGCAAGAGTCTGCAAATCATCCAGAATTCCACCCAACAGAAGGAAGTTTGCTGCAAGCAAAGACAAAGAATTCAAGCCCAACAATCTCAGTGAGAAAATGGGGCGCAGCACAGAAGCAAGTGGGAAGAATGAAACTCATCAAACAGTAACTATTGGTCATTCTTCCCCATTAAAAAGCAGAAAGGTGCATGTCAAAGTACTTATTGAAGGAAGGCCTTGCCAAATGGAAGTGGACTCAGGCTCATACCTTTCTATGGTGTCATGGGACACTATTCACAGACTACTTCCTAACATCCAAAGAATCACTTCAAAGCAAGCATTGACTCTTAAAGACTACCAAGGAACAAGATTCCAGTAGTTGGAACAAGAGAATTCAACGTGAAATTCAAGGGCCACACCAAGCTACCACTGACCATCATGGACAAGGACTGCCCAAGTCTGCTGGGCCTTGAATGGTTCAACCCGCTGGGCATCGAGGTGACTGGCATCAATCACGTGAGCAACACTGAATGGGAAGAGGCCTTGAAGTCTGAGTTTCCAGAGGTCTTCAGCGATGGATTAGGCAAGTACTTGGGGACCCCCATATCCTTTAACATAGATCCCAAGGTACAACCAATCCATTTAAAACCAGAAGGGTTCCATTTGCATTAAAGGAAAAAATTGATGCACAATTAGATAAACTAATAGCCCAAGGGGTTTTAGAGCCCACTGACCACTCCAGGTGGGAACACCCATAGTCACACCAGTCAAGGCTGATGGGTCTGTAAGAATCTGTGGAGACTAGGGGACATTGAACCATGCACTACAACAGAGCATATCCAGTTCCAGTAGTACATCATTTATTACATTCTCTTGGAGGGGCACAGTTTTTGCCAATTGGACCTGGCACAGGCATATCAACAGTTAACAGTTGATGATGCCACTGCAGAAGCCCAAACCATTGTGACCCATAGAGGTGCTTTCAAATGCAAAAGGTGGGAGTTGCCCTGGCATTTTGATGGCGTTTTAATTTCTGCTGAAAATGACACTCAGTTACAAGAGAGACTCAGAGAAGTCTTGATCAGATTCAAAAAGCGGGTTAAAAGTCAAAGAAGAAAAATGCACACTTAGAACAGATAAAGTGGAATTCTTGGGTTACATGATCGATAAACATGGCATCCACCCCACAGAGGCCAAAGTTCAGGCAATCAAAGAAGCCCCCAGGCCGAAATGCAAAACAGATTTACAAGCATTCTTGGGACTCATTAACTTCTACCATATGTTTTACCTCAGAAGGCAACTATTGCAGAACCCCTACATAGGTTGCTAGACAAGAAATCTACATGGGTCTGGGGCAGGAAGGAACAAGCTGCATTTAACAATATCAAGAGACAAATCACGTCTGATTCTGTACTGATACAGTTCTCTGAGAACTTGCCTGTTGTTCTGACTTGTGATGCCTCCTCTTTTGGAGTAGGGGGGGGTGTTGAGCCACATGCTTCCCAGCAGGAGGAAGCCCCTATTGCACTTTACTCTCGCACCTTGACTAAAGCAGAGAGGAACTACAGCCAACTGGACAAGGAAGCCTTGGCAATTGTAGCAGCTGTCAAGAAATTCCATGAGTATCTATATGGGAGAACATTTACTGTTGTCACAGATCACAAACCTCTTTTAGGCATTGTGGCAGGGGACAAACCAATGCCCACGATCCTGTCACCAAGAATGCTGAGATGGACCGAATTTCTTGCTGCTTATTCATACAAACTGATCCACAGACCTGGTAAAGACATTGGGCATGCAGATGCTTTGAGTCGCTGCCCACTTCCTTCACACATTGAGGACCCTGTTCCTGAGACTCACACCTTTTTTCTAGAAACTGTTGCCAAGCTTCCAGTACGCTTCTGAAATTGCCAGAGAGACTGCCAAAGACACTTTATTGGCTCCTGTTATAGGCTGGATTAAGAAAGGTTGGCCACTTCAAGATCTACCTCAACTTGCCCAACCTTTTAAATCCAGGCAAACTGAATTATCTGTATTAAGAGGATGTATTTTGTGGGGTAACAGGGTGGTTATTCCTGCAAAACTACAAAAAGGAGGTTTGGAAATGTTACATGAGGGTCATCCTGGTATTGTAAGGATGAAGGGATTGGCCAGGAGTTATGTATGGTGGCCAGGTATTGACAAAATGGTTGAAAACTGGGTTGCATCTTGTCCCAACTGTCAGGTAGTCAGGCCTGCCCCACCTCTCTCCCCACACAGGAATGGGAATGTCCTAGGGGCCCATGGTCCAGGATTCACATTGATTTTGCTGGCCCTACCAGAGGGCACACTTCCCTTATTATGGTAGATGCATATTCCAAATGGCTAGAGGTTATCCCTATGGCATCCACCACAACTGAAGCTGTCATCAAACAGCTTAAAAGCTTTTGTAACTCATGGGTTACCTGATGTGCTTGTTTCTGACAATGGCCCTCAATTTACATCCAAACTTTTTGAATCATATCTAGCACAACAGGGTATCAGACATGCCCTGACAGCCCCTGGGCACCCTTCGGCTAACGGCTGGGCTGAACGTATGGTATGATTTACCAAGGAAAAACTTCAGCAATTGGGTCCAGGGGACATCACTGAGAAAGTTGAAAAACTACTCAGTGTCCAGCATATCACTCCCGACCCCTCAACTAATTTAACCCCAGCTGAATTGTTGATGGGTAGGAAACTCAGGTCTCCCTTTCACTGCCTTCATCCCACTTACGCACCCAATGCACCAATAGATTCCACTAGCAAAATTCGCACATTCACTGTGGGTGATTCTGTTTATGCTAAGAACCTTGTGGGTGAACCATTATGGATTCCTGCTGAGATAACCCAAATCACAGGCCCCAGGTCTTACAGGGTACAAACAGAGGATGGTGTCCTCTGGAGCAGGCACATTGATCAGTTAAGATCCAGATTGCCTCAGGAGCATCGCCCTTGCTCCTCTCTGGTTCCCATACCTACTGCCTCTTCTAGGGGAAGGGAGGATTATGAGAGTAATCAGCAAGCAAGAATCAACCCCATGTATAACAAGCTAACACGACAGGAACCACCCCAAAACCTGTCACAGTACCAACAACCATTTTAATAAATGGAAGATTGCACATTACTACCTGACTTAGGTGCTGACATAGGGTTGGAGATGGATTGGGAGGAGAGACCAGGTTGTAGTAACCAAACAGGTTCTACCATTACTAGAAGTCCCAGTGGGGAAATGTCAACAGACACATTTCCTCTCTCACAAGGTGAGAACCTTAAAACATCTGAACCACGTAGGTCTCAACGTACACGTAAGAGCCCCACCTATTTAAAAGAATACATTAGATAGGTTGGGGTTTGAGTATGGATGGAACCTAGTGGGGAGGGGTGTTATGTATGCAGGTTTGAAATCATTGGTTAAGTTTGAATTGTTCTTAAAAAGTGTTGGAAATGATTGGTTTAGAAAGTGCAGGAAAACCCTGCACTCTGATTGGCTGCCAGCTGCGGCTGTCGGCTATAAGTAGCAGCCGCAGCAAAGCCAGTTGGGTTCGTTCTGAGCTGTAGTCACTAATAAACTAAAGAGCTTGAAGCGCTCCGCGTCTGTCTCTTCATGCAAACTTAACACTTTGCATCTGTTTAGTGAGGGCATGGAAGGGCGCAGATCCGAAGAAAGGTATGAATTGCTGACCCATGAAGAGCCTGGGGGAAAGAGGAGGGAGGCAAAAGTAATTGGAGCTCTGCCAGCCACCCCCATAGCTCAGCCCAAGCCAGCTCAAGCGGCTGCTGCCCAAGTCCCCCGGGGAGGGGGGCAGCAGTCCCACGGAGGTACCAAATTCCAAAAGTTCCTCCGCTGGAAGTAAAATATGGAGGAGATCCCAAGCAGTTAGGATTTTTCCTAGCCCAAGTTTGGAACCATCTGGAGGAATATGGTGAGGATTTTGCCTCAGAGGCAGCTAAAGTGAGATGTGTCACCAGAGCATTAGAGGGGACTGCAGCAAAGTGGATGGTCATCCAGCATAATGATAATGCCCCTCAATTGATGAACTATGATCTGTTTAAGGCAGCCTTGCACGCCCAATTTGAAGATCCTCTTGCTGAATGCAAGGATTAGGATGAAAACCATAAATCGGGGTGAATACACCAGGAATACACCAGGGATACACCCAGGAATTTAGAGAGCTGGCGTGCCATATTTGAGGGTGGTCCCAAGAAGCTCTGATAGAAGCTTTCAAGGATGGGCTGAATGAAGATGTTTATCAAAGCTGTATCTCCAGAAGAGATCATAGAGACCTGCAACTCTGGTACGTGTTGGCTGCGGATGTGGAGATCGATCTGACCAGAAACAGATACAGGGGTGGTCCCAGCTGGAGCAAACCCTCTCCTACAAATTCCCGAGAGGCCCCTAAAGCTCAAAAGGGGGGATTGGCTGTGAAACTGAAAAACCACAGCGTGCTTCCGATGTGGAAAGAAAGGTCACCAGGCTGCAGATTGCCGTACTAAGCTGGATCTAAAGGGGGCACCGGCAGGAGGGAAAAAAGTTGAAAAACCCCCAGCCAAGGTGCATGAAACTGCCCTGAAAGTGGAGGAGGTTGTAGAGTTGGTTCCCCCGGGAAGAGAGGAGTTGGGAACTCCGACCCCTTCTGGCGAGAGTGAATCCGACTCTGACGATGACCCTCGGGTAAGTCCACAAAGGGGCCCTATGACCATCCCAGGGGAAAATGCTGGCCCCCAGGGGAAAATGCTGGCCCTGCTAGACTCTGGGTGTACTAGATGTGTAATTAGCTCCGAAGTCGTGGAGAAACTGGGATTGAGGCTAAGAACTTTAAAAACTCCCATAGCCTTTTGCCAACTGGATGGATCAGTAGCTGGGGGTGGCCCTAGTCATTTTCTAACAGAGCCAGTGGAAATGTCAATGGGGAGGCATTGAGAGACTTTGTGTTTTATTGTGGCCCCTGGGATCGAGCGCCCTTATTACTTGGACAGCCCTGGCTTAGGAAATGGAATCCCCAAGTGCATTGGAGGAAAGGGCTGCTGGCAGGTTGGATGAAACCTCGCTCAAGGTTCTTATCGATAAACAAGTGCAATTCCTCTAATTCTCACGGTGTCATCAAATACAGTTTAGGCTTAGGGAGCTTCACCCCCGGCAGAATCTCAATGCTGCAATGTGTAGGGCGATAAGGGGGGGGACCACATCTGATGCTTTCTCGCTAAAAACCTCCCTTAAGTCCCCATACCCTTCAGGGATTTTTTTCTATCTCACAATGCGTTCACTGCCCATCGATGCCAACTCTGTGGAATTCTGGGGCTTTATTAGAGACAGCCCCTCCCCTTCTGGTGGTTGGTCTGTGCATATGTGCAGTAGCCCATTCCTCCAATGCACTTGGGGATTCCATTTCCTAAGCCAGGGCTGTCCAAGTAATAAGGGGCGCTCGATCCCAGGGGCCACAATAAAACACACAGTCTCTCGATGCCTCCCCATGGACATTTCCACTGGCTTTGTTAGAAAATGTGTAGGGCCACCCACAGCTACTGATCCATCCAGTTGGCAAAAGGCTATGGGAGTTTTTAAAGTTCTTAGCCTCAATCCCAGTTTCTCCACAACTTTGGAGCACCTCCAGCAGGCCAGCCTTTTCTGGGGCCAGAAGTTGAACAGAAGTTGCCTCCAGAAGTTGTGGGAGCTCCATCACTGGAGGTTTTCAAGGAAGCCTGGACTAGAAGACCTCCAAGGTCCCTTCCAACTCTGTTAGCTTATGAAGTAAGGCACTCCAAAAATTCAACATAATCATTGTTGTGTAAGTCTATAGCCACGTGGCCAGCCAACTTAAGTCAGGGCGTTTTGTGCCCAAACTGGCCTGTCGGTCATCTTTGGACATACCACATTTAGGTTCAAGGTGACCACTGATGTTGAAGTTTATCAATGATTGTGGATGAACAACATTTGCTGTTTTTTGCATCGAGTATAAACATAACCCAGCGTTCCCTTCCTGACGAAACTCTTTGAGTCTGATTTTGGCCTGTGGCTAGAAAAAGGCCCTTAAAAAAGTTTGCCTCCAATGAGTAACTCCTACCTTGTAGTCATGGCCGTGTGGCTGCTATGGCTGTCCCAAAGGTGTTATTGTTGGACCAGTTTCCATCTCCGTTGTGGTATTTGGCATCGCTTCCTTGCTGGCTGGACCAGCGATCGCCTGTGGTGCATTTCCCGAAGATGTTGTTCTCATGGACGCTGGCCACCGGCTGCCTCTGTTGGTGGTCATATTGCAGAAGATCTCATAGATCTCACCATTTTCATTGGTCAGGATATACAGTCCATCTGTCAATCAGCAGATAGATAGATAGATAGATAGATAGATAGATAGATAGATAGATAGATATAATGATAGAGATAGAGATAATGAAACACCTGCAAGGAAAAAGCTCAGAGAGCATGAAGGACCCCTGCAGTCTTCCTCCTCCCCTCCTCTTCCTTCTCCATCTGTCCTCTTCCTCCTTCTTTCTTCCTCCCCCTCTTCCCCCCTCCTCCTTACCTCCTTCTCCTTTTTTCCTCCTCCCCCTTCCTCCCCTTCCTTTCCATCCCCCTCCCACTCCTCCATTTGTCCTTCTCCTCTCCTTCCCTCCTTTCTTTTTCCTCCTCCTCCATTTCTTTTTACCCTCTTCTTCCTCCTCCTCTCCCCCTTCCTTTACTTCTCTTTCTCTCCTCCTCTTCCTCCTTCTTTCTTCTCCCTCCTCCCTTCCTCCTCCTCCTCCCCTCCTCCTTCTCCTCTCCTCTGTTTGTCCTCCTCCTCCATCACCTGCTTTTCATGTCCACAAACACCATTTCATAATAACCGATTTGCATAAATGGTAGAAGATAATGTCAGTTTTGAATTATAATGGTGAAAAGAGCTGTAATGATTCCAAACTATATAATTGAGATCTATACAAAATTATGTTAATAGAAATTAACTATGGCTGGCTGGGCAATTCTGGGAGTGGAAGTCCATCTATCTTCAAGCTGCCAAGGTTGAGAAACTCTGGTTAGATTCTCATCGCTGGCGAGATAAACGGGGCTGAAAGTTTGCTGACCTCTGGTATTTTTTTAAAAATGTTCCCTGGATTTTGAGCAAAACTTTGTCTTAACAAAGCAGGAGCCTCCAAATTTGGTAACTTTAAGACTTGTGGACTTCAACTCCCAGAATTCATGGCTGGTCCTGGGAATTTTGGGAGTTTATTTATTTATTTGTTTGTTTGTTTGACTTGTATGCCGCCCCCTCTCCAAAAAGGACTCGGGTCGGCTCACAACTAAAAACAGCACAATAAGTTACTTAACTAAAATAAGTTTAAATTAAACAAGCCAAATTCGACTAAAAACCCATTACAATTTAAAATGTAAAGCCCCCGCCCCCGAGAAGTCAGCACAGCCCACCCTGTTCAAACAACCAGGTTTTTAAAATCATGGCGGAAAGTGCGGAGATCGGGGGCCAAACGGAGCCCCAGGGGTAGTTAGTTCCATAAAGTGGGAGCCGCTACAGAGTAGGCCCTCCCCTGGGACACCGCCAGACGACACTGAGTCGCAGACGGCACCCCGAGGAGCCCCTGCCTGTGCGCTCGTACAGGGCGGTTGGCATTCGATGCCGGCAGGAGACGCCCCCGTAAGTAACCCGGACCCATGTCTCGTAGGACTTTGAATGTTAGTACCAAAACCTTGAATCTCATCAGTTGAAGTCCACAAGTCTTAAAGTTGCCAAGTTTGAAGAGCCCTATAATAAACAATCAGAATCCGAATCAGAGGTGGTATCCAGCCGGTTCTGACCAGTTCTGGAGAACTGGTAGTGCAAATTTTGAGTAGTTCAGAGAACCGGCCAATCCCACCTCTGACTGGCCCCTCCCCCATCTATTCTCCGCCTCCCATTGAGTCTGACTGGCTGGGTCTTCTTTGGTTGCCCTGCACAGGAGAACGGAGCTGGAAAGCAGGTTAGTGGAGTGGGGAGGGAATGGGGATTTTGCAGTATCCTTCCCCTGCCACGCCCACCAAGCCATGCCCACCAAGCCATGCCCACCAAGCCACGCCCACAGAACTGGTAGTAAAAAAAAAAATTGAATCCCACCACTGATCAGAATAGGGCTGGAAGGGACCTTGGAGGTCTTCTAATCCAGCCCCCAGCTGAAGCAGGAGACCCTGCACCATTTCAGATAAGTGTCTGTCCAGTCTCTTAAAAACCTCTTATGATTAAACTCACACAACTTCCGGTGGCAAGCAGTTCCACCGGTTGATTGTCCTCACTGTTAGGAAGTTTCTGCTTAATTCCAGTTGTTTTGCTCTTTGGTTAGTTTCAATTCATTGCTTCTTCTACCTTCTGGTGCTTTGGAGAATAGGTGGACCCCCTCCTTCTTTGGAATATTGGAATACTGCTATCATGTCACCCTTAATTCTTCTTTTCTTTAGACTACCCAGACCCAAATCCTGCAACCGTTCTTCTTAGTCTCCAGGCCTTTGATCATCTTATTTGCTCTTCTCTGAATTTTTCCCAAAGTCTCAACATCCTTTTTTTTGTAATGTGGGGACCAAAACTGGATGCAGGATTCTAGGTGTGGCCTTTCTAAGGATTTATAAAGTGGTACTAATACTGCCCTGGTCAATACAGATTGACCATGGCAGGGATGGCCATTGGTGTGTGTGTGTGTGTGTGTCTGCATCACAAAGTCAAAACGGCAACCACAACCATGCAGTCAAAGCCCTCTCCTCCTGGGGTGGGATTCAACCAATGTAACAACCGGTTCAGTGAGCGCACATGTGCCAGCTTTGAAATTCAGCTGCCAACATAACGGGAAGGGGGTGGAGGAGTTGACAAGTTCAAGGTTATTCTGTATGTCGTACTAAGAAATTCCAGTCGCAGTTAATTGGTTCTCGTGATTTATGAAGTGTAGAAGTGGGAGGAGAAAAAGGTGGATTCTGTGTAGCGTGAGAAAATTCTTTCACTTTGGGAAATGCCTTAGACGTACCAGATCTGTTTCTAATAAATCAATTGGAAGGAATATGTCTTGGAGTGATTGATAGCCTGGATACTTTCTGGATGCCTTACACATGTGCTTTGCACATAGCATTTGAAATCCGCCCATGTTCAGCTCTTAATACTTACCTTCTACTGCAGCCCTGGTCAGTGAAACAGCAATCTGTTGTGCCGTGCGAATCAGCAGAGCTGATTTAGAACACGGAAATAAAGGACAGGAAAGAGCAGGGGTGTGTGGGCAGGGCCAAATGATCACCAGAACGACTGGTTCACCCAAACTGATCCGAACCGGTACAATCCCACCCCTGCCCTCCTCCCTTTCCCATGCCTCGCAGTGCCCATCATGGACCTAAATACCCAGAAGCAGAGAGATTGGACGGGGCTAAAGCATCCTCTTTGCTCACCTGGAGCCTCTGGCGTGGCAGCCTTGATTTCCTTGCAGCTCTGGTATGGCTTCTGGGGTTGGCCTGGCTGGGAGGGCTGGCAGGAAGACCCCATTTCCCATTTCCTCACCAGGCCCAGGAGGTCTTCCTTGGCTTTGGTGATGCAGTAGCCGATGGCTGTCGAGACAATACACAACAAAGCGTAACTCAACAACCAAGCCGGAAGGATGTTCACTACCCACTGCTACCCATTGGCCACTGGGCATTACTTCTATTTGATTTGTTTATTTTTTTAATTTGATTGGCTGCCCATCTTACCAGCGGGTGAGGCTGGGCGGCTTATAATATTAAAAAGATAAGACTGCATGTAGTAGAATAGAATGAATGAGCTGGAAGGGACTTTGGAGGTCTTCTAGTCCAGCCCCCTGCTCAACTAGGAGAACCTATAGTATTTCAGATAAGTGACTGTCTAGACCAGGGGTGGGCAAACTTTTTGACTTGAGGGCCACAATGGGTTCTTAAACTGGACCGGAGGGCCGGAACAAAAGCATGGATGGAGTGTTTGTGTGAACTAATATAAATTCAAAGTTAGATTACTTCACGTAGCCTTCTGGGAGAGCAAGAGAACCCTCCGCTCTTTCGGCTCCGCGGGCCGGATAGAACAGCCAAATGGGCCGGATCCGGCCTCCGGACCGTAGTTTGCCACGGCTGGTCTAGACTCTTCTTAAAAACCTCCAGTGATGGAGCGCCCACAACTTCTGGTGCCAAGCTGTTCCAGTGGTTAATTGTTCTCACTATCAGAATATTTCTCCTTAATTCCGGTTCATCTCTCCTTGATTAGTTTCCATCCCTTGTTTCTTGTCCTGCCTTCTGGTGCTTTGGAAAATAAGTTGACCCCTTGTTCTTTGTGGCAGTATTCTTTGTGGAATACTGCTATCATGTTTCCCCCAGTCCTTTTCACTAGACTAGACATACCCAATTCCTGCAACCATTCTTGGAGCTAAATTGCATCAGGCATCCATACCCAAGATGATATGTGAACATTAACAGAGTTGGAAGAGACCTTAAAGGTCTGCTAGTCCAACCACTTGCTCAAGCAGGAGGCCCTAGACCATTTCAGACAAGTGGCTGTCCAGTCTTTTCTTAAGAATCTCCAGTGATGGAGCATTCACAATTTCTGGTGGCAAGTAGTTCCACTGGTTAATTGTCCCCAATGTTAGGAAGTTTCTCCTTAATTCCAGGTTGCTTCTCTCCTTGATTAGTTCCCACTGACTTATGACCAGCATGGAGCCCAACATTTCTGTTGCTAAGTGAGACACTGATTAAGTGAGCTTTGCCCCGTTTTAGATCTTTCTGGCCACAGTTGTTAAGTGAATCAGTGCAGAAGTTAGTAACATGGGTGTTCGTTACGTCCCAGATCGACTACTGCAATGCACTCTACATGGGGCTTCCCTTGAGGACCACCCGGAGGCTTCAGCTGGTGCAGAATGCGGCCGCGCGGGTTGTGATGGGAATGTCCCGATATTCCCATATTACACTCCTCCTGCGTGAGCTGCATTGGTTGCCGGTTGCCCTCCGTGTGAGATTCAAGGTGTTGGTGCTTACCTACAAAGCTCTCCATGGCTTGAGGCCGGGGTACTTACGGGAGCGTCTTCTGCCAGCATCGAATACCAATCGCCCGGGTGTGCGCCCACAGACAGGGCCTCCTTGGGGTACCGTCGGCTAGACAATGTCAACTGGCGGTCCCTAGGGGGACCGCCTTCTCTGTGGGGGCGCCCACTTTGTGGAACCAGCTTCCCCTGGAGCTACAACTGGCCCCCCGACCTTCGCTCCTTTCGTCACGGCCTAAAGACTTGGTTATTCGAATAGGCCGGCCTGGACTAAGGCGGGGGGATGTTTTAATATTTTTAAGTGTTTTTAAATGGGTTTTAATGATTATTTGGTCGAATTTGGTTCAATTCCATTTTAACTTTTGTAATTGTATGGTTGTTTTTATCTCCGAAAGGACTCGGGGCAGCTCACAGATAAAACATAGAACAATAAATAATTTAAAAAGAGATTAAACCTAAACAAGCCAAATCAAACAGTTAAAACCCAATTAAAATCCCCCCCCACAGGAGGTCAGTCCAGTCCAGCTTGTAAGAACAACCAGGTTTTTAGATCGCGCTGGAAACAGGAGAGATCGGGAGCCAGCCGGAGCTCAACAGGTAGTTGATTCCATAAGGCGGGAGCCGCTACAGAATAGGCCTTTAAATAGGTTTTATTTATATTTATCTTTTAACGGCTTAATGGTTTTTAAGATTCTATTTTCAACGGCCAGCTGTCTCACTGTGTACTACCCAAAATCCCATTTGTGAGATTGGCAGCCGTAGATAGGTAAATAAATTTGTTTTTTTTCCTATCGCACATCTGTTTCAGTTCATTCTTTTCCTGAAAACAGTCTGTGACAGCAGGTGTACCCAGGGAGATGTTTCCTGGTATGGCATTAGGCATGTTACGTTTCCCAGCTTTCAATTTCCAAACATTAGGCGTGCTCAAACGTTGTGACATGCCTTGGTAGTTGTAAAGATACTTTGGTTACTTACATATAATTTAGATGTGCTTGGTAAACAACTATGTAAATATCATAACAAGACTGGATGAAACTCGCTGGAACATTTCTGTAACAGTGGATTCGAACTCTTGGCGTAAAAACACATATTTTTAGAACCCCTCACTGAATTTTTTTTTTTGCAAAAATTAACTTTCAGCCCGTTAAATGACACACTCTGGCTGTGGCATCTCTTCAGTTATTTGAATTCCTTGCCAAACCTTTTGTCGATGCCACCAAAACCTTTTTCTGTTGATGCCACCAAAATACACCCTTTTGTAGGCCAATCCCATCCCTCAGCTCAGTCTGTACTCAACTGCCATTCAAGACGTTGCTACAGGTAGCCCTTGACTTACAACCATTCATTTAGTGACTGTTCAAAGTTACAACAGGACTGAAAACCTGAGTTCTGATTGTTTTTCACACTTACGACCATTGTAGCTTCCCCTTGGTCACCTGACCAAAAATCGGATGCTTTGCAATGGACTCGTATTTATGACAGCTGCAATGTCCCAGAGTCACGTGATTCGCTTTTATGACCGTCTGACAAGCAAAGCCAGAGTCACTTAATGATCCCATCATTCACTGAACAATTGCAGTGATTCACTTAACAGCTGTGGCAAAAAAAAGGTCATAAAATTGGTGTGACTCTCTTGACAATAAGTCCCAGAATTGTGGTTGTAACTTGAGGACTACCTGTTTTGCAAATCAGGAGACCGGTTCATTCATTTTTCAAAATTATGCATTTTGCTTATCAAGATAATATTCTGATCCATTTTCTCAGCCTGGATAGTACAGAATTCACGCTTTCCATGCTGAATTTGCCCTACGATATAACCCAATGCTGAGTATTGATGAAAGAAGCAATTTTTAAAATTATTTATCATTTTTAAAATTATTTATCATTTTAATATTTAATAATAAATTTAATATTAATTTAATATTAATGAGCCATGGTGGCACAGTGGTTAGAGTGCAGTACTGCAGGCAAACTTCTGCTGACTGCGTTGCCTGCAATTTGGCAGTTCAAATCCCACCAGGCTCAAGGTTGATTCAGCCTTCCATCCTTCCGAGGTCAGTAAAATGTGGATCCAGATTGTTGGGGGCAAGAGGCTGACTCCTTCCTGACAGTGAGGACAAGTAGGCTTGCCTTCAGAAGTTGTGGTGCTCCATCACTGGAGGGTTTTAAAACAAGATTGGGCAGCCATGTGTCCATGACGTTTTAAGGTCTCCTGCCTTGAGAAGGGGGTTGGACTAGAAGACCTCCAAGGTCCCTTCCAGCCCCAGGATTCAATGATTCTTTGAGAACCCACTTTCCCACAAATCCACCGGTTAGTCACTCACCTGCAGGTTGTGCTTTTGCAAAGGCAGCCCAGGCCAGCAATAGAAGAGCCAATGACTTCATTGTGGATGAGCCTCTAGAGAAAAAATGTGGATTAATGTGTCTGTGAATTAAAAGCAGAGATGAGGTCCTTTAAGAATCTGTGCAAAGGCACAATTGCCCAAGAAGATGCTGCTGGCACTGTTTGATTGTTGTTGTGAAGCATACTTTGTGTCTAATGCATCTTCTTGCCAACTTCCAGGAACATATTAAGAGCCCCATTGTTTTTCAAATTCTGCCCAGGTGTCAAGACCTTGGGTGGCTCAGGCTGTAAATGCCTGCTCTTAAGATCCAGCTGTCTACAATTACTGTAGGCTCGAATCCCACCAGGCTCAAGGTTGACTCAGCCTTCCATCCTCTCGGGGTAGGTAAATTGAGGACCCAAGATTGTTGGGGGCAATTAGCTGACCTTGTAAAAAATGCCGCTTAGTAATAAGCAGGCATATACAATGGAATGAAGGCTATTGCTGAGCACACTGGGTTGTATCCCAAAATTGTAAGTCCCCCTGAGTCTTCGGAGAAGGGCGGCATATAAATGTAATTTAAAAAAAAAAAAAGACCCAGACTTCAACTAACAGCAATAATCATTTTAAATGGTTCTAAGTTGTGAAATATATATTTCAGATTTGATGGGGGAATTGGGCTTGGATTTTTTTTTTTTGGTCAGAAATGGTGTAGGGTCTCCTGCTTGGGTGGGGGGTTGGACTAGATGACCTACAAGGTCCCTTCCAACTCTGTTAATCTGTTAGATCGGGAGTCTCCAAAGTAGGCAACTTGAAGACTTGTGCATGCTAGCTGGGCAGTTCTGGGAGTTGAAGTCCACAAGTCTTAAAGTTGCCGAGTTTGGAGAGCTCTGTTATAGATGGAGACTTTGGGAAAAGTTGCCACAAAAAGAAGCAACAGCAGAGGATTGTAAAAAGCCATTAAAAGATTTTGGGGGGACACAATTTAGGTAAGGCGCTGATTTAAGACTGGTTTGGGAAGCAAGTAAAGCCTTGAAGTAGACCCAGAATGTTATAGGGTCTCCGGATTGAGCAGGGGGCTGGACTAAAAGACCCCCAGGGTCCCTTCCAACCTTCTTATTCTATGTGCTTCATTAGAGGTTAATTTTATATGACATACTAGTGAACTCTAAAAAGAAAAGAAGAGTCGAAGGCAAGAGCCTCCTAAACAGTGTGACAGCAGATGCAGGAACACAGAGTCTCCTTCATTGGATGGGAAGCAGAGGCAAAAAGGGGTTGGTCTAGGTGACCTCAAGGATGTTTCCATCTCTGTAATTCTATGGCTGCATTTTTACCTCTTGCTTAATCTGATGACTGAAATCAGTTCAGTTCTGGAATTGTACAGTGCAGTGAGCAATATCGTCAAACCTCACCATACGTTAAATCAGATTTTTAAAAATGTAATGATGGTTAATATTGTACTATTAAGAAACTTATGAATGCTGGGCTTTGGCTGTTAGGTTGAGCATGCTGTTGGGAATGCAGCCTTCAATCCCCATTTAACAAATGTCTCAATTTTTCTATTACCATAAATAAAAAAAGGCACACTTTAAGTATTGTGCATAGCAGAATCCATGCTTGTTCCTGGCTTTTCCATCTGCACCCCAATAATGAAACCCCATTCACCTTCCTGGCAAATTTCTGACTTACCTGATCGATCTCCAGCGTTTCTTAATGAATGCCTTGAGCACAGGTTTGTCTTACCTGGACGAGGAAGATCGCTTCGCCTGAAGAAATCAGGAAGCTCAAATCAGCCTGGTCTTCTCGCTCGGCTTTATTAAGCAGCTGGATTTCGAAATTCACCTTCCCATCACAACAAGGAAGTGAAAAACAGGAAGTCCTGAAATGAAGAGGGGCTGTTTACACCCACAAGGTAAAAGGGTTTCAGGAACAGTTTTGGCCAATACAGAAGTCAAATAAATAGGATAATCTTGGTGCTGTATGAGCTTGGTGATTTCCTTGCAGGTGTTGTTTTGATTACAACAGAATAACAGAGTTGGAAGGGACCTTGTAGGTCATCTAGTCCAACTCCCCTCCTGTCATGCCCCTGGTGGAGACTGACACTGGGGAAGAGGAGGAACAGCTGGCAGGGATTGGAAGTGTGGCTCCAGAGGTTGTGGAGGAGGCTGGGGAAGGGCAGAGGCTGGCTGAGCAGTCAGAGGAGGACCCAGGTCCATCCCCTATCCATCCTAGGGCACCCAGGGAGGAGAGGATAAATAACAGATAACAGGTAATCAGAGTTGGAAGGGACGTGGTCTACTTGGGAGGAGAGGGCCTTGATCCTCTTCATGGGGTGCAGGTGTGAGAACTGCATAAGAGTTTGGACCTGCTGCGTTCTGGCAAATGCTGGAGACAAAGCATGTTTTATTTTGGTTTAAGGTTATCTTGGTTGGCATCCTTCCAAAAGATTGTGCCTTGTTATCTCCTTGAAGCTGGTAAATACTTCTCCTGTTCCGTTGTGGAAATTTCATCATTGTACTTGGTTTGGTTTTTATTTTCACCTCTATCTGCTCATTAAGTTCAGACTGTATTGCTTTCTTTTGAAGACTATTTTTGAGTACGTTTTATCTCCAACTGAGAGTTATTGAACAGTGGGGCCAAGCTGGAGGCATTGAAGGACATTTATTTACGTTTTGGATTTTGTTACGTTTGTGTTACACTCTGGGTCATCACACCACCCAAACAGGAACCCTACACCACAGGGGTGGAATTCAACCAGTGTTACTACCGGTTCAGTACTTATGTTTTACGCACGCAAGCGTGCTTTGCACGCACATGCGCCAGACGCGTGCTACGCATGTGTGTAATACAATGAATGCTGTGCCTCCCGGACAGCTGATAAACACTGCGTGCAGGTGTGCAGCATTTGAAAAATGCCTTTTTAACTGATTTTTCAACCTCAGCTGTGCCGCGCAAAGCAGCTGAGGTTGAAAAAGCAGGAAAGAAAGGTCAGGTAAGAGCCCGGGCGGGCAGGTGGGTCAAACAGCAGCAGACACAGAACCGGTTCGGTGTCTGCTGTTCTTCAGAGCTACCGGTTCTACAGAGCCGGGCAGAACCGGTAGCATCCCACCCCTGCTACACCATTTCTGAAAGCTGGCAGTCCAGTCTCTTCTTGAAAGCCTCCAGTGATGGAGCTCCCACAACTTCTGAAGGCAACTTCTGTTCCATGGGTTGATTGTTCTCCCTGTCAGGAAATTTCTCCTTATTTCCAGGTTGAATCTCTCCTTGATCAGTTTCCATCCATTATTCCTTGCCTGGCTTTTGGGGGCTTTAGAAAATAGCCTGACCCCTTCCTCCTCTCTGTGGCAGCTGCTGTCAATATATGTAATATTATATACTTCGCTTTTTGGGGGAATTATTTATTAAGGATCCCTAATAGGAAGGACTCTGGTTTGAATTCAATCTGTTCTTTCAACGTTTCCTCCAGCCATGTTTTAATTCTCTGCCAGTATTTTTGTGCTTCTGTACAGGACCACCACATGTGGTAGTATGTTCCCTCCTTTTTTTGCATTTCCAGCAATTTGGACTCATATTGGGGTACATCTTCACTAATTTCAAAGGGGGAAGGTGCCACCTGTAAAACATTTTATAAGCATTTTCTTTGTAAGATGCCGATTTTGTGATTTTGTTATTTCTATTCCAGACCTTCTCCCATTCTGTTAATGTAATACTACGTCCTATGTTCCTACTCCAGGCTATCATATTTCCTTTGACTATTTCTTCCTCTAGTTCTGTCTCTAATAGATAACTTTAAAATTTTGTTATATTTTTTTTTGTCCGGTCCTAAGAGAATTTATCCAATTGCTGAGTTTTATTGTAAATTCCGAATTCTTTTTTGTCCTGTCTATATCTGTTTTGAACTTGGAGATATGCCCAATGGTCAATTTGTAGCCCCTGATCTTGGAGGTCCTGCCATGATTTCAAATTTCCTTGCAAATCCAATAAGTCCTTATATTTAATCATCTTAGTAATATCCAAATTGTTAAGGTGTATCATCGCCTCCAAAGCTGAAATCCAGATCGGTATCTTTAAATAATGTTTTTTTTCTTATTTTCTTCCAATTGGTCAGGAGGGCATCTCTAATTAGGTGCCTATGAAAGTGTTTCTGACTAGTTTTCCCTATATCCCATAAAAAAGCGTGCCACCCCCTCTGTAAATCATGACCTTCTAGGACTAATATTCTCTTATTCTTTAAATTCACCCATTCTTTCAACCATACTAGGGAGGCTGCACTGTGGTACAGCTCCCAGTTTGGAAGTGCCATCCCGCCCCTGCTCTTCATATCCTGCATTGCCTTTAAACTTATTCTCTGTTTTTTCCCTTGCCAAATGAATTTTAAGATGATCCTATTAAGTTCCACAAAGTATTTTTTATGAATTTTAATTGGTATCGTCTGAAATATGTAGAGGAATTTGGGGAGAATAGTCATTTTAATGGCAGCAATCCTACCTAATAGCGAAAGTTGTAACTTACCCCATATTTCTAAATCTTTCTTAACCTGTTGCATTAATTTATCATTAATTGTTTTCCTTTAACGTCTTGCAGTGTGCTGTCAACCATATTCCTAAGTATTTAATTTTCTTTGTCATTTGAATTCCCATCTCCTTTTCTAATTCTAATTTCTGTTTTTCTGTTAAATTTTTTGGTAATTAATTTCGTTTTCTTTCTATTGATTTTAAGTCCTGCCACTGCTCCAAATGGTTCTAATTCCTTCATCAGTTCTTGTCCACTCTCTATTGGTTCCTCAATAAAGAAAACCATGTCATCAGCGAATGCTTGCAACTTATACTCTTCTTTTTTAACCTTTAGTCCCTTTATCCCTGAGTTTTGTCTAATTCGAGTTAGTAATGTTTCCAAGGCTAATATGAAGAACCAGCGTGAGAGAGGACAGCCCTGTTTATTGGTCGTGTGTATTCCCCATTAACTATAATATTTGCCTCTTGTGTGGTGTAAATAGTAGTTATAATATTTTCAAAGTTGGTGCCTAAATTCATATTATAAATTTGTTGAATTAAAAATTGCCAATTTAAATTGTCGAAGGCCTTCTGAGCATCTAGAAACATAAGCGCTATTTGTTTTTCAGGATGGGCTTCATAAAATTCCAAAACTTCTAAAACTATTCTTAAGTTATTCCTAATTTGCCTGTTCGGAAGGAATCCGTTGTATATATTCATTCAAAATTCTCTTTAATCTATTTGCTATAATGGTTGCAAATATCTTATAATCAGTTTTTAGCAGGGAATTGGCCTGTAATTTTGTATGTTTCTGGGGTCCAAGTCCTCCTTTGGGATCAGCGAAATCAATGCTCCCCTCCATGAGTCCTGGCTGCAAGTAAGACATCGTTACAAATTTCCACCATGAGGGGTCCTATTTGTTCTCCTAATGCCTTATAAAGTTCCCCAGGAATCCCATCTGGTCCCCGGGGATTTACTGTTTTTTTTATTTTCTATTGCTATTTTCAGTTCCGTCCAGGTAATATCTTTATTTAACAGTTCTCTCATCTCTTCCCCAATTGTTTTATCCTTTGCTTTGTCCAAATAGTTTCTTATCATATCCTCATTTACTCCTTCTTTTTCATATAGATCTTTAAAATATTTATGGGCGATTTCTTTTTTCTGTTCTATCCCATGTTGGGCATCACCATTTCCATCTATTAGTTGGTAAATTACTCTTTTTTCTTTCCCTTTTATGTTTATATGACAGCCATCTCCCTGGCTTATTGGCATGTTCAAAATATATCTGTCTAGTTGTGTTCAGATTTATGATCATTCCCTCTTGTTCAATTAAGTTTAATTTGTGTTTAGTTACTATCATCTGATTTTGTAATCTTGGATCCTTTGGGGTGTTCTGTAATTGAGTTTCTAACTCCTTAATTCTTTGTTGTAATTTATTTTGTTGGGCGTGTTTTTCTTTATTTCTCTCAGCAGTATACGAGATTGTTAGACCTCTTATTACTGCCTTCATTGTGTCCCAGATGTTTTGTTTTGTGGTTTCTTCACTGTTATTTTCCTTTAAAAAGTAGGCTAATTCCTCCTTAAGTCTATCCATATATCCCTTTTCTCTAATTAGCTGGGTATTCAACATCCACCTTTTCTTTGGTTTTTTTCCTGCCCTTCCAAAGTATAACTTTTATTTCTAGTCTGTCCTAGTTATGTTTTTGGTAGGTTAGACTATTGTTTCTTTTTGCGTGAAGACCGATGCAAGGAATGAGTTAAGCAGCTCTGCTTTCTCTCTGCTGCCTGTTACTTCCTTGCTGTCTGTTCTCTTTAGTGAACTGTTTGTTTCCTTGGTTTTTTTTTTGTTATTTATATGTTGGAAGAAACCTTTTTCAAAATATCTTTGACTTTTGTTGCAAGTCTTTGTTCAGTCTGAGCCTTTGTCCAATCTCTTCTTGAAAGCTTCCAAAGATGAACTTCAATCACCCTTCCAGATGTTGATTCTGATGGAAAATGCTACTTTCCAGAGACATCATTGGGGGCAGACAGAGTAGAGAAGAGAAAGAAATTACAGGGAGTCCTGGGGTTACGGCCACAGTTGAGCCCAAAATTTCTGTGGTTAAGTGAAACATGTGTTAAGTGAGGTACCCCTCATTTTATGACTTTTCTTGCCGTAGTTGTTAAGTGAATCACTGCAGCTGATATGGCAGTAACCTGGTCATTAAGTGAATCTGCCTTCCCCATTGATTTTGCTTTTCAGAAGGTCACAAAAGGGGATCACGTGATCCCGGGATAGTGTGACCGTCACAAATATGAGTCAGTTGCCAAGCGTCTGAATTTTGATCTCATGGGGATGCCAGAATGGTCCTAAGTGTGAAAAATGGTCATAAGTCACCTTTTTCAATGCCGTTGTAACTTTGAACGGTCGCTAAACAAATGGTTATAAATCAAGAAATACCTGTATTTTAATTTACCTCTGAATGCCAACCTAATTTTGCTTTCTCCCAAAGCAATATGCAAAAGGAGAATCATTAAAAATAAAAAAATCTTTCTCATCTAAATGTTTCTAGGCAGCTTGTCCCTGTAGCCATCAAATATTGTGGAGGCCACCTTAAATGGGACACATTTGTGAAATAATTTACAAACTGCAGCCTACTCAACTGTTGGGAATCTCCGGGTCTCTTGGGCAAAATTACAAACAAGAAATGGGCCAGCCACATATTGCACAAAGATCTTTCATAAGCATGGTTGGTTGGGGAGTTCTGGAAGTTGAAGTCCACCCATCTTAAAGTTGACAGAGTTGAGAAACAGACAACGAGAGACAACAGAGTAAACACCTCAGGGAAGTACTCCATTTGGGGGAAATGAATCAGATTAGTGAGACGGTTACTCCTGATTAAGCAAATGACCCTGGTTTGAAAGAACATTGGAGAAGATAAAAGTGTAGCTTCTTTTCTAGAAGTTCATTGTGTCCACCTTGGAGTAAAGATCCTTGGAAACCCCTTAAGAATGTCCCTGGTTCTCCAAGACTTTTGACACCAATGTCTCAGGCTCACTTGTGCCCTTATGGCTCATAAACACCTTGACCAGAAGCCTGTGGGCATTGGTTGCCACATCCTCCACAAAAGTTTTCAACATGCTGTAGACCACAGCGAACGACAACCCTACCGAGGCCATGGGCACAAGCTGCTTTGGTAGGTTGGGTGCTCTGCTGGCTGCTTGGATGAGCAGTTCCACCACAAGTGCTTTGTTGACTGCATGAGCCAGTGGACACCTGACCAGGGCCTTCAACTGCTCAATGGGCTGAACTACATGTTCAGCGGTCCTCCTTAAGGACTCCTCTTCCAAGCCAAAGCTGATGCAGTAACCTCGCATGGTTCTGACCAGCAGGTCCACATTACACACCACCGAAATATCGGGGATAGCTTCAGTCCGGATCCCACAGGCCACCACGGCCACCAACCACAAGTGTTCCAGCATCATGTCCTTCTTCTTCTCCAAGATGCGATGGGAACTGTTGGGAGTGGCAAGGAGGAACGACTGGCTCTTTGGTAGATCCAGGTTCTGCTCCAGAGTCTCTTCCAGAAGGTAGAAGTCGTACTTGCTGAGTAAGATACTGGAAATAAGGAAGATCTTAGGAGATCTCACTTTCTCGGCTTGAAGATCTTGAAGGCAATCTTCCCGGATCTTCTGCAAGGTGACCACCTCATTGAAGCTAGATGGGTTGCTCTGACGGACTGATTCCAGATCTGCCTCCACTTTGGAGCGGACAAAATAGTATCCTTTGCCAGCTTTCTTGACATAATGAGCCAGCTTAGCATGGAAGGACCTGAAGTGATGAGAAGCAATGATTAAAAAGAAGTCATAGGAGGCCACCTCCATCTTCTCCACGTAACGTTTGGCACTGAAGCCTGGATTCCCAACATCTGGCAGATCCCACAGGATTACTTTGGGGTACTTGGGGTGTGGATAAGCCACAGCAGTTTTATGGGCCTCCGTCTTCCTAGTAAGGGCTGCCCCTTCATCTTCCTCACAGAGGTCCCGAAACATGTTGATGAAGTTCGCCCTGTCTTCTCCCGATTCTCCAACGACAGCCACATTTAAGCTGATGTTCTCCAGGGAGGAAAAAGCGTCCTGCAGGTGTTTGGTCAGCTGATCCAAACTCCCCGTCGTAAAGGCAGCCTTGAGGTCCTGGATCTGTTTCTCGCTTAGAGCAATTTTGTCGTTCTCCCCTTTCGTTGCCATGGGGTCAACAGCTTAACTTTGCTGGTCAACCCAGGGAGGAAGATCTGAAGAACCAAGGGGAGAACATCGTGTTAGTAGACGTTGTGTGATAAAACAGAGACCTGTGCAGAGATGGTATTCAACAGATTCTGACCAGTTCTGGAGAACCAGTAGCGGAAATTTTGAGTAGTACGGAGAACTGGCATATCCCACCTCTGACCCGTCCCGCCTCCCTCTATTCTCTGCCTCCCATTGAGTCCCAGCTGATTGGCTGGGTCTTCTTTGGTTGCCTTGCACAGGAGAAGGGAGCTGGAAAGCAGGTCAGCGGAGTGGGGACAGAATGGGGATTTTGCAGTAACCTTCCCCTGCCATGCCCACCAAGCCACACCCACAGAACTGGTAGTGAAAAAAATGGAATCCCACCACTGGGCCTGTGTGTATATATTTACTGTTAGATTTGCATGAAGAGTCAGACGCGGAGTGCTTCAGTGAAGAGTTTATTAGTGACTACAGCTCATAACAGACCCGATTTGGCTGGGCTGCGGCTGCTACTTATAGCCAGCAGCCGCAATTGCCAGCCAATCAGAGTGCAGGGGTTTCCCGCACTTTTTAAACCAATAATTTCTGACATTTTACAAGAACAGTTCAAACTTAACCAATGACATTCAAACCTGCATACATAACATTTACCATGAAGGGGGTGATGAAATGTGATCTTGCAGTGGGTTGACCTGGCCTGGGCTGCCATTATGAGAGTCACAGATAGGATGTTAGCGTTAAAAGCAGGGGAGGGATTCTACTGGTTCAGACCGGTTCTATAGAACCGGTTGTTATGATTCTGCGCAGTTTGGAGAACTGGGAAATTGTGCCCCTGGTTAGCCCTGCCCCTCTCTGCCCGCTCCTCCCCTCCCCACCCAGTCAGTCCTTATTGTGCATGCCCAACATCGCTGACTGCATTCTCCCCTGCCCAGTCACTCCTTAAGGTATTTCCCCCCCGATGATCAGCTGTTCCAATGATCAGCTGTGCGGGATACCCTCACTGTCTTACTGCTTCTCCCAGAAGGCTTCCCTGAGGCCCAGGAGGCAAAGGGGGGCTCATGGGGGGGGAAGTTGCCCCCCAGGCTCCATTCTTTGCCTTCCTGAATCCCAAGGAAGCCTTCTGGGAACAAATACGCCACCCCAGGAGGCTCCCTTGAGGCCCAGGAGGCAAAAAAAAACCCCGGGGGGGGGGTATGTGCAAAAAAAAAAGCCACGCCCTCCCAGCCATATGGCCTTGCCCACCTAGCCACACCTACCTAGCCACACCCACAGAACCGGTTGTTAAAGTATTTGAATCCCACCCCTGCTTAAAAGACAGATGGGATGTTAGCTCATCCTTCAATCCTGCCACAGAGCAAAGTTGATAACTGTTTCAGGTGCCATTGCGAAAACCTGCTCGTAATTTCAAACAATCAAGTGAGGTTTCAATAATATCACCTCAAAATCTTATAAGACTTTGAGTTCTCACTCAAATTCAATGAGATGTTGGCAAATTTGCCTCAATCTTATTCGTATTTCGTATTTCTTCCTAAAGTCAGTCCGGAATATATGCATATTGCTGTATCCTATCTATTTCAACTCTGCAGCAAAAACATGATAGATAGATGATTGAGTGATAGATGAGATGATGATGATAGATAGACACATAGAGAGATAGAGATAGATATACATAACTATGGATGAATGGATGGACCGATGGATGAATAGGTAGACAGATAGATAGACAGATAGATAGACAGATAGATAGATAGATAATAGATAGATAGATAGATAGATAGATAGCCAGACAGCAACAGCAATAGCACATATATCTCTTCACAGTGCTTCAGAGCCCTCTCTAAGTGATTTACAGAGTCTGCTTCTTATCCCAACAATCTGGGTCCTCATTTTACCGACCTCGGAAGGACGGAAGGCTGAGTCAACCTTGAGCCGGTAAGGGTGGAACTGCTAGCTGTGGACAGTCAATGTGCAATCCTGCATTCTAACCACTGTGCCACCATAGCTGTAAGATAGACATAGCTAGCTAGCTAGCTAGCTAGCTGATAGATAGATAGATAGATAGATAGATAGATAGATGAGAGAGAGAGAGAGGGAGAGAGAGGGAGAGAGAGGGAGAGAGAGAGAGGGAGTAGACTGGGGAACCCTAGGAATTGAAGTCCATACATCCTAAAGTGGCTTGAGAAACACTGTTCTAAATATAAATACAAAATGCTCTACAAAAAACGTATCATTGTTGAACGAAGAATCTTTGAGTGACCAGGCTGTGTGCTTTATAAAACCTTGGATGTCTGTCTCGGCACTGGTGTTTCTCTCCTATTCAAAGCAGTGGTGGGATTCAAACATTTTTACTACCGGTTCTGTGGGTGTGGCTTGGTGGGCGTGGCAGGGGAAAGATACTGTAAAATCCCCATTCCCTCCCTACCCCACTAACCTGCTTTCCAGCTCCGTTCTCCCATGCAGGGCAACCAAAGAAGACCCAGCCGATCAGCTGGGACTCAATGGGAGGCAGAGAATAGAGGGAGGTGGGGCCAGTCAGAGGTGGCATTGGCTGGTTCTCCGAACTACTCAAAATTTCCGCTAGCAGTTCTCCAGAACCTGTCAGAACCTGCTGATTACCACCTCTGATTCAAAGCCTCTTTTCCATGCTCTCTTTACTGGAGTCACATTGCCATTTTCCCACATGTTAGGATCACGGGAGCAAAATCCAGGAGCCAAAAAAGGGAGGCTCTGCCTTCTCTTATCTCACCCCAAGGAGGAGTTTCCCAATCATGTTGGAATAGATTTGAAGGTAGGCCAGGTGTGATCTCCAGATTCGGGGAAAGTCTTGCACAAAGGATTATAATGGCAGACAGTCAAGTCACCTGTTGCAACCCAAAGCTATATAGGATTGACGTCAAGTCTGCAGCAAGAAAATAATTTCAGCATTATCTCTCCGTCACTCTCAAATCTAAAAACATACAGGTAGTCCTCGATTTACGACCACAATTGGGACCGGAATTTTTGTGGCTAAGCAATGTGGTCGTTAAGCAACTTGCATGTGATTTTGTGACTTTTTTTTCTGCTGTTGTCGTTAGGCAAATTCTGCCAAGTGACGCGGTTGTTCAGTCACGCCTGTTTTTACAACCTGGTTTGCCATGGTTGTTAAATGAATCACTGAAGTTGTTACGTGAATCATACGGTCGCTAAGCAAATCTGGCTTCTCCTGTTGAGTTTGCTTGCTGGAAGCTGGCTAGAAAAGTTGCAAATGATGACCTCAGTGTGCAGCGGCAGCCAAAAAAGCCAATGCAATCCTAAGTTGCATTAACAGAGAGATACAACCACAATCAAGGGAGGTACTAATACCACTCTACAAAGCCTTAGTAAGACCACATCTAGAGTACTGCATCCAGTTTTGGTCACCACACTATAAAAAAGATGTTGAGACTCTGGAAAGAGTGCAGAGAAGAGCAGCCAGGATGATGAAGGGGCTGGAGGCTAAAACATACGATAAACAGTTGCAGGAACTGGGCCTAGCTAGTCTAGTGAAGAGAAGGATCAGGGGAGACAGGATAGCAGTCTTCCAGTATTTGAGTGGCTGCCACAGAGAGGAGGAGAGGGTCAGGCTATTTTCTAAAGCCCCCGAAGGCCAGACAAGGAATAATGGATGGAAACTGACCAAGGAGAGATTCAACCTGGAAATAAGGAGGAATTTTCTGACCGTGAGAACAATCAACCCAGGGAACAGAAGTTGCCTTCAGAAGGGCCTTGGTGGTGCAGGCTGTTAATAGCCTAGCACTTAGTTCCAGCTGCCTGTAATTATTGCAGGCTCGAATCCCATCAGGCTCAAGGTTGACTCAGCCTTCCATCCTCTCGGGGTAGGTAAATGGAGGACCCAGGATTGTTGGGGGCAATAAGCTGGCTTTGTAAAAAATGCCGCTTAGTAATAAGCAGGCATATTCAATGGAAGGAAGGCTATTGCTGAGTGCATTGAGTTGTGCTCCAAAAATTGTAAGCTGCCCTGAGTCTCCAGAGAAGGGCGGGATATAAATATGTATAAAATAAATAAATAAATAAATAAATAAATAAATAAATAAGTAAGTAAGTAAGTAAGTAAGTAAGTGAGTAAGTTGAGGGAGCTTCATCTCTGGAAGCTTTTAAGAAGAGACTGGGCTGCCATCAGTCAGAAATGGCGTGGGGTCTCCTGCTTGGGCAGGGGGTTGACCTACAAGGTCCCTCCCAACTCTGTTAATCTGTAATCTAATCTGTAAACCCTAGGAGACTGCAACCATCATAACTACTTGCCAAATACTTGCGATGTCCCTGAATTATGATCGTGTGCGCCTGGGAACAATGCAACAGTTGCAGGCATAATGACTGGTCATTTCATTCTGCACCACCGGGACTTTGAATAGTCAATAAACAAATGGTCACAAGTCGAGGACTATCTGTATTCTGCTCAGGTCCATATAGCTCTTTCTAGACTTCTGGCAGCATCTGTGAAAAAATCCTGGGTTCATTCAAACATCTGGAAACGACTGGCACGCGTGTGCAAGGGGAACCTTTACCTGGCTGGCTTCTAGGCAGCTGCCATAGATACGGAGAGTCAGCTGGCCCAGCTGAGCCTCCCAGTGTGAGGTCAGCGATGGAACCATAAGCAAGAGGGGGAAAAAAGTCAGCTGAAGGAATGGAAAAGATTTGCATATTGTATAACCAAGAAATTTGACCATGACCACGTTTAGTCCTGCCGGCCATATGACCACGGAGACGTCTTCGGACAGCGCTGGCTCTTCGGCTTTGTCACAGAGATGAGCTTTGTTTTCCTTCCAGATGGGCCAGCTGTGCTTCAAGAGGGGAGGCAAGATAATATTGACTATCTCTTGCATATTAAGGTTCCCCTTGCACATCCGTGTTAGTCATTTCCGGCTCTAGGGGGAGGTGCTCATCTCCATGACAAAGCCGAAGAGCCAGCGCTGTCCGAAGACATCCCCATGGTCATGTGGCCGGCATGAGTAAACGCCAAAGGTGAACAGAGCGCTGTTCC
The DNA here is from genome assembly GCA_009733165.1 of Naja naja. Lineage (NCBI taxonomy): Eukaryota > Metazoa > Chordata > Lepidosauria > Squamata > Elapidae > Naja > Naja naja. The sequence goes on from CM019166.1 coordinate 4,847,058, forward strand.
CTTCCCACCAAAGGGGTCCCATCCTCGAAAACAACAACTGTGGTCATGTGATCACAAGCTGGGCCTTTGGCAACTGCATTTATGTTCATTGCAGCATCCTGTGGTCTCTTGATCACAATTTGTCACTTTCCCAAATGGCCTCCGACAAGCAAACTCAATGGAGGAAATCAGATTCGCTTAACAGCCACAGTCAAAGTGATCTTAAAAGGGTCCCATTTCGGGATGACTTGCTTAGCCACCACATTGCTTGGTGACCAAAATTCTGGTCCCAGTTGCCGACGTAAGTCAAGTACTCCCTGGTAATCTGAACATCACACTTGAGGATGTGTATATAGGTTAGTCCTCGACTTACAACTGCCATGGAGCCCAGAATTCCCAGCTGTTAGCTGAGAAATTTGTTAAATGAGTTTTGTCCCATTTTACGACTTTTCTTGCCACCATTGTTAAGGGAATCCCTGCAGTAGTCCAATTAGTAAGATGGTCATTAAGTGAATCTGGCTTCCCCACTCGCTTTGCTTGGCGGAAGGTCGTAAAAGGGGATCACGTGGCTCTGGGACACTGTGACCATCATAAATGTGAGTCAGTTGCCAAGCGTCAGAATGCAAATCCCGTGAGAGAGGTGGGGCACTATAATGGTCGTAAGTTGAGGTATCCCCATGCTCTCGTAAGTGATGAAAAATGGCCATAAGTCACTTGGTTCCATGTCACTGTAACTTCGAATAGTCACTAAGCGAAGTGTTGTAAGTAAAGAACCCAAAGCTAAGATCCAGATAAATTTCAACACCACACATTCGTTGAATCAAAAGTTTATTTCCAGCATTTTCGGTGTCCAGCATTTTAAAAAAGGTAAGAATAGCATAATATTAATAAAGGCAAATATTGGTAAGAGAGAGAGAGAGTCCTAGCTGGAGTAATTTCAGCAAATCTAACTCCCTCCCTAAGGAAGAGAGGTTTAGCAATTGTCCTTCAGCGCAAACTTCCTTGATGGAGAGAAGATGCATTGTGGCTATTTTATCTGCTACACAATTAAATGCAGGAGTTGGATTCTTGTTCAAATTTGGCCTCTAGATCAGTGTTTCTCAACCATGGCAACTTTAAGATGGGTGGATTTCAACTCCCAGAATTCCCCAGCCAGCTTTCTGGGAGTTGAAGTCCACCCATCTTAAAGTTGCCAAGGTTGGGAACTGACTTTTGGAGGACAGAAATGAAATCCACTTCTTAACCCCTGTCCTTAAACTCATAACTACCTCAAACTGAATTTGAGTGACAGATATCAGCCTGAAAAAATTAGGCACACTAGGGAATTCAGTCATTTTGTACCAGAACTTAAGGCTCCAGTTCTTAAAAACGATGAAAATATCCTGAAAAGAAGGCTGGAAGCACCGCCTTTTTAAATAGCAACTGTTTTTTAAAAAAAATACATAAAGGCAAACTATTACTTTATACATATACATATATTTATATATATTTTAAAAAAACCATTGAAAAAAAATCACACTTAATTACAAAGATCCACCAGGAACATTTACAGCACTCCTGAGCCTGGTAGAGAGTTTAAAATGCAAAGTCCGTAAGCCACGATCAGACCAGGAAGGAGGAAGTTTGTTTAAAGTCACCCTGAAACAAAATCAAGAGGAGGAAAATTTGCTTTGGTGTAACAGAGAATAATAAAGACAGAAAAAGGTTGTGTGAATGGAGAAGCCAAAAAGTTTGGAAAACGGATATATCCTATTGTGACCTTCCCAGCCAGCTTCCAATGTGCAAAGTTAATTGGAGAAGCTGGATTCACTTAATGACTACATGATTCACTTAACACCCATGTGATTTCCTTAATGAGTGCAATACACATGGTTTTAAAATCCGATCTGGTCACGGGGTGACTGGCTTCATGACCATGTTTATTTCTTTATTAAATTTATACACTTGCCCATCTTGCATCATTTGGTGACTGAAATTTTGATCCCCATTGTGCTTGTTAGGTGAGGACCAGCTGTATTTCCATTGTCCAGAATAATATTTCTCTAAAATTCTGCCTTAAGAGGGAAGTATTTCTGGACCTTGGTCCCAATTCAGATAACTTCAGAATCTTTAAAAGCACAAATTATCTGAGTTCTAAAGACGTTGATTCTCATTTTTCTAAAAACTGAGAATGCAAACCCAATAGTATTATAAGCTCTCCAAAAGGCATTCCATTAAATCACTCTTTCATTAAAATCAAAAGTCCAAAATCAGCCTTTGGTGACCAAATCCCTGGGGAATGAAGCAGATGAGTTTCGGCTTCTACTTACGTCGCTTCGGTTGGAAGGCTGGCTGTAAATGACCTTCTTACTGGAACTTCTGGAAAAGATTGGAGAAGGGGAAGACGCGAGATTAGGAGAATGCTTCCCAACCTTGGCAACTTTCAGATGGGTGGACTTCAACCCCCAGAATTCCCTGCCCAGCATGCTTTAAGATGGGTAGATGTCAAATCCCAAATGTCTTCTTCAACTGAGGAGTTCAAAGACATGCTGGAAATGGTCCATTGGAGGATTCTGGGAATTTACATCCCATAATTCCCAGGGGCTGAAAGCCGGGGAACACTGATTTATTGTTTGAATGTTGATTTTGATTATTTTTGTTTCACCGCTTTTCATTTACTGTACGGGTAGTCCTTGAGCTACAACCACAATAGGGTCTGGAAAATGGGTCACTAAGCAGTGTGGTTGTTAAGCGAGACATCACATACCGCAACGTGCGACCTTCCTTGCCAGCTTCTCCATCAACCTCACAAATGGCGTTCACAGCACTCCCAGGATGGTGTAACCATCACTAAATGTCAATCACATGGCCACGTTATAAGCTTGTAACCGTGAGAACCAGGTACAAACGGTCACTAAACAAATTGTCGTAACTCGATGACTACCGGTACTTTGCTTTTTTTTAATGAACTGGCGTTGCCCACTTTTTATCAGTGGAATAAATCCCGTAAACCAGAGAGAAAGTGGCCATGCCAGGACCAACTGTGCCCCTTCCCTCATCTACCCCAAAAAGGGAACCTCACAGCAGGACTGGCGGTTACACGCAAAGAACGCAGGAAGGAAGAAATGGCCACTCACGTTGTTCTTTCTGAAAAAAAAAAAAAAGAGACAAATATTCAGTTAGCCAAGAAAGGAGGTGATTGCGTCTCTCTTGCACGGTTGTTGAGCCACCAAAATTCAAGTTCTTTTGGCCTTTTCTCCAACTGGATCTGCCCTCCCAGGATCCCATATTTTGAGGAAGGGTGGACTTCAGCTCCCAGAATTCCCCAGCCAGAATAGTTTGAGTGGAGGACAGAGAGTCCTCAACTTACGGCCACAATGGAGCCCCAAATTTCGATTGCTAAGCGAGACAGATGGATTTTGCCCTGTTTTAAGACCATTCTGGCCACAAGTTAAGTGACCTACCCTGCCGGCTTCTGATGAGCAAAGTGAATGAGGGATTCACTTAATGACTATGTGATGTGCTTAACGACTGCAGTGATTCACTTAGTGACTGCAGTGATTCACTTAATGACTACAGTGATTCACTTAACTGCCATAATTCACTTAATGACTGCAGTGACTCACTTAACAACTGCAGTGATGCACAACAGTGGCAAAAAAAGGTCATAAAAAGGTCACTTAACAGCCGTCTTGCTTAGCAATGGAAATTCTGGTTCCAATTGTGGTCATAAGTCAAGGACTACCTAGCTTGCTAAGACAATCTTGCTGGCTACTAAACTCCAGCAAGATCCCAAATTTTAGAAAACCTGCTTTTGAGTCTTCAGTCTCCTCTGAAGCCCACACAGCCTAGGAGGGCTGGGGTTATTAAAGAAACAGGACTAGCAAATCCTCCTCAAAATTATGATTTTCCTGCTCTGTGAAAACAAGAGGGATGCAACTGGCCACTTACTGCTGAAATAGCCCCGATTGTAACCGAACCAAATGCCGAAAATGACCAGTCCCAGGATGATCAGGACAACTACCACGGCTGCCACGATCCCACCTACATTGAGTTTACCTGCAGAGCAATAAAAATTGTTAGAAAGACCCAATGCGTAATTGAGAATTCATTACAAGAATTTGTAGGGTGTCAAGATTGAACCGCTTTGCCTCTTTCAACCCTAAATGCTTTTTGACTTCCAATGAACTGGGGGGATGGACTTCAGGGGGCTCCTGCAGTGTTTATGCAGCTCATCAATGAGGTGCTACACCCGCACCTTTACCGGGGGGTCCTCGTATACCTGAGTGACATCCTTATCTTCAGTGAAAGCATGGAAGAACATATTCAATTGGTCTGACAAGTCCTAGAAAAACTTCTAACCGCCAAATTATATGTGAAACTATCAAAATGCAAATTTCATAAAGAGTTGCTGGACTATTTAGGCTACTGAATATCCAACCGGGGAATTGAAATGGACCCCGGAAAGGTGAAAGTGGTGTTGGACTGGCAACCACCCCCAGAACCGGAAGCAACTTCAAAGTTTCTTGGGGTTTGCCAACTTCTATAGACAATTCATTCCAACATTTGCTGAAGTTGCCCTCCCATTAATGGAGCTATTAAAAACGGGCCCGTCATCCACCAAACTGAAGCCGAGTCAACCCCTGGCTTGGACTATGGACTGTCAGAAAGCTTTCGAGACCTTAAAACATCTCTTCGCAGCTGAGCCCATCCTCCAACACCCAGACGTGACCAAGCTGTTTATTGTCCAAACAGATGCAAGTGATGTAGTGGTGGCAGCCGTTTTGCTGCAAAAAGACTCTCAAGGCCGACTGATGCCTTGTGCTTATGTGTCCAAAAAGCTGACAGACACAGAGTGAAGGTGGGCCGTCTGGGAGAAAGAAGCATTTGCCGTACGATGGGCTTTATTGACTTGGAGGCATTTTATAGAAGGAATGCCAGAGGCCTTTGAGGTATGGACTGATCATAAGAACCTCGAGACTCTAAAGACCCCTAGGAGATTATCACCCAAACAGGTCCGCTGGGCCCAATATTTCAAGCGATTCAACAACATTAAGTATATCCCCAGAGGGGAAAACGTACTGGTGGACGCTCTGTCCAGAAAACCTCAGTTTGACAGCCACCAAGAGAAAATAGTACAAGTTTTAATTTCAGAAGCTCAATTGGCAGGCCAAGTGACCACTTGAGCCCAAGCCAACTGCAACCCCAAACGCCTGGAAGATAAGCTGACCCCAGAATTGAAAATAGCCCTATTGACCGATCCTTGGTTCCTAGACCATCAAACGGAGTTGACAATGAATGATGGACTAGCTTGGAAAGGGACTAAGCTTTATGTATCCACAACCCTAAGACTACTGGTACTAAAGTGTAGCCACGACTCACGGTTTGGAGGCCACTTCGGATTCTTAAAAACCCTACATTTACTGAGGAGACAGTTCTGGTGGCCAAAAATGAAACCTGATGTCGAGGACTATGTAAAAAGTTGCTCAATTTGTGCCACAATGAAACACAGAACTGGAAAAACCCCTGGCCTCCTGCAACAAGTTGCTGAACCAACCCATCCTTGGGAAGAGATCGCAATGGACTTTATTGTTGAATTACCTAAGAGTGAAGGGAATATGATTATTTGGACTATAATTGACTTATTCTCTAAACAGGTCCATTTTATAGCCTGCAAAGGACTTCCATCTGTGAAAAAACTTGCAAAGCTGTTCATGAAACATATCTATAGACTACATGGAGTACCTCATAGAATAATATCAGAGAGGGGTACAATTTACTGCAAAATTTTGGAGGGAATTCCTGAAATCCATTGGTTCCTCTCAAGGATTATCCTCAGCTTTCCATGCTGCTTGTAATGGAGCAGTGGAGAGGGCTAACTCCATGATTGAACAATACATTAGATGCTATGTAAATTATCAACAAGAAAATTGGGTTGAGTTATTACCTTTTGCAGAGGTTGCCTACAATAATGCAGCACGGGATTGACTCCATTCCAAATCAACACTGGAATGGATTTTGTCCCAATGCCAGAGTTACCTAGACAACCTCCCACATTCATGTCCCTAACAAAATGGATGAACTCATTAAAGAAAGGGTGGGAAGATACAAAAAAAGCTTTGACTGAAGCTGCAAAAAATTATAAAAACCAGGCAGATAAACATAGATCCCTTCAACCGCCTTTTAACGTAGGAGACAAAGTATATTTGTCAACCAAGTATCTTTAGGTTGAAACTGCCCAGTAAAAAGCTGGGTCCAAAATTCTTGGGTCTGTTCCCAATTTCAAAGATAATCAATCCGGTCACTGTCCAATTAAGTCTTCCTCGACTATTGGGGAAAATTCATCCAGTGTTCCATTGTAGTTTACTAAAACCAGCTACTACATCAATGATAAGACCACTGCCAATTGCTCCCCCTAAACCGTTAACAGTACAGGGGGAAACACATTATGAAATTCAAAAAATTCTCAATTCTAGATTACACCATGGCCGATTGCAATATTTGGTCTCATGGAAAGGATACCCCCTCTCAGATGCTAGTTGGGTGAAGAGTTAGGATGTTCATGCTGATCAATTGGTTAACCAATTCCTTGAGGATTTTCCCCACAAACCGAAGGGTCCTCTTGGAGGGGGGAGAGGGGGTTAAGAACAATGTTTTAACCCCTGTATCTGTTTTTGTTTTTTTGTTTTCTTTTAGGAGGAGGAGTTTTCAAGGGGGGACGCCTGTCAGCTTTGAAATTCAGCTGCCAACATAATGGGAAGGGGGGTGGAGGAGTTGAAAAGTTCAAGGTTATTCTGTATGTCGTACTAAGAAATTCCAGTTGCAATTAATCGGTTCTTGTGATTTATGAAGTGTAGAAGTGGGAGGAGAAAAAGGTGGATTCTGTGTAGTGTGCGAAAATTCCTTCACTTTGGGAAATGCCTTAGACGTACTAGATCTGTTCCTAATAAATCAATTGGACAGAATATGTCTCAGAGTGATTGATATCATGGATACTTTCTGGATGCCTTACAGCCCTTTGTGTTGTTTGCAAAACTACAATTGGACAGCTGGGGTTGAAGAGACAGCAGAGCGTGCCACCCCAAAGAGCTGGTGCCCACAGGAGAGCTGCCAAGTGGCTCACTTACTAGTTTCCATGTGAACCACCTCCGACCGTTGGGGGGGGCCCACCTTGTTCTGGGCTTCGCAGAAATAGTCACCCGCGTCCGGGGCCGTGGCGGGCTCAAAGGCCTGAAGGGAAGAGGAAAGGAGGTCAATTCTCCACCAAGGACACCCCTGTCTCCTCCACAGGCAGAGCCAGCCGTGGTTCTCAAACTCTCTCTGAGGTTCCTGTACTGCAAATATTGGAGCCAGGTGACGAGCGTGTGGGAGAAAAACCACGATGGCACTGCAGCTCTCGGGTTAAGACCATTAGAATAGAAACAGGAACAAGAACAAGAACAGAATCAAATAGAATACACTGTAGAATAGAAAATAGAAAAGAATAGAATAGAACAGAAGATAAGGATAGAATAGAATAAGAATAGAATAGAACAGAAGAATAAAATAGAATAGAAGATAATAGAATAGGGATAGAATAAAATAGAACAGAAGAATAGAATAGGAATAGAACAGAAGACAATATAATAGGAATAGAATAGAAAATAGAATAGAGCAGAATAGAATATAGAAGAGAATATAGAATATAGACTAGATTAGAACAGAATATAGAATAGAATTACCATAGAAGTAGAATATCGAATAGAAATAACAAATAGAAAATAGAAAAAAGAATAAGATAGGATAGGATACAGAATAGAATTAGAATAGAAAGAAATAGAAAATAGAATATAGAATAGAAATATAGAAGATAGGATCAGATTGAATAGAGACTTGAATAAGAATATTTTATTTCGCCAAGTGTGGGCACACAAGGTAAGAAATTGTCTCCTTACCTATGAATGTAAGCCAGCCCACGCAACCCATACCAAGTACCTGGTGGAAGTGAAGCATGCTGCTTGCAGCCCCCCTCCCGTCCCTGTCCTATTGTCCCCATTTAATCGTACCTATTTTCTGTAGTCTCCCTCATGTTTACACTTATGCCTATTATTTTGTAAGCGATTGACAAATCAAATAAATAAAATAAAGTCCGTAACACAGGAACATACCAGCACACCTGTATCCGGGTCAATTGTGTAGGATGAATTCTTGAAGATGGTGCTGGTTTTGGGATCGGGGGGCATCTGGACGTTGTTCTTGAACCATTTGAAAGTCGGACGGGGGTTGGCGTCGGTCTCCTCACATCTCAGGATTACCTTGTTTCCAATGGTCACCACTGAAGGAACGTGGGCAGTGGGCCTGGCGGCGGGCACTGCCCAAGAAGAGAGGGGGCTCACAGGTTAGGATGCCAATTTGGATGGCATGAGCTGAGGACAATTAACCAGGGGAACAGCTTGCCACCAGAAATGGTGGGCACTCCATCACTGGAGGTTTTTAAGAAGAGACTGGACGCTCATTTATTGGAAATGGTAGAGGGTCTCCTGCTTGAGCAGGGGGCTGGACTAGAAGATCTCCAAGGTCCCTTCCAGCTCTATTCTATTCCATTCCATTCCATTCCATTCCATTCCATTCCATTCCATTCCATTCCATTCTCTATTTCATTCTATTCTATTCTATTCCTTCCAATATCTGTTCTGTTCTGTTCTGTTCTGTTCTGTTCTATTCTATTCTATTCTATTCTATTCTATTCTATTCTATTCTATTCTATTCTATTCCTTCCAATATCTATTCTATTCTATTCATTCCAATATTTATTTTATTCTATTCTATTCTATTCTATTCTATTCTATTCTTATTATCTATTCTATTCTATTCTATTCTATTCCATTCTCTAGTCTCTAGTCTCTATTCTCTATTCTCTATTCTCTATACTTTATTCCCATTCCCATTCAAACGCCTTCTTGACTTGGCCTAGTTTAACAGAATAACAAAATCGGAGGGGACCTTGAAGGGACCTTCTAGTCCAATCCCCTATCCCCTATTCCAAGCAGGAATTTGTCCATTCTGGACAAATGTCTGTCTAGTCTCTTCTTAAAAGCCTCCAGTGATGAAGCACCCACAACTTCTGGTGGTAAGCAGTTCCACTGGTTAATTATCCTCACTGCTAGGAAGTTTATCCTTCATTCTAGGTTGCTTCTCTCCTTGATGAGTTTCCATCCATTGCTTCTCATCCTGCCTTCTGGTGCTTTGGAGCAGGGGTCGCCAACCTTTTGGACCACAGGGACCACCAAATTCAATTTTAAACCCCGCGGACCAGAGACCCTGGGAAAATCCCCCCAAAAAATCTGCAGGAAAATTCCCCACCCCGTTTTCCTACTGATCAATCATCTTTTATTTGGGATTGCAGGATACTGTCTCCAGCTCTGTTCTCAGGGGGAGAGAAAGAGAGAGAGAGAGAGACTTTTGGCTTCATGCAAAGAAAACAGCAGAAGCAGCAGAAGTCTTTCTTTTCTCTCCCAAACTCAGCCAGAAATGAGTTTTGTGAGACTTCATGCTGGCGCAGCCTCTTGGAGCAGGAGGCCTTGCAGGGTCCCAAAGACTCATTTCTGGCAGAGTTTGGGGGAGAGAAAGAAAGACTTTTGCTGCTTTCCTTGCGTGCAGCCAAAAGCAGAAGAAGAAAGAAGCGGAAAGAAGCAGCCCAGTGGCCAGGTGAGACACGTGGGGGAGTGGGGGCAAGTTCCCCCCCTCCGCCCTTTCCCCCCTCCCCTCACTACCTTGTGTTGTTCGCAATGCAATGCCATGTGGGCGGTGCAGCCTTGTGTTCCCGCGCAGCCTGGATTTATTGCTTTGGGGGTGACATTTCTCTGCAGACCACCAAAATTTTCTCACGGACTACCAGTGGTTCCTGGCCCACTGGTTGGCGACCACTGCTTTGGAGTATAAGTGTTTGCCTCAAGCAGCCCTTCCATAAAGATCCTCATTTATAATTTTGCACAGCTGACATGATCCGTTTCCCCAACTCGGGTGTGCCCATGGAGTGGAAGTGGTACCTTGCACATTCAGGATCACTTGCGACTGTGCAAAAGAGTCTCCGAGGACTGCACGGTAATGCCTCGAAGTCTTATGGTCACTGATGTGAGCTGGATTTCATACGGGGTGAAGGTTGCACGATCCTTGTAATTATCTGAAGAAAGACGCATCAAAGACAGAAATTCAGTGATGTCTGAACTGTGTATGAAATGTGTCAGCGTTCCAACTAGCCATTTCTAAACCAAGAAACTCCGAGACAAACAATTCCTCAAAGTTCCATTTTATTAGAGTTGCCATATTGGCACATTTGGGAAAACCCGAATCTGAGAGTTCCGGGTTTTCCCTTCCGAAAAGAGAAATTAAAAATCCATCCTCTGCACCCACCAGCCCATCACATGGCCCAATCAAATATTTGTCCCAACTGGAGACATCCCTCCAGTCACTCCCCTCCAGGTGCAGGGCAACATGTCCTTGATTCTCTCAGAAAGAATGTTGTTGAGTCTAATCTTCTAATCCCCTCTATGAAACCCCCCCTCCCAAATTCCCAGGCACTGAATGTGGCAACCTTGGAGCTTCCAAGTAAAAAATGGCTTCCAAGGCTGACAAAATGATTCTCATCTATATATATAAAGTTGAAAAACCACTCATGCATCATCACAAAATCTCCAGCACCATAAAGCCTACAAACCTGAAATTTGGCACGTTATGTTCCTCGTGGCTTCTAGGGGCTCACTAAGACAGGATTTTTCCAAATGACCCTCAGAGCATTACTATTCCCTATATTATTATTATTATTATTAACACGCTCTGATGCTAAGGAGTTCTACTCCGCTCCCCACCTGAAAAAAAATCTCTTCCAAATGCAAAACACCAAGCAGCTTTAGTACAGTACAGTTGAGCTAAGCCATGCCCAGACTCCTTCCTGTCTCCTTCTTGCTCCCACAGCAAATACTCTTTCAGTTTCCAAACAGCCCTCAACTCTCTCACACACTGACAGGAGAGTAGCCAGATGAATACCGATGGATGCTGGTGGGCAGAGGCAGAATTTTCTTCCCTTTATTTTCCTCCACAAAAACTAAGCCCGACCACATAGTTTTGTAGTGAAGCACGGGTATCGAGTTAGTTCTCTATAAGTTGCTCTCTCTTTACTTGTATACATAAACACAGGTAGTCCTTACAACACTTCATTTAGTGACCGTTTGAAGTTAAACGGCACTGAAAAAAAGGGACTTAGGACCGTTTTTCACACTTACAACTGTTGCAGCATCCCCACGGTCCTGCCATCAAAATTCAGATGTTTGGAAACTGACTCGTATTTGTGACGGTTGCAGTGCCCCCGGGGTCACATGATCCCCTTTTGCAACCTTCTGACAAGCAAAGTCAATGAGGAAACCAGATTCACTTAACAATCATGTGACTAATTTAACAACGGCAGTGATTCGCTTAACAGGGGTGGCAAGAAAGGTAAAATGGGGCAAAACTCAATTAACAGCAAAAAGTTTGGGCTCAATTGTGGTAATAATCAAGGATTACTTGTAAAGGGATATTAAGCTATCTTTCCAGGTTTGGGCAAGGCACATCAGATCTGCTAGTGATTATGGCCAACATTTGACTGCTTGAAAATATGTGGACTTCAACTCCCAGAATTCCCCAGCCAGCATTTGTGCTGTCCAGCCAGTTATAGTTAGTGGGAAGTGGGATAGTTAGTTAGGGATTGGGAGCTGTCCCCTTAAGGGAATGCATCATGGTAATTGTAGTTAAGGTATCCTGGGAAATGTAGTCCATGTCATGTGGCCACATCTGTAATTCTGATTGGTCACTGAATTGACCCTTGGTGGGTTGGGGGAGGTTTCTTCACTCTTGCCTGAACCCAGCCTTGTGCTAGCATCTCTACTCCTGCTCCTATGATATGGGATGAAAGGGATAAAAGATTACCATCCTTTTACACCAGAAAGTCAGCTATGCAAAGAGTTGGACATTGAGATGAATCTCAACGTAACTGTGAGTTATCTTGATGTACCAATAAAAGGACTTTGTATGCATGCTTTGTGGAGTTATCTATCTGCCTCTATACTTTCAGTCAGTAATTATAGAGGACAGAATAACTATGTTGCTTAGTGCCACGACTTGCTAGTCTCAGTTACAATTGGCAAGTGACCACCAGGAGGCAGTATGTGATTGGTTTTGTCTTATATAATCCCACACTGCCTCCTGGTGGTCATTCTAAGTAAGGACATGCACAACAAAGAGCAAGGAATTAGCTTGGGGAATTCTGGGAATTGAACTCCACAGGGCTTAAAAGGACCAAGTTTGGAGATCCCGACTCTAAGCTAAAACAAGTTTCCCCTGTCCAGTTGAGTCCAGCTCTAGGGAGGTGCTCATCTCCTTTTCATAGGCGAGGGACCCAGCATCGTCTGAAGACACTTCAGTAGCCATGTGGCTGGCATGACTATATAAATTTTGAGCTCAGTTGTGTTGTAAGTTGAGGACTAGCTGGCTGGGGAATTCTGGGAGTTGAAGTCCACATGTCTTCAAATTGTCCTGCTTGAGAAACCCTACTTCAGCTTTGTCCCAAAGGTGCTTTTTCAAGAGGCAGCTGGACTTTCTGGTTTTCCTCTGACGATATTTCTCTTCAGAAAATACACTAAACTATAAATCCTTCCCTTCCCCTCCATCCAGTCAGAGCTGAAGAAGCTTCTGGGATGAGAAGTGAAATGCCTTCAAAGGAAAAACCAGAACGTCCAGTTGCCTCTTGAAAAACAAAAAAAAAGCACTTTTGGGACAACTCTGACTTGGATGATAGATGCTACTTCAGCTTCTTCCCCAATCTGGCACCCTCCAGATTTCTTGGATTAGGTCCCATAATCCACAGCCAGAAGATTTGCACCCTGTTTCAAGGGGGTGTTCCAGAGCCCAACAAACACAGAGCTTGAAAGTGGACTACTCGGTAATCCATCCACAGCATCGTGTCCCCGTCAGAGCCTGAAATCTGCGGAGGAAGATGAGCTGGAACAGGAGCCGACGGAGATCAAGGGGGCGGCTTCGTTGGCTTGAGAGGAAGATGGGGAAGAGCAGGCCCAATTAGTGCAGGCTCGAATCCCACCAGGCTCAAGGTTGACTCAGCCTTCCATCCTCTCGGGGTAGGTAAAGTGAGGACCCAAGATTGTTGGGGGCAATAAGCCGACTTTGTAAAAATGCCGCTTAGTAAGAAGCAGGCATATACAATGGAATGAAGGCTATTGCTGAGTGCATTGGGTTGTATCCCAAAGATTGTAAGCCGCCCTGAGTCTCCGGAGAAGGGCGGCACATAAATGTAATTAAAAAAAAAAAACTACTCAGGAGGAGAGCGCCCCGCCCCTCTTCACAAGGCACACCTGGGGACTGAGACTTAAGGTGATGCTGTGGGGAGGGGCATTTGTTGGGAACTAAGGCTGAACTCATGAAGTTTTAAGTGCCGACGTTTGAACTTTCCTGGATTCCTTGCATTCTTTCTGGATTTCTGGATTAATTGCCTTGCTCCTTTGATTCCTGGACTTCTCGACTTGCCCTGCTGGATTTCTTGCTTTGCAGCCATGGTGCTCACAGGGTTGGGCTGGATTATTTGAAGCCAGAGGCTGCTGGAGGAGTGTGTGTGTGTGTGTGTGGGTTTCAAAAAGTTTTCCTACTGGTTCGGTGTGAGCGCACGCTTTGTGCCAGCACTCGCACTTTGCATGTGCACCAAATGCACCTTTGCGCATGTGCAGCACCTGCAACTCACCTTCTGCTGTAAACCCTGTGTGTAAAAAAGCTGGCGCGCAGCAACTGGCTGTGCCACGCGAAGCAGCTGAGGTTGAAAAGCAGGAAATAAAGGGCAGTATAGAGCTGGGGCCGGTGGGAGGGCCCAGCAGCTGATTTGATTTGATTTGATTTAATGAGATTTCTATGCCGCCCTATCTCTCGAAAGACTCAGGGCGGCTTACACTAATAAAAATATAATACAACTACAAATATTAAAAAACCCATTAAACATGAAATCCCACTAAACGAATAAAACTAATAAAAACAATTACTAAAAACCCACCCCAACCATCAGTCCAAGCTGGCAAGTTAGAAAAGCCATGTTTTTAGGCCACAATGGAAGGACTGGAGGTCAGGGGCCACCCAGAGCTCCAGGGGCAGCTGATTCCATAGGGTGGGTGCTCCCACAGAGAAGGCCCTACGCCTGGGGGTCACCAGCTGATTGTCAGAGCGAATCAGTTTGCTCGCAGATGATCGTCGGAGCTACTGGTTCGGCCAAACTGTGCCAAACCGGTAGAATACCACCACTGGTGTGTGATCACTTTGCTCTGGGACTTGCCAGAAACGTGGGAGCGTTTGGGGAAATTTGGAGCAATAAACGGGTGGTTCAAACTGCCAACTGCCTGTGTTGTCTCTGTCCCGTGCCCCCCGGGTTATCACACACTCTGTCAGACGACTCACCTGTGAACTTGTTGGCGTGGTAGAAGAGCAGGGTGAGGCCATCTTTCTGGAACTTCCACTCCTGGCGTGTCGGGTTAGGTTGGGAGTGTATGGCTTTGCAAGGCAGGCTCACAGCTGGAAAGAGAAGGCAAAGGTGTGTGAGATGCAGAGGAAAGGCCTCACACAAGGATGGCCAAGCTAAACAAACAGGGGTTGGAAAAAGAAATAAAAGATAGAATACGGGTAGTTCTCGACTCGCAACTGTTCATTTCACAACCATTCGAAGTCTCAACGGCACTAAAATAAGCAACAGGATTGTCCTTCCCCATGGTCCCCATGGGGTCACGTGATCCAAATTCGGACACTTGGCAACTGGCTTGTATTTATGATGGGTCACAGCGTCCCTGGGGCAGTCATGTGATCCCCTTTTGCAACCTTTGGACCAGCAAAGTCAACGGGGAAGCCAGGTTCACTTAAAAACCGTGTGATTCTTAACAGCTGCAGTGATGCGCTTAGCAACGGAGGCGGGAAAGGTTATAAAATGGGGCGAAACTCACTTAATAACTGACCCCGGGACACTAGAACTGTCCTCAATTACATGCCAGTGGCCAAGTCTCCAAATTTTGACCACGGGGTGCTGCAACTGTTGTGTGAAAAACAGTTGTAAGTTGCCTTTTTTTTTCGAATGCAAATTTCTTCAGCTCGATTTAGCCTAGCAGGGCATATGCCGCACTGCGTTACCTTACACAGGTATCCCGCAAAGTATGACTACAAACCCCCCACATCCTGGACATTCAACTGTTTCAAATCCTACCCTCAGAACGATACTACAGCTCCTATTCCCTTCGCTTCCGTTCCCCGAATACCAGAAGGTTGGGTATCAACAAAGCTTAGCAAAACCCAAGACTTCCACTCCAATTACTATGCCAGGGCAGCTCTTTTGCCAGCCAGCTCCAGGGGGTGCAGGTGAGTTGACGTTAAGCAGATCCTGAAGCCAAGCCAGGAGTTTTGCACCAACCTCCAATGAGCAACCTGGAGCAAACAGCACTCAAAGTCTGAACTTGCCGGAAGCAACTCCGAAGAAGACACATTTGTGCAGTTGTAGCAACTGATGCAGGGAGGGTGGAAAAATCTCTTTGGGGAATGGGCCACAGATCTTACTTTCAAGAAGAGACTGGGCTGCCACTTGTCAGAAATAGGGTCTCCTGCTTGGGTGGGGGGCTGGACTAGATGACCTACAAGGTCCCTTCCAACTCTTGTTAATCTAATATAATCTGAATCCTTTCTATGGATTTACGCGTAGTCCTTGACATTACGACCATTGTTTAGCGACCATTCAAAGTTACAACAGCCCTGAAAAAACAGATGGAGGACCGATTCTTGCACTTATGACCGTATCAATAAAGGAGAATATTTGTAGCTCAGGGTTGAACTGTGGGGTCCTTGGTGCTCTCTGAGCTTGGTGGTTTTCTTGCAGGCATTTCTTGACCCAACTAGGGAACATTGTAAGTGTCACAAGGCAGGGGGGTTGTAGAGAGGAGGAAGAGAAGGGGGGAGGAGGGAGGAGGGAGGAGGAAGAGGAGGGGACTGTGGGGTCCTTGGTGTTGTCTGAGCTTGGTAGTTTTCTTGAAGACATTTCATGACCCAACTAGGAAATGTTATAACGTAATTTCTCTAGTTTGGATAATGAAATGTGCAGGAAAACACCAAGCAAACCCCCTTCCTCCTAGCACTGATGATATTCCCTAGTTGGGTCACGAAACGTCTGCAGGGAAACAACCAAGCTCAGACAATACCAAGGATCTCTCACTTATGACCACTGCAACATCCCAGCAGTCCTGTGACTGTGATTCAGGCACTTGGCAACCGGCCTGTGTTTATAATGGTTGCAGCATTGTGGGGTCACGTGATCACCATTTGTGACCTTCCCAGCCGATTTCCAACCACCAAGGTCAAGGGGTGGGTGGGAAGAGAACTAGCAGAGAAGGTTGCCAACTGCAATCAAGTGATGCCTTGCTTAACAACCACTGGCCTCAGCTGCGATTGTAAGCTGAGGACTGCAGTTAGCCTGTGACGCTGCAACCGTCGTAAGGACGTGTCAGTTTCCAAGCGTCTGCATGTTGATCACATGATTGTAGAGATGCTGCAAAAGTTGTAACTCTGAAAAATGGCCGTAAGCCCCTTTTTTCAGTGCTGTTGTAACTTCGAACAGTCACTAAATGAGCTGTTGTAAGTCGAGGACTAGCTATATATAAGGGAAAAGAATGAAACTGTGTCTATATCTCTGAAGTAAACCGCAGGAATCGCACTTTGGAATTAAAAGCTCAGCGGGGGGGGGGAGGGGGGCGGGAAATCACACATTATATTCCAGAAGAAATATAATGAATAGAATATGGAATTGAATATTCTTTATTGGCCAAATGTGATTGGACACACAATGAATTTGTCTCTGGTTGCATAATTATATACATTTATTTTATGTCAATTATAAATTAAATTAAAGATCTATTTCAGCAAAGAAATTAATAATGTACCCATAATTAACAATTTAACTTATTACCAGTTAACATACACATCATTATATAAATTAGTTTAGTTTACTTTGGCGTTGCACCTCGCACAACGAAATTAAATGCCATCTTCAGTGTACATAATGACTATAAAAATAAACACAAACACACATCCTTCACATTCTATACAATTGAATGGAAAACCCCTGATATCGCATTCATATTGCACTCTACAGTAGAATTCAGTAGAGTTACTGCCCTAGGATAGAAGCTGTTTTTCAGCCTATTTGTCCTTGTTTGTATTATTATCCTGTACCATCTGCCAGTTGGTAATAGTTCCAAAAAAGGGTTCCCAGGATGAGATGGATCTTTGAGAATGTTTTTTTTTTAATTCACATTTATATGCCGCCCTTCTCCGAAGACTCAGGGCGGCTTACAATTTTTGGGATACAACCCAATGCGCTCAGCAATAGCCTTCCTTCCATTGTATATGCCTGCTTATTACTAAGCGGCATTTTTACAAAGTCTGCTTATTGCCCCCAACAATCTTGGGTCCTCAATTTACCTACCCCGGGAGGATGGAAGGCTGAGTCAACCTTGAGCCTGGTGGGATTCGAGCCTGCACTAATTGCAGGCAGCTGGAACTAAGTGCTAGGTGTTTAACAGCCTGCACCACAGAGGCTCTTTTGAACTTTCTTAAGGCAGCGGGAGCTATAAAACTCTTCCAAAGAGGGGAAAGGGCAACCCATGATCCTCTGGGCAATGACATTAAATGAAAGAATAAATAAATGATTACATAATTATATCATAACATTTGATTCAGTTTTATTTCAGGATAAAAAGGAGGCATGGCCACAGGTTTGAAACTTACTTCCATTCTCGCGGACTTCCAGTTCGTCTCTACCCAGAACCAGGGACCCTAAAGAGAGAAGACCAAAAATCAAGAAATATCTCTTTAAGACTTGGCAGGCTGCCATTGTGATCCTGGACTATCCAGAGCCTTTTTCCTACAGCTCCCGATTCTTCTTCCAGCTCAAAATAGGGATGCAGCTTCTTACACAACCTCCAAAAACACAGTTTGTACAGTCAACCAGACTTCGATCCAAAAGGACCCCTCTGCAGAAAATCCAAGCCGAACGCAGATTTGCTATTTGCTTTGCACCAGCCGACCTGTCTGCTCTTCGCTTCCCTCTGGAAAAATAACCAGCTAAATGCGGCCACCCAATTTTGCCCATCATCCACTTCTGACCCAGTGAGGCTGGCCTTGCCCAGGAGACACAGACAGGTCAACACCAAGAAGAACTTTCAGCAAAAACTGTGATTCATTCAGCGTTTAAAACCACACGCAGCAGAAACAGGAAATGAAAATGTGTGCAAACAGTTATGGGTTTCAATCAAAGTGAAAACACTTAACTAAAAGGAGTCAAGAAAATCTTTTTTTTTTATTATTATTATATATAATCACACATAAACAAACATAAACTTAAACGACATATAAGCACACACGCACAAATCATACATTAAATTGAACAGGTATTGCTAAGTTCATCTCACTTATTGTCCAATGTAGATCAGATCCAATTTAAGATAAGTTATTGGATCTTTCTTCTATCCAGCCATCCATAAAAATTGTTCCATATTTTATAATAGTCCATTTCTTCTTTGTTTTTTAATTCCATAGTCAATTTGTCCATCTCTGCGCACGTAATAATTTTTCTTAGTGTTTCTGCTTCAGTTGGAGTTTCACTATTTTTCCAGTTCTGAGCAAAAGCCATCCTTGCTGCAGTGATAATATGTATCATTAAATAGAAAATGTCTTTCGGATATGTTCTTTTGGTAATTCCGAGTAGAAAGAATTCTGGGGTAAATTGTATCTCCTCCTTGCACATTTCCTGTAGCCATTTATGAACTTGTTTCCAAAAGTCAAGAAAATCTGACTTGCAACTCAAAGGATGCTCCCAGAGACATCCTGGAAACCACCCCGGGTAGATTCACATATTGCGTCAAACTATAAATCATGGTTTACATTTACAAGCTACAGAGGCTGGGTTTGTGAAACGTTAAGTGTCAACTATGTGAACCATATTATAAGCTCCTGTTGGTACTTGCTAGCTTCGATTGCCCTGAACTCAAAACTGACTATCTGGAAAACACACAATCGAAGAAGGGTTTGATAAGAGCAAGAAATACAGATTACAGATTAACAGAGTTGGAAGGGACCTTGTAGGTCATCTAGTGCAGGGGTGTCCAACCTTGGCCACTTTAAGACTTGTGGATTTCAACTCCCAGCTGGCTGAGGAATTCTGGGAGTTGAAGTCCACAAGTCTTAAAGTGGCCAAGGCTGGAGACCCCTGATCTAGTCCAACCCCCTAGAAACCATAAATCATGATTTGTTTAGAATCTTTTTAAATAACAAGTTTTACAATCTTTTTAAATAACAAGCTTGCACCAAAATTCATTTCGATGAATCTTTCCTCAGATATCTGTGTACAGGTAGTCCTTGACTTACCATTTAATGGTCCATTTAGTGACCGTTCAAAGGTACAACGGCCCCGAAAACAGGGACTTATGACCGTTTTTCAGTTATGACCTTTGCAGCATGCCCATGGTCACATGATCAAAATTCAGATGCTTGGCAACTGACTCGCATTTATGACCGTTGCAGTGTCTCGTGCTCCCCTTTTACAAACTTCTGATGAGCAAAGTCAATGGGGAAGCCAGATTCACTTAACAGATAACAGATAATCAGAGTTGGAAGGGACCTTGTAGGTCATCTAGTCTAACCCTCTGCCCAAGCAGGAAACCCTACACCATGTCTTACAGATGGGAGTCCAGTCTCTTCTTGAAAGTCTCCAGAGATGGCGCTCCCACCAGTGGTGAGATTCAAATGTTTTAACTACTGGTTCTGTGGCTGTGGCTTGGTGGGTGTGGCAGGGAAAGGATACTGTAAAATCTCCAATCAGAGGTGGTATTTGCCGGTTATCCGAACTACTCAAAATTTCTGCTACCAGTTCTCCAGAACTGGTCAGAACCTGCTGAATACCCACCTCTGGCTCCCATAACTTCTGAGGGCAAGCTCTTCCATTAATTAATTGTTCTCCCCGTCCGAAAATCCCTCCTTATTTCCAGGTTGAATCTCTCCTTGATCAGTTTCCATCCATTATTCCTTGTCTGGCCTTTGGGGGCTTTAGAAAGTAGCTTGACCCCTTCCTCCTCTCTGGGGCAGCCCCTCAAACATTGGAAGATGCTCTCCTGTCTCCCCTGGTCCTTCTCTTCTTCCCTAGACTAGCCAGTTGCAACCTTTCTTCGTATGTTTTAGCCTCCAGTCCCCTCATCTTCCTGGTTGCTCTTCTCTGCACTCTTTCTAGAGTCTCCACATCTTTTTTC
The DNA here is from genome assembly GCA_009733165.1 of Naja naja. NCBI lineage: Eukaryota > Metazoa > Chordata > Lepidosauria > Squamata > Elapidae > Naja > Naja naja. The sequence goes on from CM019166.1 coordinate 4,867,358, forward strand.
ACATCTTTTTAAGCCTGAGATATTGGAAGACTGCTATAATGTCACCCCATCCATGCTTTGCTCAGACTTCTTTCTTTCCTTTCTTTCTTTCTTTCTTTCCTTTCTTCTCTTCTTCCTTCCTTCCTTCCTTCCTTCCTTCTTTTCTTTCTTCCTTCCTTCCTTCCTTCCTTCCCTTCCTTCCTTCCTGGCTTTCTTGACCTTCCTCAGCCTCTTCAATATTGGAAGACTGCTATGCTCTCCTGTCTCCCCTGGTCCTTCTCTTCCCTAGACTAGCAGGCGCTGTTCCTGCAATCGTTCCTCGTATGTTTTAGTCTCCAGTCCCCTAGCTTCACAACCGTCTAATTTAATGACTGCAGGGATTCACTTTTTTTTATAATTACATTTATATGCCGCCCTTCTCCGGAGACTCAGGGCAGCTTACAATTTCTGGGATACAACCCAGTGTGCTCAGCAATAGCCTTCATTCCATTGTATATGCCTGCTTATTACTAAGTGGCATTTTTACCAAGTCAGCTAATTGCCCCCAACAATCTTGGGTCCTCAGTTTACCTACCCCGAGAGGATGGAAGGCTGAGTCAACCTTGAGCCTGGTGGGATTCGAGCCTACAGCAGTTGTAGGCAGCTGGAACTTAAGTGCAGGCAATTAACAGCCTGAGCCACCAAGGCCCTTAACAACGGGGGTGAGAAAAATGGGACAGAATTGACATACCAACTGACTGGTGTAGCAATGGATATTGGGGGCTCATTTGTGGCTGTTAAGTTGAAGACTTCTTGGGTAGCAGACACATTTTCATCTTTTGCCTTTATATACATGCGAACAAAACCGTAAGAATTGCACTGCCAAAAATTGTGAAGATCCCCTCTAAAGTTTGCAGATAAGGTCTGAATCCAGGTTGGTGTGTGCTGGCTTACGAATGTGCCTGCATCGTTGTTCGTGAACTAAATCAACTTCTCTTCCAAGTAGCAGAGGGCGGAAGGCGTGGTAACATCCACCTGACTTGTCGAGTTTCTTGTCCTGCCAGTTTCAGGTCCACTTATTTCCGCTCCCAGGAACAAATGACTCACTTCAGCTTCTCTTAGGAGAAACTCAGCTGATGTGAGTAGCTTGAAGAGGCAGCTGGCTGGGATTTCCCTGCATTTGATCTGCAAATGAATCTGGATTTTGAAACTTCTTTCCGTCTCAAAGACATGACGCTGCTCACAGGAGACAACCCGGCCAGCTGAGTTTGTCCTGTCTTGTCTATTGATCAGCAATTAATGGCACCTCTGCCTGATTTGGCATTGAGCCGAACTGATGGAGCCATGCTGATGATTAATAATGAGAAAACTTAGACTTATATACTGCTTCACAGTGCTTCACAGCCCTCTCTAAGCAGTTTACAGAGGCAGCCTATTTGCCCCCAACAATCTGGGTCCTCATTTTACCCACCTCGGAAGGAGGGAAGGCTGAGTCAACCTTGAGCCTGGTGAGGATCGAACTGCTGGCAGTGGGCAGAGTTAACCTGCAATGCTGCATTCTAACCACTGCACCACCACGGCTCTCTTGATGCTGGGAATCTGAGACTAAACAGCTCTGTAGAAATTTACTATCTAGTTTTAATTCTGCATCCATTTAATCATATAATCTTTGACTTGTTTATGAATCAGGTACAGAATAACAGAGTTGGAAGGAACCTTGTAGATTACAAGCACTCAGTATGGCTAGTCTAGTGGAGAGAAGGACCAGGGGAGATAAGATAGCAGTCTTCCAATATTTGAGGGGCTGCCCCAGAGAGGAAGAGGGGGTCAAGCTATTCTCCAAGGCACCTGAAGGCCAAGCAAGGAATAATGGATGGAAACTGAGCAAGGAGAGATTCAACCTGGAAATAAGGAGGAACTTTCTGATAGGGAGAACAATCAACCAGTGGAACAGAAGTTGCCTTCAGAAGTTGTGGGAGCTTCATCCCTGGAGGCTTTCAAGAAGAGACTGGACTGCCATCTGTCAGAAATGGTGTAGGGTCTCCTGCTTTGGCAGTGGGTTGGACTAGATGACCTCCAAGGTCCCTTCCAACTCTGTTAAACTGTTTGGTGAGATTTCTGCAATCAGGGTGTGAGCGTCAAAAACCTCACAAGCTCAGGCAGTTTTGCAATACTTCAGGGAACTGGGAAGCAACCTGGTCCACCCTGAGAGATCCTGTGATTGAAAGGACCACAGAAACCTAGCCTGTCTTAGGGAGGCATCCCTGATTTCCCCAGGACCAGCCAAGAACTCCTGGACATCTACAAGCAGCACACAACCACTGGCCACCCAGCCAGTAATTGGAGAGAACGACATTTCTGAAGGACAGAAATTAATCATAACCTTGAATCAGGAAAGTCAAGTCCTCGAGGGAGTTGCCGCTAGTATAAATTTACATTATGTAAACTTCTGTACAATTCGGCTCTACGGGGCTACTCAGCAAAGCAGTTTACGAGCAGTCAGGACCAAAACAGAGACAAGAATTTCCATCTGTAAGTGAGGAACGTGCACCCTCCCTTTAGTTCTATGGTGGTTTAGAGAATTGCTGCAGTTATTAAGTGAATCGTGTGGTCTTTAAGCGAATCTGGCTTCCTTCAATCACTTTCCTTGCCAGAAGTCAGCTGGAAAAAGAGCAAAGAGCCATCCTATGACTCAGGGACGCTACAACCATTGTAAATACATGTTAGATGCAAAGCAAACAAATTAATTATTTTTAAATTATATAACATATATAAAGAAAAAAACAGAAGTGAGGAAATTAAGGGAAGGAAAAAGAGCAAGAAGGCGTGAGATATAAAGACAGGGGGAGTCACTGACTTCTGACTCTTCTTAGCACCATCCGAGATAAAAACACTCCAGCCTCAACTTCTTGCTTTTATACATTAATATATAACTGGCCATTTCTATGATGAAGTCAAGGTTTCATTTTCTTTTTCACCACAAGCGCAAAATCCAGAAGTGATATCCAAGCGAAAAACATGCTTAAATATATTCTCCTCTTTGAATAAAACAATCCATTCAACCATTCCTGCTTTATCTTCCATTTTATTTATTTTATTTATTTGTTTGTTTGTTTTGACTTGTATGCCGCCACTCTCCAGAAAGGACTCGGGGCCGCTCACAGATAAAAACACAGAACAATAAATTAGTTAAACAGAAATTAAACTAAACAAGCCAAAATACAAGTACAAAACCGAATTAAAATCGAATTTAAAACCCACCCTCTCCCCTAGGAGATCAGTCCAGCCCAGCCTATAAAAACAACCAGGTTTTTAGATCGTGCCGGAAAGAGGAGAGATCGGGAGCCAGCCGGAGCTCAACGGGTAGCTGGTTCCATAAGGCGGGGGCTGATGCAGAATAGGCCCTTCCCCGGGTCACGGCAAGCCGACATTGTTGTGTGGACGGCAACCCGAGGAGTCCCAACCTATGTGCTCGCACAGGGCGACCGGTATTTGATATCGGCAGGAGACGTTCCCGCAAGTACCCCGGACCCATGCCATGAAGGACTTTGAATGTTAATGTCAAAACCTTGAATCGCACCCGAGGGCAACGGTAACCAATGCAGCTCGCGAGGAGGGACGCAACATGGGAGTATCGGGAGACTCCCATCACAACCCGCGTGGCCGCATTCTGCACCAGCTGGAGCCTCCGGATGGTATGCAAGGGCAGTCCTACATAGAGAGCATTGCAGTAGTCGAGTCGGGACGTAACAAGTGCATGAGTGACCGTGCAAAGGGCATCTCGATCCAGGTAAGGGCGGAGCTGGCGAACCAGCCGAACCTGGGCAAAGGCCCCTGGCCACGGCTCCCACCTGCTCCTCCAAACTGAGCCGTGAGTCCAGGAGAACCCCCAGGTTCCGCGCCCTATCCACAGGGGGTAACACCTCTCCCCCTATGGCCAAAGGTGGAATATACTCACTGGAGCGAGATGCCTGTACGCACAGCCACTCGGTCTTGGCCGGATTGAGCTGTACTCTGTTCCTGCCCATCCATTTTGCTATGGAAATAGCATGTATTTCTATTTGCACCGAGTAATCTTTGCTTCACAACCAAATTCTGATCCTGTGAAGCTGCGTCGGTTGTAAGTGCGAGGACTGATTGGAAGTCACCTTTTTAAATTGCCGTTGCTTCTGGCAGCCAAGAGAGGAAGGCAGATTCACTGAATGACCTTGGCAAAAACGGTCATAAAAATGACTGCTTCGCTTAGTGATGGAGTTCTGACCACAATAGTGGCCGTAAGCTGAGGGCATCCGGTACTTCAAAGCCAACTCTGGGCCATAGCGAACCTCCACATATAATTCCAGGAAAAGCCTAGAGAAGCCAAGGAACATTCTAGAAAAGAAGGATGAGGCCATGCAGCTTTTTCCTCTCAGCTTTTTCAGGCAGGACTGTGTACATCAGGGCGGCTTGCTGATCCCAGGTTGTTGCTCTGAGAGAAGGAAGGAAGGAAGGAAGGAAGGAAGGAAGGAAGGAAGGAAGGAAGGAAGGAAGGAAGGAAGGAAGGAAGGAAAGAAAGATGTTGAGACTCTAGAAAGAGTGCAGAGAAGAGCAACCAGGATGATGAGGGGACTGGAGGCTAAAACAGACGATGAATGGTTGCAGGAACTGGGCCTGGCTGGTCTAGTGAAGAGAAGGACCAGGGGAGGCATGATAGCAGCCTTCCAGTATTTGAGGGGCTGCCCCAGAGAGGAGGAAGGGGGTGTAGCTATTCTCCAAAGCAGTGGCTGCCAACTGGTGGTCCGCAGCCCATTGGTGGTCCGCGAGAAAATTTTGGTGGTCCGCAGAGAAATGTCACCCCCAGAGCACCCTCCCCAAAGCAATTAATCCAGGCTGCGGGGATCATAAGGCTGCGCTGCCCACATGGCCCATGGGAACACAAAGCTTGTGTCGCTTGCATTAGGAACAATACGAGGTAGTGAGGGGAGGGGGGAAAGGGGGGAGGGGGGAACTTTCCTGGCCACCAGGGTGCTTCTTTCCGCTTCTTTCTTCTTCTGCTTTTGTCTGCATGCAAGGAAAGTATCAAAAAGTCTTCCTTTCTCTCCCCCAAACTCCGCCAGAAATGAGTCTTTGGGACCCTGCAAGGCCTCCTGCTCCAAGAGGCTGCGCTGGCAAAGACTCATTTCTGGCGAAGTTTGGGGGAGAGAAAGAAAGACTTCTGCGGCTTCTGCTGCTTTCCTTGCATGAAGCCAAAAGTCTCTCTCTCTCTCTCTCCCCCTGAGAACGGAGCTGGAGACAGTATCCTGCAATCCCATACAAAGAACGATCAATCGGTAGGAAACCGGGGTGGGGAATTTTCCTGCAGACTTTTTGGGGGTTTTCCCAGGGTCTCTGGTCCGTGGGATTTAAAATTAGGAGTTTGGTGATCCCTGAGGTCCAAAAGGTTGGCCATCCCTGCTCCAAAGCACCCGAAGGCCAGACAAGGAATAATGGATGGAAACTGATCAAGGAGAGATTTAACCTGGAAATAAGGAGGAATTTCTTGACCGTGAGAACAATCAACCAGTGGAACAGAAGTTGCCTTTGGAAGTTGGACTAGATGACCTACAAGGTCCCTTCCAACTCTGTTAACCTGTTAAATAAATGGTTATAAAATAATTTTGATAGGGTTGAGTGGGGTTTTATCCCCCAACATTTTGGAGGGCTTCATTCTGGGAATAATCGGAGCATTGGCCCTCTAGAAGGAGAGGTGGGGGGGAAGGAAGGAAGGAAAGAGGGGAGGAAGAAAGAGAGGGAAGGAAGGTGGGAGCGAGAGAGGGATAGTGAAGGAAGGTGGGAGGGAGAGACGGAAGGAAGGAAAGAAGGAAAGGGAGGAAGGAAAAAGAGATTGAACGGTTAGAGTGGGGGGGAAAGAAGAGACAGAGAGAGAGAGAGAAAGAACGAGAAAGAAAGAGAAAATAAGAGAGATGGGTAAAGGTTCAAGTGGAGGAAAAGAAGAGAGAAAAAGAGAAAGACAGACAGACAAAGAAAAGGAAGAATGAAAGAAAAGAAAGAATGAAAGAAAAGAAAGAAATCTCTTGGACCTCAAAACTTGCATAACCTTGGACCAGTGGCCCTAGAGGCAGTGATGAGAAAGGCTATTTATTAACCAGAAGAACTGGGTGAAGTGGGGGTGGGTGGGTTTCCCCAGCCAGCGTTTGCACAAAGCAAACATTACAGATTCCACAGGAAGCAGACCCCACCCATGTACTGTGTAGGCACATTGTCCCGTGTCTGTGTAAAAAGTATACACTGAATTACAACCGACCTCCTAAACAAAGTGCCAGCCTGAAAATGCAACAGGGTTAGGGTTACACGGGATAAGACCCAAATACACCAAGACCTACATACCTTTACCCATGAAAATCTATGAAAACATATATATGTGTGTGTGTGTGTGTATGTTTTCGTACACACACACACATATATACCGTGTTTCCCCGAAAATAAGACCTACCCTGAAAGTAAGACCTAGCACTATTTTCTAAACCTGCCCTAATATAAGACCTACCCCGAAAATAAGACCTAGTGTAAATCTCCAGTTCCAGGAAGACTTTTCAGGGAGCAACCGTGCACCCGTGAAACACCCCCCCTACACACTCACACCCACTATTTGGCACCATAAATATATAAGACTACCCCAAAATAAGACCTAGTGTGTTTTGGGAGCCAAAAAATATAAGACAGTGTCTTATTTTCGGGGAAACACGGTAGTACTGTTGACCTCACCCCTTTCCTAAGAGGTCTGTAGAGGGCATGCATAAGTGCCTACCATCCCTTTTTTCTTATTCCTATCCATTTCATGTATTTATAACCATGTTTATAACTTATACCTATATGTGTATAAACCATGTTTATAACTTATACCTATATATGTTTATAACTTATACCTATACCTAGTTTAATTCTTTTTAAATTATTTATTGTTTCTGTTGTTTTAGTTGTGAGCCCCGAGTCTTCGGAGATGGGGCGGCATACAAGTCTCATTAATAAATAAAATAATAAATAAAATAAATAAATACCTGTTATCTAATAATCACTTGACAAAATAAATAAAAAATAAAAAATAAACCAATTAAATCATAAACAATACTCTGACCAAGGTGCAACCAGCTCTGGCGAGCAACCAAACAGTCAACAACAGACTAATGTAGGAATCACCAAGAACACACCCACCAACACTTGTACATAAACAAAGAGCAAACATCACTCCTTCTAGCACTGATGATGTTCCCTAGTAGGGTCATAAATGTCTGCAAGAAAACTACCAAGCTCTGAGAGTCCCAAGGTCAACCCTGAGCTACAAATATTCTTGCCTATTCCAACTGATTAATCGCTCCCATCTCTCTTCAAAAAGACTTTTATTAAAATGATCCTACTATAAAATAGAAATCAAAATAAAGAGGACAGGAAAGGGGGACAGAAAGGTGTAAGTTAATAGGGTTTGTGGTTATAGGAATGGCTACTATTGACTGACTTGAGACTATATTCTGCACTGTGCCGAAATCAAAGTCGGAAATGGGCTGCATATAAATGAATAAAGATCAATTTAATGAGTCAATAGATGTAGAATTTGTATGAGCAAGCCTCGTAGATAATCCAGTCAATTTAAAAAAGCACAAATTGCATAAGGGTGTATTCACACACTTGCATAATGCTTGCACTATATATATATATATATATATATATATATATATATATATATATATAGAACAGTAACTATTTACTTTCATAATGACATATTATACTTTATTTTTTTCTACTGTATTCATCTCCCTTATTTTTTTTAAGCACTTGTTCTTGCATTTTTCAACAACGTGCAGTATGCAGTATGCTTGAACAGGGGCTGGACTAGAAGACCTCTAAGGTACCTTTCATTCTATTCTATGTGTCTTTGCATTTTGTGCCTTTCTGCTTCCTTCTTTTCTGTGATTTTTTTAAAAAAAGCAATAGTTTAGTTTACTTTATTGTCACTGCACCTCGTACGACAAAATCAGACACCATCTTCAGTGCACATTGTGACCATGAAAATAAACACAAACACACATCCTTTACCCCACACACATTGAACCGAAAACCGCCATCACTGCACCAACACTGCACTATACAGGCAGAATTCAAAAGAGCGACTGCCCTGGGATAGGTAGTCCTTGACTTGCAACAGTACGTTTAGTGACTGTTCAAAGTTACAACGGCACTGAACTTATCAACTGCATTGATTCACTTAACAACTGTGGCAAGAAAGCTCGTGAAATAGGGCAAAACTCACTAAAAGAAATGTCTCACTTAACAACAGAAAGTTTGGGTTCCATTGCGGTCGTAAGTCGGAGTGGTGCGGTGGCCTAGAGGTGGAGATCTCGCCTCACAATCAGGAGGCTTGTGAGTTCGATCACAGTTAGAGGCAGATCTTTCTCTCTCTGGGCACGATGAGAATTTATCCGCTGAACAAAACTCCGCATTGGCGACAGGAAAGGCATCCGGCCAGTAAAGCAGCCTGCTAGCTTCATTCAGTTGCCCAAACTCCACTCTGCAAGGGATTATGGGGTCATTAAAAGAAGATGGTGGCAATTGTGGTCGTAAGTCAAGGACTACCTGTATTACAATATATTAAAAAAGAAAGGTAATAACGCTTCAGGCTGTGGTGCATAAACTATAGCAAGGAAAGGAGAATTGGAGGAACAGCTGAGGGAAAGTCCTCCAGATGTGCAGATTTCATTTCCTGCAACGCCCCAGCCGGCACCGACATTGCCGAGAGTTTATGGGAACCGAAATCCAGCACTGGGGACGTCTGCTCCACGGTGCAGAAAATGGTGGTTTTTCTCCTGGAGTTCAGAAGCCAAGGAAGGTCCCAGAGTAGAAGGCAGTCTAGGCCAGTCTAGGCCAAAGGACAGGTAGTCCTCGACTTATGACCACAAATGTATGTTGCTAAGTGAGACATTTGTTAAGTGAGTTTGGCCCCATTTTACGACTTTCCTCACCACAGTTGCTAAGTGAATCACTGCAGTTAGTGACACGGTTGTTAAGAGAATCTGGTTTTTCTCCTGACTTTGCTGTGTCAGGTGGTCGCAAAAGGGGATCCCGTGACTCTGGGACGCTGCAACCGTCATAAATACGAGACAGTTACCAAGCATCCGAATCAGGGATGGGATTCAAATTTTTTAACAGCCAGTTCTGTGGGCGTGGCTTAGTTGGTGGGCGTGGCTTGGTGGTCATGTTATTGGCTGGGCGTGGCCAACTCAATATCACTCACATCGAGCCACGCATCTCCTCGCTTGGCCTCTCATGACTCTGGGGATGCTGCAACAGTCGTAAGTGTGAAAAATGGTCATAAGTCACTTTTTTCAGTGCCATTGTAACTTTGAATGGTCACTCCACACAAGCAAAGTACCAGCAAAGGAGGGGAAAAAACTCCAGAGAAGTTCCTGAGACAGGAAGTCTAGTCCTGCCAAGAATGTCATAAGGGTTAACGGAGAAGCAGTTTCTGTAAGCAACACCAGAATGTTTCCTTCCTGCCTTCCTTACAGGATTAGCCCAGTAATTTCTTCTAACAACCGGTTCTCCAAACTGCTTAGAATGTTAACAGCCGGTTCTAGCGAATAGGTGCGAACCTGTAGAATCCCACCCCTGATCCGAATGCAAATCACATGACCGTGGGGATACTGCAATGGACACACGTGCAAAAAATGGTCATATATGTCACTTTTTTCAGTGCTATTGTAACTTGGAACGGTCACTAAGGGAACTGTTGTAAGTCAAGGACTACCTGTATTCCATGGCGGGACTCTGTGCCACAAGCTGGCACCTCAGCTGGGTTTAGCAGCAGTTTGGAAAACACAGGCAGTCCTCGACTTACGACCACAATTTCTGTTGCTGAGCGAGACAGTGGTTAAGGGAATTTTGTCCCATTTTACGACCTTGCTTGCCACAGTTGTTAACTGAATCACTGCTGTTGTTGTTAGTAACACAATTAAGTGAAACCGTCATAAATATGAGTCAGTTGCCAGGCATACATTATATTATATATATTATATGATATAAGGCTAGTTTGGAGGGAGGAAGCTAAATGCTTGCATGTTAAAGTCAAAGAATAAGATGCGTTGGAAAGTTTTGCTTTTTTTAAAAAAAAGTTCTTTTGTTTATTTGTTTTTAAAAAGTTTAGTACTTTGAGGAAAAGGGGAGGTGAAAGAAAGGCAGGAAAAAAAAGGTTCCCCCCCTTTCAGTAAGGCCCATGGATTTTGAAAGAATACAATCAAGTTTGTAAATAAAAATGGTGACAGTTCACAGAGATGACTAGGTGCAAATAGAAATCCATGTTATTATTTCCATAGCAAGGAAGATAAAGCAGGAATGGTTAACTTGGTTACTTTATTTCAAGAGGAAAATAATGTTCTTCTGTGGATATCACTTTTGGAATCTGTGCTTGTGAAGAAAAAAAATGAAACTTTGATCTTGGTTTTGTTGTTCAGAAAGATTTGTCGTTATAGAAATGGCTAGTTAGATATTCATGTGGAAAAGCAAGAAGTTGAGGCTGGAGTGTGCTTAGCTTCTCCTGTGCTAGGAAGGCTTGAAAGTCAATGCCCCCTTTTCTTTCTTGTTCTCTTCCCCATTGTATCTCTTGCCCCCCTTCCCCCGTTCCCTTTCCTGCCCTTCATTTCCTGTTTTCTTTTCTTCTTTGGTATTTTATACAATAAAAAAAGAAGTTCGCAAAAGGGGAATCACATGAAACCGTCATAGATATGAGTCAGCTGCCAAGCAGCTGAGTTTGGATCACGTGACCACATGGGGACGGTGCAACCATCGTAAGCGTGAAAAATGGTCACAGGGGACTTTTTTGTCAGTGCCGTTGTAACTTTGAACGGTCACTAAACCAATGGGTTGTAAGTCGAGGCCTACCTACAACCGTAGAACCTCCAAATGTCATTGAGCTGCCGACTTTCTAAGGTGGAGGATCAACTGTATTTGTCAGCAGTGATGTTATAATTGCTTTTTTTCCTTATTCTGCTGGTTTTAGCTACTTATGATGGGTGCTCCATCACTGGAGGTTTTTAAGAAGAGACTGGACAGTCACTTGTCAGAGATGGTATAGGTTCTCCTGCAGGGGGCTGGACTAGAAGACCTCCAAGGTCCCTTCCAATTCTATTCTATTCTATTCTATTCTATTCTATTTATTTAATTGGATTTATATGCCGCCCCATCTCCGAGGGGACTCGGGGCGGCTCACATAGAAATATATAAACAATAAATACAACACTTATCAAAATCTAATCCAATTATAAAATCTAATTAAAATACCCTTAAACTAAAATTCCCAACCCTGCTCAGTCCAGGCCGGCCTGTACAAACAGCCAAGTCTTGAGGTCATGGCGGAAGGAGCGCTATTCTATTCTATTCTATTCTATTCTATTCTATTCTATTCTATTCTATTCTACTCTATTCTATTCTACTCTATTCTATTCTAATTCCTTATTCTATTCTATTCCAATTCCTTATTCTATTCTATTCTACTCTATTCTATTCTAATTCCTTATTCTATTCTATTCCAATTCATTATTCTATTCTATTCTATTCTATTCTATTCTATTCTACTCTATTCTATTCTAATTCCTTATTCTATTCTATTCCAATTCATTATTCTATTCTATTCTATTCTATTCTAATCTAATTCTACTGTACTCTACTCTACTCTACTACCAATGGAACAGCTTGCCTCCGGAAGTTGTGGGTGCTTCATCACTGGAGGCTTTTAAGAAAAGACTGGACAGCCATGTCTGAAATTGTATAGGGTCTCCTGTTTGAGCAGGGGGTTGGTCTAGAGGACCTCTAAGGTCCTTCCCAGGAACTGGGCCTGGCTAGTCTAGGGAAAAGAAGGACCAGGGGAGACGGTATAGCATCTTCCAATATTTGAGGGGCTGCCACAGAGAGGAGGAGGGGGTCGAGCTATTCTCCAAAGCACCTGAAGGCCAGACAAGGAATAATGGATGGAAACTGATCCAGGAGAGATTCAACCTGGAAATAAGGAGGAATTTCCTGACAGGGAGAACAATCAACCCATGGAACAGAAGTTGCCTTCAGAAGTTGTGGGAGCTTCATCCCTGGAGGCTTTCAAGAAGAGTCTGGACTGCCGTCTGTCAGAAATGGTGTTGGGGCTCCTGCTTGGGCAGAGGGGGTTGGACTAGATGATCTACGAGGTCCCTTCCAACTTTTATTCTGTTATTATTCTGTTATTCAGAAATTGTGGGAGCTTCATTGCTGGAAGCTTTCAAGAAGAGTCTGGACTGCCGTCTGTCAGAAATGGTGTAGGGGCTCCTGCTTAGGTGGGGGGGCGGGTTGGACTAGATGACCTACAAGGTCCCTTCCAACTCTGATTATCTGTAAATCTCTATTCTGACTGACTGACTGACAGTTCCCAAAGAGGCCTCCCTTCCAATTCTCTGTCTCTCTCTCCAACCCTGTTCTCAGCTTTCCGTGATTCAGCACAGATTAAGTCAGCCCATGAAAGCCAAAAAGAAAAGTCAGACAGCCACCATTGTGAGTGAGGGACCATGGAAGGGATGCCAGAGCTGTTCTCCCTCCCACCAGGGAAAAGCCCCGGCTCGGTTCCACCATTCTTTCTTCCTTCCTTCTCCTTTTTCCTTCCTTCCTTCCTTTCTCCCTTTCTTTCTTCCTTCCCTTTTCCTTCCTTCCCTTCCCTCTTTTCCCTTTTTCTCCTTCCTTCCTTCCTTCTTTCCTCCCTTCCTTTCTTCTCTCTCCTTCCTTCCTTCCTTTCCTTCCTTCCTTCCTTCCTTCCTTTCCTTTCCTTCCTTCCTTCCTTCCTCTTTCTCCTTCAGATTACTGTAAACTGTCACAGTAGTTAAAATTATCTCTCCCTTACCTACCTACCTATCTTCCTTTTTCTTTCTTTCTTTCTTTCTTTCTTTCTTTCTTTCTTTCCTTGTTCCTTTCCTTCCTTCCCTTCCCTCTTTCCCCTTTTTCTCCTTCCTTCCTTCCTTTCTTCTCTTTCCCTTCCTTCCTTTTTCCCCTTCCTTCTCTTTCTCCTTCCTTCCTTCCTTCCTTCCTCTTTCTCCTTCAATTCCTTCCACAAGTTGGTCCATTAACTATCTCTCCACCAATCTACCTATCTTCCTTTTTCTTCCTTTTTCTTTCTTTCTTTCTTTCTTTCTTTCTTTCTTTCCTTCCTTCCTTCCTTGTTGCTTTCCTTCCTTCCCTCCCTTTTTCCCCTTTCCCCTTTCTCCTTTCAACTTTCTCCTTCCTTCCTCTCCTTCCTTTCCCTTCCTTCCCTTCTCTAAGTGAAAATAAATGAACCACACAACTCCAATTCTAAATCTTCCCATTTAGATTCTCTCTGAAGTGAGTCATTCCCCTTGTTGTCTCACACTTTCTCAGGAATGCAAATAGGGAGGTGGGGGCACTTGTTAACCAAAACCCCAGGTTCAATTGGCCAAAAGCAAGAAACGGGGCTGAAGAGATCAGGAATAGTTTCCTTCCAAAATTAGCTTCTTCTCATGATTTCAGGGGGCTCCTTTTGCAATCACAATTCCTGGCAAAACCTTTAGGATGAAAGAACTGGATCAAAGGTGCTACCTCGTTTAAATCTTTCACGCCATCCCACAAAAAAAACTGGGAAATTCAGATTAACCAGAATAACTGCATATGTTAATGAATATTCTGGGGAAAATAATATATCTGATGAAGGGAAAGAGATCCCTTTTGCTTTTAAAGGTTAGAAAAGGACAATCTGCATTTCAACAGACTTCAGACATGCTGGCCTCATTTTCTGCCTTGTGAAATGGGGAAATCCTGTTTCTACTTTTGTCCTATTTTCTCTACATATTATCACACATTTCCACTTGACTTCTAACTTTCTGGCCTCAGGTCAGCAGCTGCTGATCTCCCAACCATTTCTACGCTCCATCCTTCTTGCTTTAATGGCAGTAAATACCAGTTTCATTGGTCCTCAGGCATTTTATTCTTGCTTTTTTATATTGTCCTTACAGTAATAGCTACTGTGAAATGCTTACTGGAGGCTACCACATAGGTTATCGACAATTATTTCTCTGTCATCAGTTTTGAGATCTTTCCTTTCTTTCCCTTTCCTTTCTCTTTCTCTTGTTCACTGCCCATCTCTGCAAATGACTTTTCTTTCTTTCTTTCTTCTTTCTTTCCTTCCTTCCTGATCCTTTCTTCTTTTCCTTTCTTTCTTCACTGCCTCTCTCTTTCTTGCTCTCTGTTCCTTTCTATCTCTTTTCTGTTTCCTTTATTTTTCTCTCTTTTTCTCTTTATGCTATTTGTCTTTGTCTTTTTCTCTTTCTTTCTCGTTTTTTCTTTCTCTTTCTTTCTTTCTTCTTCTCACACTCTGTCTCTCTTTGCCTTTTTGCCTCTTTGTTTCCTTTTTTCCCTTTCTTTCCCTTCATCTGTTTCTCTTCTCTTTTTCTTTTTATTATATGTATCCATTTCATGTATTCATAACTATGTTTATACTTAGACCTTTTATCTTATAATCGCTTGACAAATAAATAAATAAAAATAATAAAAATATCTCACTTTCCCTTTGTTTCTTTCGCTCTCTTTCCTTTTTTTTTAACTTCTGATGACCATCAACAACAACAGAAAAGCAGGCAGGGACCAATCCTCTCTCTTCCCTTAGTTACTTCACATAAATATTCCTGCGATACTAAGCCAGACAGAGTTTTAAAGGAATCCATCCACTCTCTGGTGCTGTTTCCCAGATTTTGGTCAGCAACTGTCCTTAACCGCCTTTGAAAAAGCCTTCGGGAACCCTGAGATCCGAAACCTTTTAAATTCTGTCCCTAGCAGCAGGAAGCATAACCAGGGCCAGGCCAGGCTGGGCAGGAAGGGGGGGGTCTGTGTGCCCATGCTCACCTTTCCAGAAAAACCTGGGTGTGCCTTGAAAGAACAACAGAAACATGATGCGGCCTGTTCTTTCAGCTATTCTTCTCCAGGAGAGAAAAGTGACTCAAAAGTGCCCGGCAACTTTGCATGCTTTCGTTTTCAGCTCGTTGGTGGATTTATCTGTTTCGTTCACCCACGCCATCCCGCAGGATTCAGCCCTGAAACCACCCCTCCCTCGGCCAAAGGTCTGGCAGGCACTCACCTTTCAAAATCGTTTAATATCTTTTTCTCCCTGCAAACAGGAATCTGCCAAAGAGTTCCCAAGCCTGAGAGCTGGGCAGGATTTGAACACAATCAAGCCATCTGCCCATTACAGTTTGTCAACTAGGCAGAGCCCAGCTTAGCCTGACCCCTGGATTGGTTTAGACTGGGAATTGGGAGGGAGGTCTATGATTTGGATACAAGCTAGTTTCTCAATATTTTTAAGGAAAACATAAGGGCAGTTGACTCAATACACTAAATCAGGGGTCCCCAAGACTTGTGGACTTCAACTCCCAGAATTCTCTGGCTGGGCAATTCTGAGAGTTGAAGTCCACAAGTCTTAAAGTTGCCGAGTTTGGAGAGCTCTGTTATAGATGGAGACTTTGGGAAAAGTTGCCACAAAAAGAAGCAACAGCAGAGGATTGTAAAAAGCCATTAAAAGATTTTTTGGGGACGTAATTTAGGTAAGGCGCTGATTTAAGACTGTTTTGGGAAGCAAGTAAAGCCTTGAAGTAGACCCAGAATGTTATAGGGTCTTAGAAGACCCTCAGGGTCCCTTTATTATTTATGTGCTTTATTAGAGGTTAATTTTATATGACATACTAGTGAACTCTAAAAAGAAAAGAGGAGTCGAAAGCCTTGAAAGTTTAAGGGGTGTTTCACAATCTTGAGCACTCTTAAGATGGGTGGCCTTCAACTCCCAGAATTCCCGCAGCTAGCAAAGAATGGCAAGGTTGCCAAACAGGGGTTTACAGCACTGTGTGAACTCAACCCACCGCCTTCGCTGCTTCATCCTTGGTGAAAGAAACCATGGCGGAGCTTCAAGCGTAAACCCAGCTTCTCCTTTCAGGAACCAACATTCAAAACAGTAGCCAAACAGGAGGGGGGGAAGAAAGAGAGAGGAACCTTGACCCTTTGAAAAGGAGTCCCCTTCCCCAGTCCAACAGTAGCTGCTGTCGCCCTCGCCCACCCCCCAAAAAGGAATCATAGGGTCTCCAGTGTGAGCAGAGGGGGTTGGACTAGAAGACCCTCCAAGGTCCCTTCCAGCTCTATGCTGATTGGTTGGGTGACTTTTAAAAGGGCTCCGGGAAAGGGGGTTCCGATCGAGGGAGCCAATGCAGTGGAATAAAAGGCGATAATGCGGGGTTTGGAGGCATCGGAGAAAGACGGGATGGGGGCGACTCGGCGCTTAGTCACCCCAATTCGCCGCCGTGGCCCCCAATTCTTAGGGGGTTTGGTTTCACCCACCGGGGAGATCCCGAAGTGAGGGGGATTCCCGCCCCCCCCCAGCGCTTGAACCCGTGTCTGCCACCCCCCCACCCACCCCCGATGCCCCCCTTCCTTACCCCAACCTGCGAAGAAGAGGCAGCCCCAGAGCCAGCCGTGCGCCGCCATCGCCGCTTCTCTGCCGCTGCCCCCGCTGCCGAGGCGCGCAGGTGAGCGCAGGCGGGGCCGCTCATTGGCCGCGCCGCCCGCCCATCACCGCCCCCGGCCCAGGTGAGGCCCCCGCCGGCTCCTCCTCCGGCTGGGAAGGCCGGTGTCGTCCGTGAGGGGGCTCTCTAGAGCTGCGGGGAAGCGGCCCGACCTTCCGCGGAGGCAGCTGCGAAGGAGCCGGGCTCCCCTGGGCGTCGCTACCCCGGTTGGATTTCGGTCCAAAATTCCCCCGGTCCCCGATTGGTGGACGGACGGAAGGACTTCTTGATGCTCCCTCTTTTTCCCCTCCGAACCGTAGAAGCGTAGGCTCCGACGGGGGGCTTCGGAGGTCCTCTAGACCAACCCTGCTCAAGCAGGAGTCCTTCTACCACCCCTCTCAAATGGCTGTTCAGTTTTCAGTTGCTGAATCATAGAATATCAGGCTTGGAAGGGACCTTGGTGGTCTTCCAGTCCGACCTCCTTCTTAAGGCAGGAGATCTCATTATTGCACCCAGGAAAAATGGCTGCCCCACCTTTCCTGAAAAACGACCAGTGATTGAGCACCTGGAACCGCAGGAAGAAGGCTTGGCTGTCTGTTTACCCACACACAGCCTGGTGGCAGCAGCTGTATCCCCTGCCTCTATGACTATGGGATGAAATATAGGAGGAGAGTTTAATATCTTTCTACTGTTCTGCTTTACGCTCTAGGTGGGTATAAAGCAGACAGAGCAACTCCACAAAGCATCCATACAAAGTCTTTTTCATTGGTTCATCAGGCATCCTGTTAACTCACAGTTATGACGAGGTTCTTCTTAATGGCCAATCCTTTGCATATCTGAATCGTGGTGTAGAAAGATATTACACTCTCATCCCTCATATTTCATTCCATAGTCATAGAGGCAGGGGATGTAGCTGCTACCAGGAGGCTTTGTGTTCAGGCAAGAGAGGAGAAACCTCCCCAGACCCACCAAGGGTCAATTCAGTGACCAATCAGGATTACAGATGTGACCACATGACATGGACTACATTTCCCAGGATACCTTAACTACATTTACCATGATGCATTCCCTTAAGGGGACAGCTCTCAATTCCTAACTACCTATCCCATTAACTCTAAACTGGCTGGACAGCACAACCTACCTACCTAGCTACCTGTCCATCATCCCTCCCTCCCTCCCTCCTTCTGAAGCAGGAGACCCTATAGTTACCCATCCCATCCTTTTTAAATCTCCAGTGATGAAGGACCTATAACTTATAATGGCAAGCTGCTTTACAGGTTAATTATCCTCAACTGTCAGGAAGTTTCCCCTTAATTACAGATCGAATCTCTCTGATTAGTTTCCATCCATTGCTTCTCCTTCGCTTCTTGTCCTGCTCTCTGGTGCTTTGGCCCCCTTTCTCCTCTCTGTGGCAGCCCCTCAAATACTGGAAGATGCTCTCCTGTCTCCCCTGGTCCATCTCTTCTCTAGACTAGCTAGGCCCGGTTCCTGCAACCGTCCATGTTTTAATTCTCAGGTCTTTTACCGTCTTCATCAGAAGTTGTGGGAGCTTCATCACTGGAGACTTTCAAGAAAAGACTGGACTGCCACCTGTCAGAAATGGTGTAGGGTCTCCTGCTTGGGTGGGGGGTTGGACTAGATGACCTACAAGGTCCCTTTCAACTCTGTTCAACTCTGTTAATCTTTGTTGCTCTTCCCTGCACTCTTTCCTGGGTCTCAATATCTTTTTCTTTTGTGGCAGCACAGTTCAAAAGGCAGGAGGAAGAACTTCTGCATAATCCAGCCTTGGGGTTGTTGAAACAGGGATGAGAGGCACCTGCCAAGCTTTCAAGGTCCTGTAGTTGGGCAATCAAGAGTTTTCTGACACCCTTTCTGTGCTTATGGCTGCACCAGCTGAGCTTGGTGGATTGTTGCATTAACAGAGGGATACAATCAAGATCAAGGGAGGTACTAATACCACTCTATAAAGCCGTAGTAAGACCACACCTAGAGTCCTGCATCCAGTTTTGGTCACCACACTATAAAAAAGATGTTGAGACTCTAAAAAGTGTGCAGAGAAGAGCAACCAGGATGATGAGGGGACTGGAGGCTGAAACATATGATGAAAGGTTGCAGGAACTGGGCCTGGCTAGTCTAGGGAAGAGAAGGACAGGAGAGCAGCCTTCCAGTATTTGAGGGGCTGCCCCAGAGAGAAAGGGGACAAACTATTTTCTAAAGCACCCAAAGGCCAGACAAGAAGCAATGGATGGAGACTGATCAAGGAAAAAGATTCAACCTGGAAATAGGGAGGAATTTCGTTGCAGGGAGAACAATTAACCAAATGGAACAGAAGTTGCCTTCAGAAGTTGTGGGAGCTTCATCACTCGAGGCCTTCAAGAAGAGACTGGACTGCTATCTGTCAGAAATGGTGTAGGGTCTCCTGCTTGGGTGGGGGTGGGGGTGGACTAGATGACCTCCCAGTTCCCTTCCAATCCTGTTAATCTGTAAAGTGTCTGTAAAGCTGAGGAGACTGCCTGGTGCCCCATACATGATTCTCAGATGCTTCAGCAATGGTGACCCAAAGGGAATGGAAACAGAACGACTGGATTGTAACTTTAGTATAGTTACAGACCCCCGTGTAATTGACAGACTGGATTATATCATATATTTTATCTGTTATTTATTCTAGAATTTGTAATTGTATATTTACTGAGTGTTTGTATGTGCTCTGGTCTCTGACTGTTATTTATTTAGTTAGTTAGTTAGTTAGTTAGTTAGTTAGTTAGTTAGTTAGTTTTATATACTGCCCTTCTCCCACGAGGGACTCAGGGCGGTTTACAGGGCAAAACATACAATACAAAAATTAAAATAAAGATTAAACTCAAATTAAGCCCCACCAACATTAAATTTTGAAAATTTAAAAATGATAGTTTAAAGACGATAATGCCAATCAGAAAATTAAAAATCTTAAAAAAAATTTCTCATGGGGATATAAAATGAATTGAATTGAATTGACTCAGGGGTGGGATTCAAAAGTCCCAGCAATCGGTTTGCTGCCCAGTTGCTGGGAGGGCGTGGCCATGGTGGGCGTGGCCTACTGGTACTTCCGGGAGGGCCGTTTTTTCGCCTTCCCGAGGGTCTGGAGGCCTCCCTTGGGCTCCAGAAGCCCTACGGCAGCCAGAAACAAGCCTCTTTCCGGACTTCCGGAAGGCCCGCTTCCCCCCCTCCCAGAACCTCAGCGCAGTTACCTGCATCAAAAATGAGCCAGGTGGAGAATCCAGGAGGGGCAGGTTGAAATACCGGTTCGGTGAACCAGATGAAAACTTAACATTCGGTTTGCCCAAACCGGTTGAATCCTACCTCTGAATTGACTGGTCAGCCAGCACATTTTCGGCTGGCCATGGCATGAAACTGGATCGGGAGGTGGTATTGTCGAGGTTGGGGTTCGGAGACAAATGAGGGTGTGGCAGTCTCCCTTGATGGGCAGCTTCGCCCCTGAGCTGCTGGGCTTGTCACAGGGACTTTTTAAAATGACTGTTGATAATAACTTTACTTATGTTTACGAGGATAAACTTACAAGAGCCTTGGTGGCGCAGTGGTCAGAGTGCAGTACTGCAGGCGACTTCCGCTGCCTGCAATTTGGCAGATCCAATCTCACCAGGCTCAAGGTTGGCTCATCCTTCCATCCTTCCAAGATGGGTTAAAATGAGGACCCAGTTTGTTGGGGGCAAGAGGCTGACTCTGTAAACCGCTTAGAGAGGGCTATGAAGCACTGTGGAACAGTATATAAGACTAAGTGCTATTGCTATCTACCTACTGTCCTTCCTTCCTTCCTTCCGTCCTTAATTCCTTCCTTCCTTCCTTCCTTCCTTCCTTCCTTCCGTCCGTCCGTCAACTTCGGGCTTGACAGGAAATTGTTTTGGAAGATGGACTTTGTTCTTCTCTTTTTACATTGATTTCGTCACTTGGAAACCTGACACCTTCCTTCCTTCCTTCCTTCTAGAATACAGTACTACAGGTTAACTCTGCACACTGCCAGCAGTTTGATCTTGACCAGCTCAAGGTTGACTCAGCCTTCTGTCCTTCGAAGTGGCTAAAATGAGGACCCAGACTGGTGGGGGAAAATAGGCTGACTCTGTAAACAGCTTAGAGAGGGCTGTGAAGCACTGTGAAGCTGTATATAAGCCTGTGCTTTGCTATTTTCCTTCCTTCCTTCCTTCCTTCCTTCCTTCCTTCCTTCCTTCCTTCCTCCCTCCCTCCCTCCCTCCCTTCTTTCCTCCCTTCCTCTTTCTGTCGTGGCGCAATGATTAGAATGCAGGATTGTCCATTACCAGCAGTTTGATCCTGACCACCTCAAGGTTGACTCAGCCTTCCGTCCTTCCAAGGTGGGTAAAATGAGGAGCCAAAATTGTTGGGGGCCAGAGGCTGACTCTGTAAAACACTTAGAGGGGGCTGTGAAGCACTGTGAAGTGGTATACAAGTTTAAGTGCTATTGCTATAAAAGACTAATCTGGGTAATTCTTGATTTACAATCATTCATTTAGAGACCATTCCAAATTACAACGGTCTTGAAAAAAGTGACTTATGGCCGTTTTCCACACTTACGACCGTTGCAGCATCCCCGTGGTCACATGACCAAAACCCAGACACTTGGCAACTGACTCATACTTATGACGGTCGCAGTGTCCCGGGGTCACTTTTTGCGACCTTCCGACAAGCAAAGTCAACAGGAAAGCCGGATTCCCTGAACTGTGTGACTAACTTAACAAATTGCAGCAATTCACTTAACAACGGTGGCAAGACCATAAAATGGGGCAAAGCTCACTTTGTAACTGTCTTGCTTAGTGACAGAAATTTGGAGCTCAATTGTGGTCTAGGGGAAGGTCTACCTGTACAAACTAAGAATTGGTTCAGCGTTGATGTTCGAGGTCCCTAGAGTTTCGTTTTTTGGGAGGGGATTCAACTTAACCCTGCCCCCCTCACCTGGGGAAGGAAGCAATGGCTCATGGGATGGAGGGTGGCCATCTTGACAACTATGAGCCCATCATATAGGCCAGAGGTCTCCAAACTTGGCAACTGTTGTGGTTCGCCGGCAGCCTGTGCAGACAGCAGCGGAATCGGACAGTGGGGCAGAACGGGGACCAGTCCGGGAGTCTGGGGAGGGCTCAGACGAGGCTCCTGCATCCAGTGCAGAGATGGGGCCAGGACCATCTGGGAGGAGGGTGCTGCCTCTGGAGTCTGACAGCAGCGAGGCAGAGGAACAAGGGGAGCATGTTCGTGTGCGTGTATGCACAGAGCTGCTAGAAGGCAAGAGCAGCTGAGACAAAAGGGGTGACTCAGAAGTAAGGCTTGGAGGTGATTGCCCCTCCTATAAGGGATAAAAGTCAGACCTGAACGACAAACTCTTTGCAGGAAGAAAAGTCGTTCGATCGGATCCAAGTCCTCCTTAAGCTGTGAACTTTGGTTGGTTTTTTCTTGTACTTTGGTTGGTTTCTTTTCTAGTTAATTGGCTACTTCAGTTCTTGGCAGCATTCCACAGAACTGAAAGGTGGGTGCTTATCTTGGGGAACTGTTTAAGAATAGTTCCGGCTGGGAATGAAAACAATTCCCAGCATTGCAATAAAATAGGTTTTGCTTTTAAAACAAGTTTCTGATTAATTATGATTGACGAAGCCTGGGTCAGAACAGCAACTTGAAGACGTGTGGACTTCAACTCCCAGAATTCAGCAGAGCTGGCTGGAGAATTCTGGGAGTTGAAGTCCACACGTCTTCAAGTTGCCAAGTTTGGGGGGCCCTGATATAGGCAGTTACATAGCTTACCTTACAGCCATTCCTCACCTTACAACCATTTTCATTTACCGACTCTCTCAAGTTACAAGGGCCCTGAGAAAACAGTGGCTTCTGGCCAGTCCTTGCTCTTACGACTGCATTCCCCACGGTCACATCATCAAACTTTAGATGGTTTTGGCAACCAGTTATGTATGTGTGATGGTTCCAGCATCCCAGGGTTGTGGGATCAACAATTGTGAGCTTCCCTGGCTGGCTTCTGACCAGCCAAGTTATGTGGAGAAAGCCAGATTCGCTCAACCAGCATGTGATCCAGTTAACAACCGCAAGGCTTCACTTAACAGTTGTGGGAAAACGGTTGTACAATCAGGCACCTCCCTGCTTGCTTAGCAATGGAAACTGGTCCTGATGGCAATTGTAAGACAAGGCCCAGACGTCTGGACCAGACCTCCGAAGGTCCCAGCTCTGTTCTATTTCTATTCCATATTCTATTCTCTATTCTATTCTTCCATTCCATCCTATTCTCCATTCTATTCTATTGTTTTCTATTCTATTCCATCCTATTCTATTCTATTATTATATTCTCTATTCTACTCTATTATTCTATTCTATTTTGTATTATATTTCTATTCTATTCTTATTCTATTCTCTCTTCTATTCCTGTTCTATTCTATTCCATTCCATTATTCTGTTCTTATTCTATTTCACATTCTATTCTATTCTCTCTTCCTATTCTATTCCATCTTCTATTCCTATTCTCTTCTCTATTCTCTTCTCATTAAAAGGCACTACACCTGTATTAGATCTAGTTATTATCTTGGAGCTGCTGGGACCTGATCAAACAATGGGGAATATTTCCATCAGCCTATTCTTATGGTCAGACCATCCTGGGTTTCTGGGGAGTTGACCCAGATCTCCACAGGGAAAAGAACATATTTGATCTGTCCACCTTGGACATCTTCATGGAGTCTTTGTCTCAGTTTACAAAAGGATTAAATTTGAGATTTTACAAGACTCGGAAGATTAGCTGGATTGACAGCTCCAGACTTTACATTGTATTACTAGGCCAGTTACTTAAGGTGGATTATGGGTTCTCTCTCTTTACGAGCAGCTGACTCCTTCTATGCAAGGGGCAAGTCAATCTGCATAAAGCATCTCTGGTTAATAAAATAAGGAACAATGTAGTGTAGAAAAACTTTTGCAGCAATAAGTAACGTATTGGTTATCTGGGATAAGTGCAGAAAAAGCGTGAAGTCCAGATTTTTTTTTCTCTTCTTTCTTTCTTTCTGTGTTATGAAATGTTTGATTTTCACGGAGAAGGTTGCTCAGTGGAGAGAGGATAATATATTCCAATTGCAAGGTTGGATCGTTAACAAGACAAAGATAAAAATCTTTTGGAGGTTCTTAATGGCACAATAGCTGGATCAATTCACCTGAGAAGTTTCAGAAGATTAAAACATGGAGCATAAAACTTGAAGCACTTCAGAGGTTTGACTGAATTTGGGAAAAACCACCTCTCATTTAAAGGGAAAAAGGAGCTGGCTGTCTCTACTGATTTCATGTATCATGAATGTATGTGACCAGACATACTTTCAGGCAGAAAACAATCAAGGAACCACACAGAAGAAAAACCACTTACACCCCCCTCAACACTGGCAGGGCAAGCCACACACACACACACACACATATATATACACAGAGAGCAAAACCCCTCCCCATAAACCCTGCTCTCTTCCAGGACTGATGATGTTACCTAGTTTGGCAATGAAACATCTGCAGGAAAATAACCAAGCTCAGAGAGCACCAAAGGCCTCAGACAGCACTTTCTCTTCCTCCACTACTTCTCTTCCTCCTCCTCCTCCAAACTCCCCTCCCTTCCAGCATTGATGATGTTCCCTAGTTGGGTCATGAAACACCTGCAAGAAAACCACCAATGTCGAGCCCAAAGTTGATGTATGTATGTAGCCACTTTATTTAGCTCTATATTTTAATATATTCCTTTTTTCTTTCTTTCTCTTTGCTGGTGTAAGGGGGGGGGAGGGTTTCACCCCATTCTTAAGGTGGGAGGTGGGTAGATAGTAAAGTTTTGGCTTAGGTGACTTTCTTTCCCCGTGGGAACAGAGGCTGTCCCCACTGAGAATCTGGAGGGGGAGTTTGAAGGCACCGGGCAACGTTGATTTCTTTTTATTGGGGAAATGTGACTTTTATGGGGTGTTTCTGATTTCCAATATTATGTGGTGTAAATCCAGTTTGGGTCAGATCTGGAATGACAACAGACTTTGCCAATGTGATGCTTTACCTAAATAAAATATCTGTTTTGGAAGACGGACTTTGCTGTTTTCTTTTTAAATGGGTTTCATCACTTGGAAACCTGACAACCAGGCTCAGAGAGCACCAAGGACCCCCCCACACCAGTTGTCATCCTCCTCCCCGCCCTCCACTCCACAAACCCTCCACTCTTCCAGCACTGATGATGTTCCCTAGTTGGGTCATGAAAGGTCTGCGCAGGGACCAACAAGGACCTGCTGCTTGTCCAAGGCAGGGTAGCACAGCTTTGGGGCGCCTTACAAGATTGCTGGAAGAGAGATTTTGGCGTCCCCATCCTGACACCCATCTTCTTTTGCCCACTGGGCACCCCCACCATCCAGCCCTGCCGACACAGACTTGCCCATGCTGGCTCCGAGCGCCAACTTTTCCCTCCATGGACCGATCCCATGCCGCCCCTGAACAAAACCAAACGCAAATCAACCCAGCAAGGCAGCTATTTAATTACGTTCCTTGTCTTGTCTTGTTGCTGTTGTCCAAAACTCAGGGTTTATATAAAAAAGAGGGGGGGGCAAAAGAGACAGAGAACTGCTATCCTGATCGTTAGTTAGATGCATCACCTCCGAGAGAGGAAGACGGTGACCACCCACGACCCACTCCGGTCCTTGGCACTCTGCACCGCGATGCCAGCAACGTTGCGTCTTTTTGGCAACGCAGAAACACACGGGGAGCGTCCAGAGTCCATCCAAGGAGAGAAGGTTGGGCGAGAGAGGGCAAGCAGGAGGGGCTGCTGAGACCTCCCCCACTCGCTTGGCAGGAGCAGGGCCCCGGGGAGGGGCGGGGACATGACGACACACGATCTCTGGAGCTCCCTGTGCCACAGGTGGGAGTAGGGAAAACTCTGGATGGGAGCTACGTGAGGTTGCATGCAAGGGGGCGTCGGAGGAAGCGCGCGAGGGGGGGGGCAGCAATGCTCAGCCAGACAGCAGGGCTGGGAGAGGATCAACACAACTCGTGGGTTGGGGGGCGTTTATTCCTTTGAGGGTCCTACGAACCCAGAGTACGTTTGTCACCGTCAAGCGCGGAGGGCCGAGCCAAAGGACGGCTGGGCAGCAAAGTCGCACATCCTGAGCTGAGTCCTGGCCCCGATCCGGCACCGGAGAGAGAGAGAGAGAGAGAAGAGAGGGAGGGAGATTTGGAAGCACCGGTACAGCTGGGCATCGCGGCCTCCTACTGTGCCCGAGATGGGGGGGGGCGTGCCTGCGTCTTGAGGGAGACCCTCCCTGCTGGTGGGTGGTCGGTCAGTGGGACTCCTTGATGATCACCTCCACGCCGTGCTGCCGGAGCTGTGCTCGTAGAATCAGGTTTTTGTTCTTCAGATCCTCGACCTGCGAGCAGAAGAGGTGGAGGTTCCATTGTTTAATCCATTCTGAGGTGGGCGGACATCTTAAAGGATGCCCACCCATCAGAGGGGTAGAATCAGGATCAGGGAGGTACTAATACCGCTCTATAAAGCCTTAGTAAGGCCACACCTGGAGTCCTGCATCCAGCTATAAAAAAAGATGTTGAGAATCTAGAACGAATGCAGAGAAGAGCAACCAGGATGATGAGGGGACTGGAGGCTGAAACAGTCAATGAATGGTTGTAGGAACTGGGCCTGGCTAGTCTAAGGAAGGACCAGGGGAGACCTGAGAGTATCTTCCAATATTTGAGGGGCTGCCCCAGAGAGGAGGAGGGGGTCAAGCTATTCTCCAAGGCACCTGAAGGCCAGACAAGGAAGAATGGATGGAAACTGATCAAGGAGAGATTCAACCTGGAAATAAGGAGGAATTTTCTGACAGTGAGAACAATCAAACAATGGAACAGAAGTTGTGGGAGCTTCATCCCTGGAGGCTTTCAAGAAGAGACTGGACTGCCACCTGTCAGAAATGGTGTTTAGGGTCTCCTGCTTGGGCAGGGGGTTGGACTAGATCAGTGGTCACCAACCAGTAGGCCAGAGACCACCGGTGGTCCGTGAGAAATTTTGGTGGTCTGCAGAGAAATGTCACCCCCAAAGCAATTAATCCAGGCTGCGTGGGAACACAAGGCTGCGCTGCCCACATGGTCCATGGGAACACAAGACTTGCGTCGCTTGCATTGCGAACAACACTTGGTAGTGAGGGGAGGGGAAAGGGCGGAGGGGGGAACTTGCCTCACTCGCCCCACGCGCTTGGCCTGGCCATTGGGCTACTTGTCTCGACTTCTTTCTTCTGCTTTTGGCTGCATGCAAGGAAAGCAGTCAAAGTCTTTCTTTCTCTCCCCCAAACTCTGCCAGAAATGAGTCTTTGGGACCCTGCAAGGCCTCCTGCTCCAAGAGGCTGTGCCGGCAAAGACTCATTTCTGGCAGAGTTTGGAGGAGAGAAAGACTTGCTGCTTCTGCTGCTTTCCTTGCATGAAACCAAAAGTCTCTCTCTCCCCCCACCACCTGAGAATGAAGCTGGAGACGATATCCTGCGATCCCAAATAAAGAATGATCGATCAGTAGGAAAACGGGGTGGGGAATTTTCCTGCAGACTTTTTTCCCCAGGGTCTCTGGTCCCCAGGATTTAAAATTATGAGTTTGGTGGTCCCTGAGGTCCGAAAGGTTGGCGATCCCTGGACTAGATGACCTCCAAGGTCCCCCCCAACTTTGCTGTTCTGATCTCTGTATGGATGACAGGCCACTAATTTGCAAATAGCTCAGTATTTGGTTTTTTCTAGGTGTGTTTCGCAAGAGGAGGGATAGCAATATTGCAGTAATGTATTAATCAGTATTCAACTTGGGGGAGGCGGATATGTTTAATTCTGTAGTTTTTCTTCATTTTTGCACCATTTTTCAACATCATGTTTGTTTTGTAGGGTGTTTTTTTTGTTTTAAATTTGTAGGAGAGTTTTGTATTTTAACCTTTTTTGAATAAAATGAAAAGATGAGTGGGTGCCAGTCCCCAGAATTCCCCAGTTAGCAGGTTGAGAAGGACTAGTCTAAGACATCCAAGGGTTTTGGTGCAGGGCTCCCCAAACTTGGCAACCTTGAGGCTTGTGGACTTCAACTCCCAGAATTCTCCAGCCAGCTCTGGGTGTTGAAGTCCACAAGTCTTAAAGTTGCCAAGTTTGGAGACCCCTGGTTTGGTGAATGAGACGGTTGGCATGTTCTGTGGATCAGGCTGCTCAGCTGGATTCATCCTAGAGCCTTGAAGTCTTTCCCTTGATGGGAAAGCCGGAGCATCGAGGGTCCCCCCCCAGAAATAGGCCAAGGGGGCCTGTCAACCTTACCTGTTGTCGCAGGACTCCATTATCCAGCTGGAGCTGGTCCAGGCCCTGCAGTTCCTCAGAAAGACGGAGGTTATTCTGTCTTAATTCCTGAATGTAGTCACAAGCTTTGGAGAGAATCCCTCCTTTACTCTGCAGGGGGAGGGAGAGAAAGGGACTCAAGAGAGTAACCTCGGCTACTTTGGGGAGCCACCATTATGGTCCCCACTTTGATAAGAAGAGAAGGCAGAACCTTCTGGAACATCGCTCCCTAAGCATCCTGAAGACTGGAGACAAATAGCCAGGGTGGGATTCTACTGGTTTGGGCGAACCGGATGTTAAATTTGCATCTGGTTCACCAAACTGGTAGTTGAACCGACCAGCTGGCCCCACCCGCCCCTCCCCTCCCCGGAGTCTCCACGCAGCCCACTTTCGATGCAGGTAAGTGCAGGGGATGCACGGAGGCTCTGGGGGGGGCGAAAAATGGCCCTCCCGGAAGTTCTGGTAGGCCACGCCCACCATGGCCACGCCCACCCAGCCACCGGGCAGCAAACTGGTTGCTGGGAGTTTGGAGTCCCACCCCTGCAAATAAGTTCTTTTACCACCAATGAGCTAATGGTTACCAGCCTGATGGATCACTAACTAGATCACCAGGAGTGCAAAATCTGCCTCCAGGTATCTACTAGATGTCACTCCAGCTGCAGAAGCCAATGATGAAGGACGCTGGAGGTGTCTTGCAAGGGTATCTTGCAGCATCCATTCTATCCACCCATCCCCTTCTATTCAATACCAGCAGTCCTCAGGTTATGACAGCAACTGGGATAAAATTTTGGTCACTAAGTGATGTGATTGTAAAACATGATATCCTGTGACTGTATTGCTCGGGGACAGAAATTCTGGTCCCAACTGCAGTCATAATCGCAGCACCGAGTTGTTAAATGGGGTGAGAGTCTCAAGGAGTCTACGTGTGCCATGGGGGTGTGCGCCGCAGGTGGAGGGGGGGGGTTTCCTACAGAGTATGAGGTCCCTGCAGTGACTTATGAGGGCCACTTGTGACCTTCCCTGCTGGCTTCCCCATTGACTTTGCTTGTGGGAAACCGGCAGGGAATCATGAAAATGGCGATTGGGTGACTTCTGCCGTCATAACTGCGAGTCGAAGACCTGAGTGCCCAGATCACGCGATCACTGGGAACACTGTGAGTGCAGCAATGTCACACACTCGTCATAAGTCCTTCTCCTTCAGTGCCACTGCAACTTTGAAGGGTGGCTGAACAAGTGGCTGCAACTCAAGGACTTCCTGTATGACCAATTTTAAGCAAAACTGATCCCTTATGTATCTTTCATGTAAATTTTTTAAAGGAAAATCGATCTTTTATGTATCTTTTATGTACACTGAGCGCATACGCACCAAAGGCAAATCCCTTGTGTGTCCAATCACTCTTGGCCAATAAAGAATTCAATTCCATTCCAATTCCCTTCATGATTATTTTAATTCTATTCTACTCTATTCCTTCCAATCTTTATTCTATTCCTATTCCATTCTATAAAAGCATTAGCCTTCTTGGCAGCGAAGGTAACTGCTGGGAAGACCGATGTCACTGTTCTTCTATTTATTTGTATCTTGCCTTTATTTTTTTGACAACAAACCTGGGAGGTGGGTTGGGTTGAGAGAGAGGAAGACCGGCCCAAAGTCACCTGGTTGGCTTTCATGCCAAAGGCGGGACTAGAACTCCCAGTGTCCTGGTGATTGGCCCAAAGTCACCTGGTGGCTTTCCTGTCCGAGGCGGGACTAATACCGTCTCCATCACCAACCCTAAACCTTATCTCCCCACAGCAGAGCCGCTGTTCTCACCTGTCCGGATTTGGTGTTCTCCATAGAACAGTCCGGAATGATCTTGGACAGCTGCACAATCCAGTTGTTGATCTTGTCCCTGCGCCGGCGTTCCACTGCAGGACACAAAGGGAGTACAGCGTTACCTTCACTGTTTTGCAAGGGTGTGGGGATTCTGCAACGGTGCTACCGTGTTTCCCCGAAAATAAGACACTGTCTTATATTTTTTTTGGCTCCCAAAAACACACTAGGTCTTATTTTCGGGGTAGGTCTTATATATTTATGGTGCCAAATAGTGGGTGTGAGTGTGTAGGGGTGTTTCGGGTGCACGGTTGCTCCCTGAAAAGTCTTCCTGGAACTGGAGATTTACACTAGGTCTTATTTTCGGGGTAGGTCTTATATTAGGGCAGGTTTAGAAAATAGTGCTAGGTCTTACTTTCGGGGTAGGTCTTATTTTCAGGGAAACACGGTAAGTGCAAGACCGGCCTTATGTCAGTTTTCCCAGTGCTGTTGTAACTCCAGCTGTCGTAAGTCAAGGACTCCCCATATTTATTAGACACAGCCCTCCTCTTTTCATGGGGACCTTCCTTTATTCCTACCCCCAACAACCACCACCTTGTGAGGGAGGCTGGGCAGAGAGAGTCGCCTAGTGAGTTTCCATGGCTGGGGACGGATTCCATCTCTTCAGTTCTACTCCACCAACCTAACCACTATGCAGCATTGCCTCTCCCCACCCCCACAATCCTTCCTCACCTTCGTTGTGCTGTGCCCGACGCTTCTCGTCCCGTGTCGTCCGTGGAGCTTCTGATTTCCTGGGAGGAGGAAAAGGCAGCTCTAATTTCCACTTGTGTCATTAAATTTGCATCGTGTCGTAATTTAAGACAGGAGTGTTACAAATGAGGCATTGTTGGTCTGTGACTCTGGCTAAGATGTTGAAAATGGACGAAGGACTATCAAACTCAATTGGAAGGGTGAAAAGGAAGAGGGAGGCTTGGTGATTATGAGAAAAAGCAAAGAAATCTGGGGTGCAAAATTTATACCCTGATGAGAAGGTACTACGGATTAGTATTAAATGAAACCGGGATTGTTTCTATTGGGCATTATTTATTTATTTTATTTTATTAGACTTGTATGCCGCCCTCTGTCCCTAAGGACTCAGGGCGGCGAACAGTAAGAGAACTGAACTGGACTGAACTGGAAAAGAAATATGGGTAATTAAGGTTATTGTATGCACAGAGGGAAGAATAATGACATGTCCACAGAGGAAGACTGGATTATAATGCTGCAAGGCTAAGCAGTTTGATCAGGGTAAAAATGATACAAGAGTTTTAAAACAAAAAAAGACTGGAAACCTTTTTGGACTTTTTGGGGAAAGAAGAAAAGATTGAATTGGTGGATTTATAGAGGGGGGGATTAAAAGAGGGGTTAATGTATTTGTCATGCCCCTGTTAGAATCTGACTCTGGGAGAAGGAACAGCTGACGGGGAGTGGGAGTGTGGCTCCGGAGGTTGTGGAGGAAACTGGGGAGGGGCACACAGACTGGCTGGGCATTCAGAGGAAGACCCAGGCCCATCCCCTCTTCATCCTAGGGCATGCAGGGAGGAACGGATAAGGGATAAACATGAAAGGTGTGGTTTACGGGGAGGAAGGGGCCTTGATCCCCTTCATGGGCTGTAGCTGCAAGGACTGTTTAAAAGGACAGACATGTGTATGGGCCAGTGCTGGAAGCAAAGCGTGAAAATATTTCTAGTTTGTCAGTTCTTATCTGAGTTCTGGCGTCCTTCCCAGTGTGTGAATTTCGATATCTGTGGACGTCTTCAAGCCCTTATCCTGCCTTGTCTCATTAACTGCTTCAGTGTGGTTTGTGTTGTTTTTTTTCTATTTATAATTTATATGTATTTTGAGTTTGAACGGCATTTCGCAACTGTTTGTGGGGGAGTTTTTTTCTCCAGTCAATGATAATTGGACCTTTGAAGCCAAGTTGAAGGAATTAAAGGGACTTCACCTGTTTTTTGTAACTTTGTTGCTTTTGTATCCCACCCTGGGTCATCACAGTGTTTTTCTTGGTTTAACTGTGTGCAAGTTTTCTTTTTATGTTTTTTTAGTTTTTTTAAAAAAATACTATTCGTGTCTCATTCTATAATAAGCCATAATGAAGATTTGATTCGAAAGGGTAAAGAGGAAGAGGGAAAATTAAGATGGCAATTACTCAGTGGAAAGAAGGATGGAAATCATCACTCCATATTTTCCTTCTTTTTGTCATGTTTTTCTATTTTCCATTTTTAAAAAATTTTGAACTTTTTTATCCTTTTATTGTACTAGAACATAGAAGATAGAATCTTCTGGAAAGGACCTTGGAGTCCAACCCCTGCTCAAGGCAGGAGACCTACTGAAAAATCCTAAGAAAAAATAATTCTTCACTCAAAGTTGTATTCACAAATCCCGAGAGAGACCCTGGCACAGGGGTCCCCAACTCCCGGTCCGTGGCATGCCAAGAAACCAGCTCACACATGAGCCAAGCCCCATCCATCCATGGGATACAGGCAGCACACAAAACCAGGCTCCCGTCCGGTCCGTGAAAAACCTCTAAGGAACCAGTCCCTGGTGCCCACAAGGTTGGTGCCCGCTGCCCTATCAAACCAATTCTGAAAACTTGGAAAACCAAGAAGAAAGCTCCCACCCACCCAATTCAGACTTCCAGCAAGAAGGCCATTAAATACAAGGGCGGCCACTCACGGGGAATAAGGGTGAGTCCGTGGTGCGATCGACCGCTGGGTTCCACTTTGTAGCACCTCCTGGGGTGACATCATGACGAAAAACTGTCCTGTTCGAAGTGGGAGAGAGAGAGAGAGAGAGAGAGCTCTTTGTGTTTACAAAATACTCCAAAACAAATCACATCCAAGAACCAAACCCAAAACTGGAGTTCCTCCCAAGTAATTTCTTCATTATTGTTCACCTACAGACGGAATCTTGCCAGAGTAAAGTAACTATATAGTTCTCAACTTAAAACAGATCTGTCAAGCTCGAAGCACACTTATGCCATTGCAACCATTATCACTTCTCCACTTGCCAAAGAACTAGGGGAGGGAAAGATGAGATGGAATGCAGGGCCCAGACTTCAACAAGAAGAGCCGAGAGCCAAGGACACACCGGCAGGTGTCTGCCAAGACCAGAGACTTTTTCTCATAGCAAAACAATGACACTCAACTGGACAATGTGACCTGCACTAATAGGGGGAGGGGCCTACAAAATTATCACTTCCTTCGGCTCTGTCAAAAATGGTTTACAAGTCAAAAGGCAGCATTTATCAATGGAATACAAATTAATCGAATTAATAGATTGGAGGATCAGGGAGAGCAACAGAATGATAGCCCAGTGGGAGGAGAAATCTGGGCCTGACCTCCATCTGGGACAGCGGTCCCGCCCGACTGACCTGTGCCGGTGGGCGTAGCTTGTCCCAGAAGGGCGTCTGAGTTCTGGGTGGTGACCACAGCAGTTGTCCCTGCTCCAGCAGAGGTGCTGGTGTCGGCCACGGTGGCCGGATAATAGGTGTAGTGTGTCTCAGTGGCCGCGGCTTCGGAGTCGACGGCATCTTCGCTTGTGAACGCTCCTTGGATGACAGCCTGGGCAGAGAAGATGAAGAGGGTGACTTCAAACCAGAAATAGTTTTGTTTGGTATATTACCAGAAAATTATAATAAAGGGATTACATATTTAATAATAGATGTGCTGACAGCAGTAATAATTATACTTGCACAATATTGGAAAAATGAGGATATACCTACAGATGAAAGTATAATTAGAAAAATATTAAGACTGGGCGGAAATGGATAGATTGACATTAATAATAAAAGATAAGGAAGAAACAGAACATTTTAAACATGGGATTTGTTCTATCAATGCGTAAAGAGGTAGAAATTAGAAGATGAAATGTTATTATATATATATGTAAAAGATGCAAGAATTGGACTATATGTATGTAATCAGCAATATTATTACTACAGCTGTTATTGGTGTTATCATCAGAATTATTATATTGTATTAAGTAAATTGATCTAGACAATGCACTGTTTATTAAACTTACATGCTTTAAAGAAAAAATTTATGTTTTTTTTAAAAAGAGGGTGACTTCAAGATTTGTGGACCAACTCCCAGAGTTCCCCAGCCAGCCAAGGGGAATTCTGGGAGTTGAAGTCCACAAGTCTTAAAGTCCGCAAGTTTGGAGACCCCTGGTCTAAAGCAAAGGGGACATGCTCCAGGATGGTGCTTCTCAATCTTGGCCACCTTAAGAGGTGAGGACTTCAACTCTGTTGTGGCCCGCCAGCAGCCAGCAGAGCTGGCAGCAGACTCGGGCAGTGAGGAGGTTGGGGAGGAACATGGGCCAATCCTGGAGTCGGGGGAAGGCTCTGCATCAAAAGCAGAGATGGGGCCAGGGCCATCCGGCAGTTATCAGCTGCCTTCGGAGTTGGACATCAGTGAGGCAGAAGAACAGCTGGACCCGGTTCCCAGCGTGCGCATGCGCAGAGCTGCCAGAAGAAGGGAACAGCTGAGGAACAAGGGTCGACTCGGGAGTAAAGGCTCCTGAGTAATGGGAGTAATGGCCCCTCCCATAGGGAATAAAAGAGGAGCAAAAGGGGAGTGGTGTTTTCAGGAGACAATTAGTTTGTTTAATTGGTGTAAAGATTTGTTCCTGACTCCTTGCCAAGTAATTGCTGCTACAGTTTTCTGCTTGGAAGCTATTGGCCTGGCAACTCTCCAAGCCTGTTATGGTCTGTGGTTGTAATTTCCCCTCGAAAGACTGTTTGCCGGGACTTTTCTGGATGCGAAGGCTAGGAATTCACATTAACCTAAATAAAAGGGGTTTTGTCGGGACAAGGAGTCTGCTTCGTGATTTTGGGAAGCCTGAGCCAGAACAAACTCCCAGAATTCCCCAGCCAGAATGGGCTCCTGGCAGAAAGTCCCATTGAAGCATCTTGAGACCCACCTGCAGCCAGAGGATTTAGCCTCTGCTTTCTCTTCCCCAGAAGGACTCACCTTACTCTCCCTCCAAACCGGCAGCACCTACCTGGGTCATGGACTGAGTTGCAGGGTAGCCGCTGATGGCCCCACTGCCCTCCGTCTGCCCATCCAGCTGCCCCTCGGCCACCTGTATGACTCTGTACATCAGCTGGAGGAAGAAAGAGCAAAAAGGAGACAGGACAACAGTGTGTGTGTGTGTGTGTGTGTGTGTGTGTGATGAATGTGGTAAACTGAGAATGGGGAGCTTTGACATTATTTATTTGTATCCTGCCTTTATTATGTTTGTAAAAACCTCAAAGCTGCAAACATATCCAAACACACTTAAGACTTTGTCCCTCTGAATGTCCACTAATCGGCATACATTAAAATGAAATTTCATTCTATACAAGTCTCAAAGGGTCTCCACCAGGGGTGGGATTCTACCGGTTCGCACCTATTTTCTAGAACCGGTTGTTAACATTCTAAGCAGTTTGGGGAACCGGTTGTTAGAAGAAATTACAGGTCTAATCCTGTAAGGAAGGCAGGAAGGAAACATTCTGGTGTTGCTTACAGAAACTGCCTCTCCGTTAACCCTTATTACGTTCTTGGCAGGATTAGACTTCCTGTCTCTGGAGTTTTCCCCCCCTCCTTTGCTGGCACTTTGCTTGTGTGGAGTGACCATTCAAAATTACAATGGCACTGAAAAATGTGACTTACGACTGTTTTCCACACTTATGACTGTTGCAGCATCCCCACAGTCGCAAGAGGCCAGGCGAGGAGATGGTGCCTCGATGTGAGTGATGCTGAGTTGGCCACGCCAGCCAATAACATGACCCACCAAGCTGTGCCCACCAACTAAGCCACGCCCACAGAACCGGTTGTTAAAAAATTTGAATCCCACCCCTGGTCTCCACCTCTAATATACACTACACAAACATGACAAGATGAATAGATACAAAATTATGCATGTGCCCACATACATTATATGAACTCTTTCCTCTTCCTACAACAACCCTGTGAGGTGCGTTGGACTGAGAGAGACAGACTGGCACAAGATCACCCAGCTGTCTTTTGTGCCTAAGGCAGGGCTAGAATTCACTGTCTTGTGATTTGCCCAGAGTCACCCAGCTGGCTTTCATGTCTAAGGGAGGACTAGAACTCCTGGTCTCCTGGTGATTGGCCCAGAGCTACCCAGCTGGATTTCAAATGAGGAAGCCAGATTCCCTTAATAACCATGTTACTATCATAACAGCTGCAATGATTCACTTAACAACTGGGGCAAGAAAGGGTGTAACATTGGGCAAAATTCATTTAACAACTGTTTTGCTTAGCAACAGAAATTTTGGCCTCAATTGTGGTCATAAGGAGTACCTGTATTTTTGTTTGTTTGTCCCCCCCCCTTTTTTTTAAATGACACAAAATCAGAATTGGGAGGCCACACTATGTGATTAAATAATCACATCCGTGTCATCTGGGAGAGATGGAAAAATTACGAACACTCAAATGAAGGGGTTTGTAATCACACAATCAAGGACCTCCAATCCGTCTCGGAAATAAATACCAAACGGCAAGTAGAGACCCTGGAAATAGAATAACAGAGCTGGAAGGGAGCTTGAAGATCTTCTAGTCGAATCCCCTGCTCAGGCAGGAAAGCCTGTAGCATTTCAGACAAATGGTTAGCCAATCTCTTCTTAAAACTTCCAGTGTTGGAGCATTCAGAGCTTCTGCAGACAAGCTGTTCCACTGGTTAATTGTTCTCACTGTCGGGAAATTTCTCCTCAATTCCAGATTGCTTCTCTCCTGGATTAGTTTCCATCCATTGTTTCTTGTCCTGCTTTCTGGTGCTTTGGAGAATAGCTTCACTCCCTCTTCTTTGGGGCAGCCCCTCAAATACTGGAAGGCTGCTCTCCTGTCTCCCCTGGTCCTTCTCTTCTTCCCTAGACTAGCCAGGCCCAGTTCCTGCAACCGTTCTTCATATTTTTGAGCCTCCAGTCCTCTAATCATCCTGCTTGCTCTTCTCTGTACTTTTTCCAGAGTCTCAACATCTGTTTTACATCATGGCAACCATGTAAAGAGGATGTTGAGACTCTAGAAAGAGTGCAGAGAAGAGCAACCAAGATTATTAGGGGCCTGGAGGTTAAAACTTATAGAGAATGGTTGCTGGATTACTTTTTTAAAAATGACTTTTTTTCCTGACAGAGAGCAATGTAGGGAAAATGCACCCCAAAGCCAGCGAATGCCTACCAGGGTTAAATCCAAGCTTGCAAGCAGTAACAGTGCAAGTAAGCGAGAAAGTCGTTTTGGGCAGACCAGATTCCTGTTTTCGAGGAATGTATATTAATAGGGGGAGCCAGCAGGGCAGAGATCCTGTTTAGTCCGGTGTTTCTGAACCTGAGCAAATTGAAGACGGGTGGAATTCAACAGCCAGAATCCCACCCGTCTGAAACCTGCTCAACTTGAGAAACACCGCTTTGGATGCCTGCCGAGTTGCAAGCAAGGAAACCTTCTGGCCGCAGCTCACCTGAGTGCCTCCATTCTCTGCTCGGAAGACATATTTGATGTTAGGATCTGAAAAGGTGGCTGCCGACTGGATGCTTGCAATGGCCACGCTGGTGGGATCTTCACCTGTCGCTACTGCTCCTTCAGGAAAGAAGAGAAAGAGGCCTTAAATAGGGCCAAAGCCGCCAGGTTAATTCCGGACCTTCCCCAGGACTGTGCAATACAGGTAGTCCTCGACTTACAATCATCAGTTCAGTCTTTTAATGACCCCCATAATTCCTCCCAGGGTGGAGTCTGGGCAACTGGAATGGAGCTGAGTTTTTACTGGCCAGATGCCTTTCCTGTTGCCGATGAGGAGTTTTGTTCGTCAGATATTATTCTCATCGTGCCCAGAGAAATATCTGCCTCTACCTAGCATCGAACTCACAGCCTCCTGATTGTGAGGCAAGAGTTCTGCCTCTAGGCCACCGCAACACTCACAATTATCCGTTTAGTTACCGTGTGAAATTACAAAAAGTGACTTAGGACCGTTTTTATGACCGCTGTAACAGCCCCATGGTCATGTCCTCAAAATTCAGACACTCGGCAACTAGTTCATATTTATGACGGTTGCAGTGTCCCGGGGTCCTGTGATCCTCTTATGTAACGTTCTGACAAGCAACATCAAGGGGGAAGCCAGATTGGCTTAAAAACCAGGGGACTGACTTCAGCACTGTGGCGATTCACTTAACAGCGGTGGCCAGATAGGTCACAGAATGGGCCAAAACACAATTTACAACTGTCTGGCTTAGCAACGAAATTATATGGCTCAATTGTGTTCGTAAGTCGAGGATTACCTGTATCCCTGAGATCAAAGGTAAGATCTAAAGCAGGCACAGGGCTGGGAGCCCACCAGGAAATCTCAGACCTTCTCAACCAAGAAGAAACACATCCCAAATTGTGTCCATGAGGTCACCCAGGAACTGTGTAGACCAGAGGTCCCCAAACTTGGCATCTTTAAGACTTGTGGACTTCAACTCCCAGAATTCTGGGAGTTGAAGTCCACAAGTCTTAAAGATGCCAAGTTTGGAGACCTCTGGTGTAGACCAATTTCTGGGGTTCCAGGAACCGAGCCCGCCTTGAAGGGAGCCATCTTGAAGAGGTAGGAAGAGCAGAAAAATAAAACGGGCCGGAGAATGCTCACCTTCCTGGATCTGAACCGTTCCCTCTTCTGTCTCTGATGTTTTCTGCTGCCTGCTGAGACAAGGAAGAACACATGAGATGGGGACATTCTTTCCATCAGATGTTTATCCTTTTATGTATCATATTTGGAGACCACCGTTCTCCCTCTCAAAGCGATTGTGGGTCCCATTTTGTGTCCCTCCTGAAGGTGAGGCCGACCCTGCTTAGCTGGTTAGACAAGGGACTAAAGATGATAAAGGACCTGGAGGTTACACGTTGTGTGATGAATGATTTGAGGGTATATCAAGAACATGATAGCAGTATTCCAATATCTGAGGGGCTGCCCCAAAGAAGAGGGAGTCAAGCTATTCTTCAAAACACCAGAAGGCAAGACAAGAAGCAACGGAGGGAAATTAATCAAGGAGAGAAACAACCTAGAAATAGGGAGAAATTTCTGACAGCGAGAACAATTAGCCAGTGGAACTGCTTGCCACCAGAAGTTGTGGGTGCTCCATCACAGGAGCTTTTGAAGAAGAGACTGGACAGCCATTTGACCTTGGTTGCATGTGGACACCTACCTTGAGTGGGAAGGGTGGATAAAAGCCAAGACAGGATCCCTGGGGCACACCACATCTGGAGAACATTTGTCCCCAAAAAAGAGGTTCTCTCCACCACAGATATATCTTTTATACTGAGGGAGGGGCTTGGAGATGTCGTTATCTCCTTATTAAAGCTTCCACTAGTTTTTGCAGCTTTATTTCATGTATTTTCAGTTTTCAGTTTCCTAAATTATTATTATTATTATAATATTTGGATTTATACGCCGCCCCATCTCTGGGGAGGACTCGGGGCGGCTCACATAGAAATACAGATACAAAATACATAAAAACATCATCAGATTCTTACCCAATCCAAATATATTATAAAATACTAAAATACCCCATTTAAAATCCCCAGTCCCTCAATCCAGGCCAGCCTGTAAAAACAGCCAGGTCTTTAGATCGTGGCGGAAGGAACGTAGGTCAGGGGCCAACCGCAGCCCCAGGGGCAGCTGGTTCCAGAGGTGGGTGCCCCCACAAAGAAGGCCCTCCCCCAGGGTGTCAAGCCTTTCTCTGCTACCATTTCCAAAGGCTTGGAAAAACCTTTTGCTAGGGAGTAAAAATTCTTCCAAAACATCCCTGCTAATTAGAGGTGATAGACCGTGTTGTTCTTTGCTGTCAATGATGATAAAAAATGAGACCCGGAAAGTAATCTAAAAACATTTTTTATTTATAAAATAAGAAAACCTAACGGAGCTACATGTTTGCAACCTAATCTCCACCAAGGCATACAGAAAAAGAAGAAAGGGAAAATATAACGGAAGTTACAAAGGAAGTGAAATATAAACTCTGTACACATGCGCAGTGGATCAAAACATCACAAGACTTTCTTATCTTATTACTATGGAGACAAGATAACACAGTGCTGGCTAGCAGACACCTGCTTGCTAGAATATGAGCTTAGAAGCTTGGACAAACCAAAAAAAACGCAGTGACACGGGGGACCACCAACTGACATTGTCTGGCCAACGGCACCCCCAGGAGGGCCTGCCTGTGGGAGCGTACTGGGCGATTGGACCTCGATGCTGGTAGGAGGCGCTCCTGCAAATCAAGGTGGGTACAAGTTTTCGTTTCCAAGTCAGCTTTCTTCATCCTCAGCTTGGTGGATAAGCCAGACACGCACAGAAGACAAAATTCTACATGGGTTCTTAAGGCAGTTGAAGATTTTCTAATACACTGGCTGGGGAATTCTGGGAGCTGGAAGTCCAGACATCTTAAAAGTGGCCCAAGTTGTGAAACACTGCTCTGCGTTGTCTGCCCTCACACTTCATTAGCCTGGTATTATCCTGGATTGTCATTTCTGTGGCTTAGTCCATGGTGCAAACCAGCTCGTTGGCTAGTTTACCACTGAATATTTATACAATTTCTTTGCTGCAACCCAACCTGACCAAGCAGATGTGTATAGCAAGCTTGCTTTGATTTGAAGAAATAACTCCAATGACTGGACTCTCAAGCTCAAAGCAGGGGAATCGTACGGAGAGCCATCAATTTTTCTGCCATTTCCCCTTCAGGCCTATATTGTGCAAATACAGCTTTGGCAAACTCAGAAAATGGATTAATTCAACAATCACTTTGAAGCAGGGTGTAACAACTGCAATGACTTAACAACTTGGCGGGAAATCTGGCTTCCGGTGGCGCTTCCGTTGATGACGGTCAGAGACCGCGATCGTGCGCGGCTCGGGTTCGTTTTTCCCTTGTTGGAAGGGTCCCTATGGGACCGGTGTCATCCTGACCCACCTCGGAGGGGTGGGGCGAAGAGGGGGAGACCGCCAGCTGGGTCGAGGGGAGCCGCATCTCCCCTCCCTGACTAGGTATTACTCCCCTGGAAGACAGGGAGAAACAGCAGCCTAAAATGGCTGCCCTGAAGACGGAAAGCTGCCGGGATTAAGTTTTGTGCTGGAGCGGTGAAGTGGTGAGCAACGTGCAACCAGATAAAAGAACTTGATTTTTTTTTCTTAATAATGCTGAGAAGTAGAAAGTGTCCTCGTGTAAGAGTAACACAGCGGCGAACAGAAAAAAAAGAGGAAAATACAAGGTAAACTAAATTGGTTCAATGAAATTAGAGACTAAACTTTGAATGATATAAATTGGCATTAATTAGGCACTGGATTAAATGCTGGACTTGCCTGGAATTGGTTAATATCAAGAAAATTAATTGCGGAAATGGTTGGAAATTATTGTTTAATATAACTAAAAGAGAAAAGAAAAGAACTTTAAAAAGTGGAAAGTGATACAGAGCGCCATCTAATGGTCAAAGACTTTTTTTCCTACAAAATTATATGGAAAATTACTGGACTTATAACTGTTACGAAAGAAAACCCAAATAAAATAGTAAGAACCCCGGAAATTTTGAAAAAAGGGGGAGAAATTTTACCAAGAGGATATATAAATGCAATTTCCTGGGTCTGTTGGGTGTTGTGACAAAGAGACAGAAGGATTAACAAAAGAAATAAAGATAAAAGGAGACTTTTGGCAAGGATTAAAAAAAAGACTTTGAATATTAATAATTTACTATAAAATGGAAGAAATGAGCAAAGACTTTAAGTTGGAATTACAAATGGTAAAAGGGATGTTAAAAGAAAAAAGGGAATTATTGGAAATATTGGAATGGTTGAAGAACAAAGAAATTCCAGCGAGGTGGAGTTAAAGGAAGAAGAAAGAGGCTCAGACAGACATGGAGAACAAGAGACATTGCCAAAAGACACCAACACAATTAAAACTATGATACTGATGACTGACTTAATAAATAAAAGAGAAAACGCTCCCAGGATTAAACAAAAGAAGAAGAAATTATACAAGAAGAAACTTCAAAAAAGAGAACAGGAAAGGGAGGGGGAGAGAAGATGGGTGAAGAAAAGAAGGAAGACCAGGGAAATTTAGAAAAGGGAAAGTTGGCTAAAATTAAAATAAATAATAAAGCCGAAAAATTTAGAGATAAGGGTTAGGGTTTTTATAAGGGGGATATCACATGGAACATATATTGGTGTTTAATTTAAAACTTATAGGGAAATATTTTAGGAATGTGTAATTACATATATATATATATGAATATTAACTGTATATAAAATGTGTTGTTATGAACTCTTTTTTGGAGGATCAAAACAAGGGAGTAGAAATGAATTTTAAAAAAAGATATGATTATCAATGATTATAAATAAAGTGAAGATAAAATGAGAGATATTAAGAAGCTTATTTTAATGATTTATTGGAGGGGATATATACAGTTGAATATATATACAGTTGATTATTTAATGGATATTAGAATTTTATAATGAGAATATTCCATTATGATTAACGTAGAGGAATGGAAAATACCACGTGGATCCTAAATATATTGGTTTTATCCATGTTTTCACTCTTTTTAGATTGTTTATTATATATCAGCTTAGAGAAAACTAAGGATAATAATGATGTGTAATGTAAAATAAAATAGGTGGTAAGCTGAAAATGGAAATAATAGGGGATAAAGATTTGAAAACTTATATATGGATGAAATATTGATATTGAATTAA
Organism: Naja naja; assembly: GCA_009733165.1. Taxonomy (NCBI): domain Eukaryota; kingdom Metazoa; phylum Chordata; class Lepidosauria; order Squamata; family Elapidae; genus Naja; species Naja naja. Next base: position 4,909,751 of record CM019166.1, read on the forward strand.
TGAATTGAAATATGAAATGCAAATTTATTTAAAGATGAGTAAAATGGATAATGATATGCGTTAATATTATACAAGTTTAATGGAAATGAAAATATGACTATGTACGAGGGTTATAACCTGGAAACTTGTTGCTCACGTGAAAAGATGAATCCCACCAGGCTCAAGGTTGACTCAGCCTTTCATCCTCCCGGGGTAGGTAAATTGAGGACCCAAGATTGTTGGGGGCAATAAGCTGACTTTGTAAAAATGCTGCTTGGGGGGGGGTGCCAAAAGCCCTAGTAATAAGCAGGCATATACAATAGAATGAAGGCTATTGCTGAGCACATTGGGTTGTGCTCCAAAGATTGTAAGCTGCCCTGAGTCTCCGGAGAAGGGCGGCATATAAATGTGAATTAAAAAAATAAAAATAGAAAATTTTTGGAAAAAAAACTTGAGGGGAAACCTCACCTGACAACTGTCTCATTTAGCAACGAAATTTTGGGCTTAATTGTGGCAGTAAGCCAAAGACAACTGGGGTAGATGTGCCAAACATAACTGAAGCACAACTTTGAGCAGCCGTAGCATTCAGTAGTCCTTGGAAGGTCGCAGATTATCCACTTTGCAGTAAACCCATTAAGCTTGTTATCATGCTTTACAGACAAAGCAATTGCCTAGGTCAAGGATCTTCAAACTTGGCAGCTTTAAGACTTGTGGGCTTCAACTCCCAGAATTCCTGAGCTAACATGACGGGAGGTGAAGGAATTCTGAGAGTTGAAGTCCACAAGTCTTAAAGCTGCCAAGTGTGAAGACCCCTGGCCTAGGATCACCCCTATCCAACATGCTGGCAGGCAGGGTGGATTGGATTTAAAACCAAGTCGATTTAAATCACTAGTAAAAAGGCTTGATTTAAATCAAGTCGATTTAAGTCATAGTTTTAAAGAGCAGCTGTCATCTGTGTCCCGCAGTGGCTGCTCCTCTGATTTGCTGTTGACTCACCGACCATCCCACTTTAATGGGACGGCTGCCATGGTGGTATTCTACTGGTTCAGCCTGGTTCTGGCAAGCCGGTAGCAGCGATGAGCATCAGAGACCAAACTGGTTCTCTCTGCTGCTCTGCTGATGGGCCCACCCGCCGGCCCAGGCTCTCATACTTACTTTTATCCGCTGAATTTCAAGTTCAGCTGCTTTGCACGGCACAGAATAGCGCTGCGTGGCAGCTGCTGAACCAACCGGGATCGTGCAGGCTTGCAGGAGGTGAGTTAGAATGCCTCTGCGCCTGCGCAAACACCTTTATGCCTGCACAAAGTGCGCGTGCGTGCACGCAAAGTATGTGCATGCACGCAAAGCGCACCCAGCAAGCCACGCCCACCGAACCGGTGGCAAGGATATTTGAATCCCACCACTGGACGGCTGGTGATACGGCAGGGACACAACCAGGTGAGGGATGTGGTGGGCAGCAGGTGAGTGGATGCCCGCCAACAGGCACTACCAGGATAGATTTGAAATGACAGGTGCTCTTTAATATTTTTTGTAAGCTGCTTAGGTGGTTGCCCTTCCATTATTACTGCTTGCCCTTCCTCCTCACCTTTAGAGCATGGTGGCACAGATGCCTTTCTCTCCAAACAATCATACAGTTTGCAGCGTACATAGATTTGCAAAACAGTGGGATAAAAGGAATATCCCTGAACTTCATTTTATGATTTATGCCATGGTTACTGTGAAATTGTGTGACTGCAGAGCTTGGATTCGTTGAATGAGTTTACCCAAAAATATAAATATTGCAGAATCTTCAGCTGTCAGATCCGTGTATCTGCCATTCTTCAATGGAAGAAGAAGTGGGGATGGAAGTTGGTAAAATAAATCCTTTTTTGATGTAACTTGAATATATTAAATCTTATACTGAATTTGTATAACCTACACGATATACAACTGAGAGACTGAAACCAGATGCCCCGGAAACCTGTCACCTCTGGAAGAGACAGCAAAAGAGAAGGGACCATAAAAATTCCAGGCGGGAGAAGTTTCCTGAGAAACTCTTCAGAAGACCGCACTCAGAAGAGGGGAGGGGGAATTAACATGTTAATTCTTTGTTTTACAAAATACACAGCACGATAAGGGGAGGGGTCCTAAACTCCCTTATCTATCACTGTGTGCCTGGGAGATGTTAGACGCTGCTTTTGAATCCCTATTTGAATTATCTCATCTCAATAAAGGATTCCTTTTGAAACACCTAGATTTCAAAAGTTCATTCTTGTGGATTGAAATGGGAAAAGTTCACTTAGCCTGACAACAGCCTCATGCTATATAACTAAGCTCCATTTCATGCTGATTAAACTAAATTAGCATATCTTAAATAAGAAAACTATCTTTAGGTAGATTTTTTTTTACTCCAAAAGCATTTTATTAAAATAAATTTGATAAAAATAAAAAAAATCTGATTTAAATTTTTAAAAAATCCCATTTATTTATTTTAAAAAAAAACATTGCTTTTTATCCACCCCGCTGGCTGGGGAATTCTGGGAACTGAAGTCCACACATCTTAAAGTGGCCAAAGGTGGAAACTCGGCCCTTGGAAGATCATGTCGGCCAAGAGGGAAGGAAGGGAGGCAGGATTTCGGTTTAAAACCTGCTTATTCTTATTCTTCCAGACAGCACCACACAAAGGTTTCTCTTTTTTTATTATGTCTTCTGCCATCCTGGTTCTCCAATCCCCATATTTATGGAGCAGGAGGGGAGCCTCTTTGAGCAGTTTGATCAACGTTTCCCATGGATATTCTCAATCATGCAAGTCATCCCAAAAGGTGCTTTTTCCCAAAAAGGGAACTGGACTTTCTTGGTTCCCCACTCTTTTGAAAACGTTTCGCTTCTCATCCCAGTTCAGAACTAAAACATCCCGTTGGGACAATGTTTTTAGTTCTTTGAATAACCAAGAAAAAAAATGAGGATTTTGATAAGGGCTGCCCAAAGAATTTGACCCTGAAAATTCATTATAATGCAGGAACACCTCCTGAGTATGCAATTGGTCATTAGCCAGAACGACACAAGAATAGCATGGGATACTTTGAACTGTTGCATGATGCACCTAGTGCTACCTGAGCATGCTCTCTAGATGACTCCGATGATGCTGGCCAACCAATGAGCACATTCCAAAGCCAAAATGTGTATACATCCCCACTTGTATATAAAGTGATTTCTTACCTTTTTAAAGACCTCTCTCGCTTTGCATCCATGGGTGACCTCTCTTTTACTTATGCATAAATAAAGAGATATTAATTTATCTTTCTTGGATTATCTTGGATCCTATTTTAGCAAAAGCACAAAACTTGCCGTTGTTTATGGCTAACAACACATTCAAAATATGGTTCTCACCCCTTCATTTCTTTAGTCGGTTATGCATCAGAAGTTCTCAGCCTGGACTCCTTTCCCCCTGGCCCTTCTGCAGAGTTACTTCATCCAAAACCTAAAAGGGAAAAAAATACACATTCACCTCGACTTAGGACAATTAAGCCCAAAATTTCCACTGCTAAGCAAGAAAGTTGTTAAGTGAGGTTCGCCCCATTTTACAACCTTCCTTGCCACAGTTGTTAAGTGAATCACTGCAGTTGTTTAGCACAGTTGTTAAGTGAATCTTGGTTCCCCATTGACTTTACTTGTCAGAAGGGCGCTAAAGGGGACCATATGAGCTTGGGACACAGCAACCAGCATAAGTAGGAGCCCATTGCTGAGTGTCTGAATTTTGATCACATGACCACAGAGATGCTGCAGTGGTTGTAACTGTGAAAAACAGTCATAAGTCACTTTTTTCAGTGCCACTGTTAACTTCAAACAGTTGCTAAATAAATTCCATTCTGTTTGTTATTCTACTTTTACAACAACAACAACAACAATCTATATATATATATATATAAAAGCAAAATACCACTCAGGCATCATCACAAAATCTCCACAGCCATAAAGCTTACAAACTTGAAATTTGGCCCATAGGTTCCTCTTGGCTTCTAGGGGCTTCTTAAGAAAGGATTTTTTGAAAGGACCATCAGAGCATTTAGAGTATTTCCTATATTTATTATTATCATTATCATCATCATCATCATCATCATCATCATCATCATCATCATCATCATCATCATCACACTCTGATGCTCAGGAGTTCTACTCCCCCTCCCCACCTGAAAAGAAATCTCTTCCAAATGCAAAACACAAGCAGAGAAGAGGAGTTTTAGTTTCAGTGTTAGTTTCACAGCAGCAACCAGCTTTAGTACAGAACAGTTGAGGTAAGCCACGCCCAGGCTCCTTGCTGTCTCCTTGCTCACACAGCAAATACTGCTTCAGTTTCCAAACAGCCCTCAACTCTCTCCCACACTGACAGGATGCTAGCCAGATGAATACCGATGGATGCTGGTGGGCAGAGGCAATTTTTTTCTCCTCATTTTCCTCCCCAAAATCTAAGATGGACTACATAGTTTCGTAGCGAAGCTGGGTATCGAGCTAGTAACAAAAGTGGTTGTAAGTCGAGGTCTGCCTGTACTATGGATAGGCCAGTGACTAAAAGAATCCTTCAGGTGCTTTCAACAATGTGGGGGTTCTTCTGGGCTCCAACTCAAGAGAATTATGGCCAAAAGGGCCTTTGCACAGCTTCATTCCAAGACTGGGAGGCTCTACGCATCGTCACTCGTGCCCTAGTCACCTCTGGGATAGACTCCTGTAATATGCTCTACAGGGGGCTGTCCTTGAAGAGTATTTGGAAGCTTCAGGTTGTGCAAAATGCGTTTTGCAAGAATTGCACATGTTACACCTCTACTTTACGCACTGTGTTGGTAGCTCCCAAGGCAGAAGTCCTCACACCACCTTGGACAAATGGCTGTCCATTTTTTTCTTCAAAATCCTCTGTGATGGAGGAACCACAACTCTGGGAGGCCAACTAATCCCACCTTTTCAAATAGGGTGGGAAAATATAACTCATCCTACTGGCTCTTTTTCCCAGGCTAAGGAGAACAGCAACTCTGTGAGGACCGACACAAAATCACCCCGCCGGCTTTCATGCGAGGAGAGGCCTCTTGCTTTCTAGGTCTGCACCTTCGCCCTGACACCAGAGCGTCTTCTTGGATTCTGCAATTCTAGACAACTGCCCTGTCCACAAGCAGCTTTATGAGCCCTTGAAGACCAGCGTGCAATCACCATACCTGAGATGATGTTGTATGTGGGGGCAGCAGGGGTGGGGTGGGGTGGGAATCAACTTCCACTGAGGAAATAGTATAGGCTCATCAGAAGTTGTGGGAGCTTCATCAGTGGAGGCTTCCAAGAAGAGACTGGACTGCCATCTGTCAGAAATGGTGTAGGGTCTCCTGCTTGAGTGGGTGGGGTTGGACTAGATGACCTACAAGGTCCCTTCCAACTCTGTTAACTGTCAGAAATGGTGTAGGGTCTCTTGCTTGGGCGGGGGGGGGTTGGACTAGATGACCTACAAGGTCCCTTCCAACTCTATTCTATTCTAACTAAGAAACAAGAGCAGTCAAATCCTGATGGATACATATTCACTCATTTGCTGCCCTTATGTGCCCCCCCATCACCAGAGGTAGCTATTCACATACAGGTAGTCCTTGACTTACAACAGTTCATTTACTTAGAAGATGGAGAGGCCTCTGTTGATTGTTGCTCTGTTGTGGACATTGTACCGCCCGGGTAGCCAGAGCCCGAGCAGCAGGCCTCACCCGTCCCTTCACCGCCCCCGGTACTGTTTCGGTATTGAAAAAAAGGGACTTACAACCGTTTTTCAAACTTGCAATCTTTGTAGCATCCCTAGGATCATGTGGTCAAAATTCAGACGCTTGGCAACTGGTTCATACTGACGATCGTTGCTGTTTCCTGGGATCACGTGATCCACTGTTGCTACCTTTTGACAAGCAAAATCAAGGGGGAAGCCAGATTCACTTAACAACCATGTTACTAACTGATCAATTGCAATGATTCACTTAACAACTGTGGCAAGGTAAGTTGTAAAGCAGGGCGAAACCCGCTTAGCAAATGTTTCACTTAATAGAAATTTTGGGCTCCATTGTGGTTGTAAGTTGAGGGCCATTGTATTAGATCTCTTCTGGGCCAGGAATCTCTCTCTCTCTCTCCCTCCCCCCCCTCTCCCCCTCCCTCTCTCTCTCTCTCCTTCCCATCTTTATTATTCTTATTTATAACTCAAGGCACTAAATATACATAAATACTTCTTCCTCTTCCTATTTTCCCCACCACAACCCTATGAGACAAATTGGGATGAGAGTGAGGGACTGGTTCAAGATCATCCAACCAGCTTTCGTGCCTAAGGCGGGACTAGAACTCCCAGCCTCCTAGTGATTGGCCCAAAGTCACCCAGCCGGCTTTCGTGCCTAAGGCAGGACTAGAACTCACCACCTCCTGATTTCTAGCCTGGCGCTTTAGCCACAACCAAATTGCCTCTCTAGCCTTCTGTAAACCAATAAACAAAGCATGCTTGTTGTGGAGAAAATAAGAGATGGAAAGTATAGGTACGTTTGATGCCTTGCGTTATATATTTATTTATTGACTGAACCTTCTAGTCCAGAAAGTCCAGTTGCCTCTTGAAAAAAGCACCTTTGGGACAACCATGATCCTAATGACTGAGAATATCCATAGACATTTATTAAATTTATATACCACTTATCTCGCTTTGAAAGTGACTATATAAAAAAGGTGGGACATCATCATAAATAATAACAATAATCAATAATAGACAAAATCCCCAGCAGGAATTTGCAAAAGATAGCTTTAACTTGGAACAGTTTTGTCCTTTAGCACCATCAAAGGACATCTGGCCTATCCCAGATGCTTAGGAAGGACTTGAGAGGTAGATAGAAATGCCAAATCCAATTTAAACACCTGGCTGACTGTGTGGCCAGCTATAATAATAAACCTGGACCCATCAGAAGAGGAAAAAACAAAATACAAAAATGTGCAAATAGAAATAGAATGACTTTGCAGAAAGAAAGCAAAGAAAGTCCTAATAGTAATAGGTGCCTTGGGTGCTATCCCAAAACATCTGTAAGCCCACTGGCATTGACGAAATTCCCACCAGTCAATTGCAAAGGGCAGTTTGACAGCTTACATCTTGCAATGAGACCTTTAATGTTAACCATAACATCTGCCTATCGCAGGTCCTTGGGAAGGACTTGATAGTGGATGAAAAAATGCCAAATCCAGTTTAAATATCTGGCTGACCTTGCAAGGAACCATAATAATATACAGTAATACTGTACTATCAGCATTGACAAAATCTTCCTTGTCAATTGCAAAAGGCAGCCATGCCTGGAACAGTTTACAACCTGCTGATGAGGCCTTTAATATTAAAGAATCTGTCTATCCCAGGTCTTTGGGAAGGACTCCAGAGGTGGGCAAAAATGCCAAAACCAGTGTAAACATCTGGCTGACTATGCGACCAACCGTAATAAGAATAAGCTTTCATCCTGTGAAGACATTTTGAACACTTCATAACATCCACATCTGCCTCTCCCAGGTCCTTGGAGGCAGATAAAAATGCCAAATCTAGTCTAAACATCTGGCTAACTAGGCAACCATCCATAATAAGCTTTCATTCTACGAGGAGACCTCTTAACACCATCTGCCTCTTCCAGGTCCTCGGGAAGCGCTCAAGAGGCGGACACCAATGCCAAATCCAGCTTGAACATCTGGCCATGCAACCATCCACAATAACAAGGATAAGCTCATGTCCTGCAACGAGACTTTTAACCCCATCAAACATCCACATCTGCCTCTCCCAGGTGCTTGGGAAGGACTCAATAGGTAGACAAAAATGCCAAACCCAGCCTAAATATCTGGCTGACTGTGCAATGATCATAGTTATCTCTTTTATTCACTAAACATGGAACTCATTAAACTGAACATTTAAAAATGCATCATAAATATCACTGACTGATATTATAATTATATTAATTACAATATTAATAATGATAACAGTAATGACTTGATATAGGTAGACAAAAATGCCAAACCCAGCCTGAACATCTGGCTGACTGTGCAACGATCAATAATAATAATAATAATAACAACATTGACAGAATCTCCATCTGTCAATTACAAAAGAGCAGCTTGGCTTGGAAGGGCTTTCATCCTGGGATGATGACCTTTGACCCCATCAAACATCCCCATCTGCCCTTTGGGAGGGGCTCCAGATGGACCAAAAGGGCCCAACCCAGCCTGAACATCTGGCTAACTGTGCGATGATGATGATGATGATCTCTTTTATTCATTAATAAACATCAACTGAACATTTAAAAATGCATCACAAATATCATTGACTGGCATTAATAATCACAAAACCTATATTAATTGTAATAATTACAATATTAATATTAACAGTAATGACTTGATATAGGTAGGCAAAAAGGCCAAACCCAGCCTGAACATCTGGCTGACTGTGCAATGATGATAATTGTCCCTTTTATTCATTAATAAACATGGAACTCACATCAACTGACCATTTAAAAATACACAAATGTCACTGACTGGTATTAATAATAATTATTATATTATTACAATATTAATACTGATAACAGTAATGACTTGATACAGGTAGACAAAAAGGCCAAACCCAGCCTGAACATCTGGCTGACTGTGCCAGGATCAATAACAACAACAACATTGACAGAATCTCCATCCCTTAATGACAAAAAGGCAGCTTGGGTGGAAGGGCTTTCATCCTGGGATGGTGACCTTTGACCCCATCTAACAGCCCCCACCCCCGCCCCGTCCCGCCCCTCGGGAGGGGCTCCAGAGGTGGACCAAAAGGGCCAGATCCAGCCTGGACATCTGGCTGGCTGTGCCACCAACCCCCAGGAGGCCCCGAGAGGCCCCCCAAAAAACCCTCCAGGGGGTCCAGGAGCAACCCGGAGGGGAGGCTCCGACTAGATGACCTCCAAGGTTCCCTTCGTGGTTCTGTCTTCTAAGGAAGCCCCGGATGGGGAGCGGCTTCCCCATCGCCCCGCCAGGCCTCAATGGGGACCCCAAGCTCGGGGTGCCCCCCCCAGCCTCACCCCCCCTTCCCTTGTCTCCTTGAGGGGTGGGCGCGGCCTTCGCCTCCTTGCCTTGGGAAGGCCGCCCCGAAGAGCCAACCCGGGAAAGGCCGCGGGGACCTTCGGACAAAGAGTCGGGTTGCTGAGGGAGTCGGAAGGCCACCGGGGACACCCACGGACCCCGCCCCGCCCAGCCCGGGGGGCGCCGTTCTCACCTGGGCCGCCCTCCGTCACTCGGAGCCCCTCGGCGCTCCATGAAGATCGGCGCATGCGCGCACCGCGAACGCCCGCCCGCCCGCCTCTCTCCCACAACTTCCGCCTTCTTCCCTCACCGCCAGCGGGGCCCGACGGGGGAGCGGAAGCCACCCAACATGCAAGCCCCACCCCCGGCGCGCCTCTCCTCACCGGGCGCCGGAAGCTGAGCGCAGGGATGACCGGCGCTTCCGGTGGTTGCCATTTTGAGGGGTTAGATTGAGAGAGAGAGAGAGAGAGAGAGAGAGAGCAGGCCTCGGCGCCTCCATCTTGAGTTGGAAAGGGCGGCCAGGCGAGAGGGTGCTGTTTCAGACAGCGAGAGAGCTGTTTCAAACTCAAGATGGAGCTGGCGTCCTGGGTGCTTTTAAAGATTTTGCATCTCATACAATGAGAGACATAGCGCTTTGGAAACAAAGGCGGAAGCGCACCACACGTAACTTCCGGTTAGCGCCCTCCTAGCGAGTCGTTCAATGTATATGCACGGCTTGGGCGCTAGGTTGGAAAAGGGCGCTGGCTTCTGCCTTTAGTTGCCCACTTCCGGTCAATCTACTTCATTCAGTGTGCAGTTTTGGGGTCGACTTGGTTTGTGAGGGCGCCCAAGTAAAATCTCCAGCGTCGTATATCGCTCCCTCTCGTGTGCTGCTAGTCTTTACGTTGCCAATTGTGGACATTATTCTGCAATTGTCCCTAGAAATTAGAAGTATCATTCCTTCTGCCTGTGGGTGAATGCAACTCCAGACTACAACCCCCATATTTCCACCACCACCACCCCCAGCATTCCCCCCATCTCAGTGGGAATTATGGTCTTTCAACCCTCAAACGTCAACATCCTTGAATTTAATAGTTATTCTAATACAGATCTTATCAATTCCAGCCACTTCTACTCCCAGAATTCCCCAGCAAGCAATGCTGGCTGGGGAATGTTGGGAGTCCATGTATTTTAAAGCATGATGACTGGGGAATTCTGGGAGTTGAAACCGCCCATTTCAAAGTTGCCAAGTTTGAAAAATACTGCTCGGGCATGGATTTTGGGAGTTGTAATGCACATATAATTTTATTGAAGGGACATAATAACAATAGAACAAGGTAGAATTAGTGGGACATAAGGATAGAATCAGTAGAATTAGTTTAACTGCTGTACAAAGTTAGCACACACCCCACTCCTAGAAGAATGAAATATCCTAGGAAATATTAAAAGAACCGGCTGAATACCACCTCTGGTGCCAACCTATCTACAAGGCAAAAGGCTGGGCCAGCTTATCTACAACACAAAAGACCTTCACCCTCAGGACATGATAGGATTAGCCCTCTACTCACTGGTGGGCTGCTGCCGGTTCGGACCAGATCGTCCGTGTAATAAACATGTAAAATAAACGTGTAATCAAGCATTCCAATTACTGAAAATGTTTTGCTTTCTTCGGCTTTTGGATGAGAAGTGAAATGTTTTCAAAGGAAGAAAACCAAAGAAGTCCAGTTGGCTTTTGGAAAAAAGCACTTTTGGGACAACCATGATCTGGATGATTGAGAATTTCCACAGATATTTAGTTTCCAGTTTTAAGGCTCTTAACTGGACATGAGAGGATCTGTTTGTAGTTTGTCTAAGCACACAGATTACCATTCTTGTTAGTATCTTGTCTACATGAAAATAATGCAAAGAAATATGCACCCAATATACGTGAGTTATGCTGTCAGATCCATTTAGAGTAACAGAATAGCAGAGTTGGAAGGGATCTGGTAGATCATCTAGTCCAACCCCCTGCCCAAGCAGGAGACCACCATTTCTGACAGACAGCAGTCCAGTCTCTTCTTGAAAGTCAATAACTTTAATAACTAATAACTTGCAAGAGGAGCAATCAGACTCCCAACTTTTTGCCAGACAGTTCTCTTGCTTCATAACAAGATATTCGACCCTTTTAGACTACACACTTAATTTCCACCCAAATAGGTGTCCTGATATGTGCAATCCATGCTCTTTTCTATTTTAAATATAGTACATTGCATTCAAATAACCTGCCAAAGCCATGTTTAAACCACATTGGATCTATACAACAGACAGTGTTTCTAATGTTGGGAACATTAAGATATTGGGCTTCAACTCTCAGAATTCTGCAAGTTGAAGTCCATGCATCTTAAAACATGATGGCTAGGGAATTCTGGGAATTGAAATCCATCCATCTCAAAGTTGACATGTTTGAAAAATACTGCTCTACTACAGCATGAATGGGGTTTATCTTTGCATCCCAAAACCTCATCAGTTTCATAACACTGAAATTCCACAGCAAGATTTCATAACTGTTTTCTTTCCTGTTTTTAAAAATATTTTAAGACTTTCACTGTATTTAAACGAGACGTGCTGAACATAACCGAGTTTATGCTACTTGGCTCATTGTGGCTCAGCTCTTGTCTTTAATATATTTTGTGTATCACATGATCACATTGTGCCATAAGACAGTTTATCTGGGGCCTTGGGTGATGAGAACCCAGTCACAGCTCAACTTGTTTTGCACAAACAAAAAAGGCTGGTTTATCCCCCAAAACAGAAAACAAAAGAGTCAGAAATGTTGGATCCTTCCAACATTTGGAAAGGAAATTTCTTTTCCCAATCTGAGGCTGGAGACTTTGTGTCACAGATACCTGCAGTCTGTGAAGCATTTGAACTACTTTCTCATCAAAGGAGGAAAAAAAATTCTTGGGCATTTTTCCCCTTGCAGTTGTTTTGATTAGGATGCACACTTTCTGAGCCTTAATCTCTCTCCTCCCCTCAGCCCCTCTGAATTTGAAATTATATGCAGGTAGCCCTTGTTTAGCGATCACAATTGGGACCCACAACTCAGTTATTAAGTGCAACGGTCGCTAAGTGAATCTTCAACTGTGCTTGTGATCTGACTTCAGCATTCTTCTGCTTTTCAATAAAAGTCATCAATGCAAAGCAACTTAGAATCATAGAATCGTAGGGCTGGGAAGGATCTCAGAGATCTTGTACTCCAACCCCCTTTGTACACTCAGGAGACCCCATACCATCCTTCTGAAATGGCTGTCCAGTGTCCAGTCTCTTGTAAAAGCCTCCAGGGATGAAGCTCCTACAACTTCTGGAGGGAAGCCGTTCCACTGATTGATTGTCCTCATTCTTAGGAAATTCTTCCTTAGTTCTAAGCTGCTTCTCTCTGATAAATTTCCACCTGTTACTTCTTGTTATTGCAAATGGTCAGTAAACAAGATAGTCACTAAATGGGAAGAACCTGTCTGGGCTCTTTATAATGCTCTTTATAATGCTCAGGTGTAAGGCATCCAGAAAGTATCCATGATATCAATCACTTCGAGGCATATTCTCTCCAACTGATTTATTAGGAACAGATCTGGTACGTCTAAGGCATTTTCCAAAGTGAAAGTATTTTCGGGAGCTACACAGAATCCACCTTTTTCTCCTCCCACTTCTACACTTCATAAATCATGAGAACAAATTAACTGCAACTGGAATTTCGTAGTATGCATACAGAATAACCTTGAACTTGTCAACTCCTCCACCCCCCTTCCCACTATGTTGGCAGCTGAATTTCAAAGCTGACATCAGGATTTGTTAATATTTTAAAAACCAGCAGAAGATACATTTGACCTTTGTATTCTCTTTTCCTTTGAACCATTATTATCATAGTATTTTTGTTTGCTTAGAACAGAGGTCTCCAACCTTGGCAACTTTAAGACTTGTGGAATTCTGGGAGTTGAAGTCCAGAAGTCTTAAAGTTGCCAAGGTTGGAGATCCCTGGTTTAGAAAGAGACACTGTTTGGACCCCAGCTTGAGAAAGGCTGAGTGAGGCAGATCGCTGCCTTGTTTTGAGCCAAGATCTCTTCAGGTTCTAAGGAGTATATCATGGTGGGAGCCCCCACCAATGCAGGGTGGCTCAAAGTGGCCCCACAGTAGGACTACTTGGGGCCAACCAGTCATCTCTGCTCACGGGACAATCCAAAGCATGCTTCATCAGACACGGACAAACGCCGTCCTATCTTGGATAAGCTCACTCTACTCCTCAGAGGGAAGTCCTGAGAGTAAGAATTGGAGCCTTCCAGTCTCGGGGTGGGCACACCTTTGGGGATGTTGTCAGGCAACCCTGGAGAACAAGGCATCTTTCCCAAAAGGTGAGCTTCCGGAGGCCCAGCTGGGCTCATGCAACTCAGCGGCTTTTGAGGAGACCTCAGAACAGGCTTGTGGGGAGTAGAAGTCTTCTCCATTTTGGATGCTACGTGTGAACCATCCACCTCACCATAGAATAGGTTTGCATTCTCCGCATGGGAGCCTGGGCCACGTGCCTCTCCTTGGCGAGGGCCACGGCCTCATCGAACGACATGCTTCCGCTATAGCGCCAGTTGCTCCAGCGCTGCTTCTGGGGAGTGCTGCTCTCCAAGGCCTCTTTGGTGGACCTCTCTGCTCCGTAGAGATGTCCTTTCTCTTCGTTGTGTTGGGTACTGTTCTGTTTCTCCAAACTGCCCTTTGTGAGATGAAGGCTGCCACCTCCCGCTTCTCCACTCTTGGACCATGAAAAGCATTTGTCCCGCGAAGACGGAGGCAGCTTTGGGGTGATGTCCTCCATGTTCTTGCGGTCCTTGCTGAACATCTCCATGCTCACAGGCAAGGAGTTGCGTTGCTTTGGAAGGATCTCTGAATGGCCGCAACAATTCTCAGAAGAGCTGGACGGGCTAGGAGATGCTGGGGAAGGTTCTGCCTTTTGGTTGTTGTTTGTGGTGTGGTCAGAGCTGGTCAGGTGGAAAGGCCTTTTCAAAGAGCTTTGGTTGAATTCCTGCTTGGTCCCATTCTCACAGGTCTTCAGCGGGACAGCGGCAAGATGTTCCTTGCTGGGAATCACTGGCTTTAAGGCAGGAGGCACCTTAGCGAATTGAGGCTTCGGGGGCACCACCGGGAATGATTTCACTTGCTGAACTGGGCGTGGTAGATGTCAACTTCATCTCGACCCTTCCATCCAAGTAGTCATGTTTCAGAGCATATGAAGCTTCCACTGGCAATCCAGGCTGAGATTTCTGCAGAAGATTTTCCAGGGAAGGTTTTGGAGAAGCGACTGTGAGGGAGAAATCTTCAAAGTCCATGCAACTGTCAGACAAAGAGGCAGGGAAAGAAGAAGAAGAAGAAGATGCATGCTCTGGATTTGGTGCTGGGAAGCTTATATTCTCAGAATTATTGTCCAGTAGAGAAGGAATCAGACTTTGAAGTAAGTTGAGTGGCTCCACAGATGAAGCAGCTTGTGCAACATCTCCATGGGGCATTTCTCCCGTCTCTTGAACCACAAGGGTATCACCTAAGGGTTTGTTGGATCTTCCAACCACCTCTGGAAGAAGTTCTACTCTCATGCTGCAAGGAATATGGGGAGTCTGTTCACTTTCAGGTGTGCTCCAAGACTGCCACTTCTCTTCAAGACTTCTTTTGATTGGTTGGTTTTCAACTCTGGATCCCGAAATGTTTGGCTGGCAACTTTTTCAAGGCATCCAGTTTTGGGGACAAAGAGATCCACTCCGTTTCTATCTTCTATCTGCAACAACGAAATAATGGGTTCTACCTTACTGTCCTCGGCATTTCTTCCCCCAGCTTCTGAATCCAGAGAATTTTGGTCAGCGACTTCTACAGGACATCCAGTTTTGGGGACCAAGAGACCAACTTCACTCCCAACATTTGCATCTTTGATTTGCAACATTGAAAAAATGGGTTCTACCTCAGCTTTGTCAGTCAGGGGGCTTTCCATTTCATTGGGGTTGCTTCTGGGACCCAATTCCGCTTCAGGTGGCTTGGCTAAGATTGGATCCAGGTCCTTGGTTATGACTAAGTCACAAGTTGACCTAGTTGTAACCTCCTTGTCCCCTTGTTGAGGTTCCAGGCTAGGTTCAGGTAAATGTGAGTTCTTTGGGTCTTCATCCAAGGTTTCTGTAGCCACCTTGGAGGTCTGGTCTTCCATGGTGAGTTTGGGGGAGGGGATGCGAAGAGTTTGACCTGCATCTGATTGCTGAAGGTGTTCTAGTTTGCTAGCTATGGGGCTGAGATCATCAAAAGCGCTCAGATAGACTTCTTCAGCATCAGCCTCTTTAGATGGCTCTTCTTCAATGAATCCCATGGCGAGATAATACTGGTCATCTTCTTCTTCCAAATGTTCATTCATGCATTCTTCAATGGACAAGTAATCCAGGTGTGGCACCGTAGAATACATCTCCAGCTAAATCAGGTGGAAGGAAGGAGAAAGCGTTAGAAGATCTAATTTCTCAAGAATTAATAGAGAACATAGGCATTTATAATCTTCCACAGTTAATTTGAAAAAGAAAAATATCTGACAGAACATCAATTTTTAACTTACCCTTCCTCACCATAAAATCAATGAGAATCATATTTGCCATTTTAGGATTAGGTGAGGATACTAGACTAGAAACCAGGAGACAGTGAGTTCCGCCTTTCACATGAAAATCAGCATAGTGACTTTGGGCGAATCACCAGGAGATGCTGAGTTCTAGTTCTGCCTTAGGCACAAAAGCCAGCTAGGTGACTTTGGGTCAATCACCAGGAGATAGTGAGTTCTAGTTCTACCTTTGGCATGAAAGCTGGCTGGGTGACTTTGGGCCAACCACCAGGATACAGTGAGTTCTAGTTCTGCCTCAGGCATGAAGATCAGCACAATGACTTTGGGTCAATCACCAGGCGACTGTGAGTTCTAGTTCTGCCTCAGGCATGAAGACCAGCACAATGACTTTGGGTCAATCACCAGGAGATAGTGAGTTCTAGTTCTACCTTTGGCATGAAAGCTGGCTGGGTGACTTTGGGCCAACCACCAGGATACAGTGAGTTCTAGTTCTGCCTCAGGCATGAAGATCAGCACAAGGACTTTGGGCCAATCACCAGGCGACTGTGAGTTCTAGTTCTGCCTCAGGCATGAAAGCCGGCTGGGAGGCTTTGGGCACTTCCGCTCAGCCCAAGCCAACTCACAGGGTTGTTGTGGTGGTGCTGGGGAAAACAGGAGGAGGAAAGAAACAAGAAGGAAAGCTACCACCGAGATACAAAGCAAGAAGAAGGTATCCAAAGAGAATTCTCTCTTCTGCACAATGCTCTCCCTCCTGTGGTTCAAGAAATCCTTTTTTCTCAGGCCGGGGAAAAAAAAAGGGGGTGTGTGGGGTAGAGAAAGAGGGCCAAATCAAGGCACTTGCCTCCATCCCAGCTGCGATCATCTCATTCATAAACCCGCTTCCCAAATCATCTTCCATGCTTGGGAAGGTGTCCAAGCCGCGTGGAGGAACCGCGGGCCCTTCCCCGGGATCCGTCTGCAGCTGCTCTTCTTCCATCACGTTGTCAATCCAGCCATCGGGGCTGTCCAGGAACGAGAAGGAATCCTCGACTTCCATAGACATCCGGCTCTCCATTTCGGCTTCGATGTTTGTTCCTGAAATGCACGCGAGCAAAAAGCAAGACTCAGTCCAGATTTCACGGTAGGGACGAGGCAGGGCTGGGCTTCAAAAAAAATGTAGCAACCAGTTCTCTGCCCGGTTGCTGGGTGGGTGTGGCCTAGTCGGCCTCCTGCACCACAGCAGGGTGAGGGTGGGGCGTTTTCACCCTGCCCAGGCCACTTGAGCCTCTGGATGGGCAAAAATGGCTTCCACGGGCTCCGGAGGCTCTGTAGAGCTTCTGGGAGGTGCATTTTTCACCCTCGAGCCTCTCGCAAATGTACCCGTTTCTGCTCTTCTGAAGCCTCCGGGAGGCCCATTTCCTGCCCTCTCGGAGCCTCCGCGCAGGCCCTGAACTTTCCTGGGATCCAAAACGGGCCGCGTGGAAACTCCTGGGAGGGGAGGGGCAGGATGGGCGGGGCCAGCCAGTTGTTGCAACTACCGGTTTGGCGAACCAGATGTAAAATTAACATCCGGTTTGTCTGAACCAGTGCGAACTGGTAGTAGCCCACCCCTGGGACTAGGTCCTTGCTGAGTACAAATACAGGTGGCCCTCAAATTATGACCACAATTGAGCCCAACATTTCTGTTGCTAAGTGAGACATTTGACCTGGACCTGGATAACTAGAATCCCCATAGACGAGGAGCAGGAATGTGCAATCCACTAGGTGAAGAGGCTACATGGATTAAGGAACTGGCTTCCTCTTAATATGGAGCTAACACCTTGATATTTGAAGGAAGTGCTAAGGGCTGGAGCCACAACCAAAGGCGTCTTGACTGCTGCTTTTGGAACCATTACTTCCTGCCCTTGATAATGGTTTACTTTAACAATTTAACTGGTTAATCGTTCTCACTGTCGGGAAGGGCCTTGGTGGCTCAGGCTGTTGATTGCCTGCACTTAAGTTCCAGCTGCCTACAACTGCTGTAGGCTCGAATCCCACCAGGCTCAAGGTTGACTCAGCCTTCCATCCTCTCGGGGTAGGTAAATTGAGGACCCAAGATTGTTGGGGGCAATTAGCTGACCTTGTAAAAATGCCGCTTAGTAATAAGCAGGCATATACAATGGAAGGAAGGCTATTGCTGAGCACATTGGGTTGTATCCCAAAAATTGTAATCCACCCTGAGTCTCCGGAGAAGGGCGGCATATAAATGTAATTAAAATAAATAAAATAAATAAAATAAATTCCTCCTTAGTGCTAGGTTGGTTCTCTCTTTGATTAGTTTCCATCCATGGCTTCTTGTCTTGTTTTCTGGTGCTTTGGATCCTTCCTTCAACCTATTCTCCAAAGCACCAGAATGCGGGACGAGAAACAATAGATGGAAACTAATCAAGGAGAGATAGACTAATGAAGGAGGAGCCATGAGTCCAGGAGAACCCCCAGGTTTCGTGCCCTATCCACAGGGGGCAACACCTCTCCCCCCATGGCCAAAGATGGAATATGTTCACTGGAACGAGATGCCTGTATGCACAGCCACTCAATCTTGGCCGGATTGAGCTGTAGCTTGTTCCTGCCCATCCAGATCCGTACCGCATCCAGACAACGGGACATCACAGAGAGGGCATCACTGATTTGGTTTGGGGTGGAGATGTATAGCTGAGTATCATCAGCATACTGATGATACCTCACCCCAAAACCCGGATGATCTCACCCAGCTTCATATAGATGTTGAACAGGAGGGCGAGAGGACCGACCCTGAGGACCCCACAGTGAGA
Organism: Naja naja; assembly: GCA_009733165.1. NCBI lineage: Eukaryota > Metazoa > Chordata > Lepidosauria > Squamata > Elapidae > Naja > Naja naja. The sequence continues at coordinate 4,928,156 of CM019166.1, forward strand.
GCCCTTGGGACCGACCTCTGCCCCCTGCCAACACTGATTGCAAACACCTGAGAGGTAGGGGAGAACCACTGCAAAACAGTGCCTCCCACTCCCAACCCCTCAAGGCCACAATAGGATACCATGGCTGATGGTATCGCCGCTGAGAGATCTAATAGGACCAGGACAGAGGAAAATCCTCTTTCCTTCCAGAGATCATCCACCAGTGTGACCAATGCCCTCTGTACTGAACCCGGGCCGGAAGCCTGATTGATATGGATCTAGATAGTCCGCTTCTTCCAGGAAAAGCACAAACTGTTGAGCCACCATGCTCTCAACAAGCTAAGGTTGGAGACTGGACGAAAGTTGTTCAACACGGCTGGGTCCAGGGCAGGCTTCTTCAGGAGGGGTTTCAGCACCGCCTCTTTCAGGGCAGCAGGGAAAGAGCCCTCCCTTAATGAAGCATTGACTACTGCCCGGAGCCAGCCACACTTGACCTCCCTGGCGGCATACACCATCCAGGAAAGGCACGGGTCCAACAAACACATGGTGGAACTCAGACGTCGCATAATCCTGTCAACTTCATCCTCAGAAACAAGATCAAACTCAGCGCAGATGATATTGGCCAGACTTCTTGCACCTCTCTCCTCAGACAACTGCAAATCAGAGTCCAACCTTCCTGAATCTGAGCGATCTTATCCAACAGATACTGACCAAATTCCTCAGCCCTACCCTGCATAGGATCCAACCCTGCCCCCCGATGTAAAAGGGAGCAGGTGACCCTAAACAGGGCAGCTGGGCGGTCCTCTGCGGACGCTATGAGAGCGGAGAGGTATGACCTCTTCGCCGCCCCCACAGCTACCAGATAAGTCCTAATATAGGCTCTTAGCTGGGCTCGGTCGGATTCAGAGTGGGTCGACCTCCACCTGCTCTCTAAACCCCTCCTACACTGCTTCATCTCCCTAAGCTCCTCAGTAAACCAAGGAGCCATCTGGGATCTGTGGTGAGTGAGGGGACGCAAGGGGACAACTCGGTCGAGGGCCTCAGCAGCAGCCTGTTGCCAGGTAGCCGCCAGTACCTTGGCCGAGCTGTGGATAAGGGAGGCAGGGAAAGACCCCAGTTCCATCTGGAACCTTTCAGGGTCCATCAGACGTCTGGGGTGGAACCATCACAGTGGTTCCTCATCCCAACGGTGTGGGGCCGCTTGTCAGAAGACCAGCCACAGGAGATAGTGGTCTGACCATGCTACGGGTTGGACATTCACAGTGCCCACCCCCAGATCACTATGCCAACGTTCTGAGACAAAAACAAGGTCGAGTGTGTTGCCCCCCTCGTGTGTGGGAGCCTGTATTATTTGGGTCAGGCCCATAGCTGCCATGGAAGCCATGAACTCCTGGGCCAGCCCCGACATCCCCCCAGAGAGGGCAGGTTGAAGTCACCCAAAACCAAAAGGCTTGGGAACTCTACCGCCACTCCCGAGAGGGCATTGAGCAGCCCAGGCAGGGCTGTTGCCACATAGTTGGGGGATAGCTATATAAGCAACAAGCCCAACTGACCACCAGGCCCCAACCTCAAAAGGAGAGCTTCACACCCGCCTATCTGCGGAATGGTGACCTCCCTTGGAATCAAGGTCTCCCGAGTAACAACAGCAACCCCCACCCCTCCCCTGAGCTCGTGGATGGTGTAAAATCTGAAAACCTGGGGGGCATAGATCAACCAGAGGGACTCCACCCTCCGGCCCCAACCAGGTCTCAGTGATGCAAGCCAGACACAACAACATTCTTTTCTCAGAGAGTCAAGGACATGTTGCCCTGCACCTGGAGGGGAGTGACTGCAGGGATGTCTCCAGTGGTGGGATTCAAATTTTTTTACTACCGGTTCTGTGGGTGTGGCTTGGTGGGTGTGGCTTGGTGGGTGTGGCTTGGTGGGCGTGGCAGGGGAAGGATACTATAAAATCCCCCTTTCCTCCCCACCCCACTAACCTGCTTTCCAGCTCCGTTCTCCTGTGCAGGGCAACCAAAGGAGACCCAGCCATCAGCTGGGACTCAATGGGAGGCAGAGAATAGATGGGGGTGGGGCCAGTCAGAGGTGGCATTGGCCGGTTCTCTGAATTATTCAAAATTTCTGCTAGCGGTTCTCCAGAACTGGTCAGAACCTGCTGAAGACCACCTCTGGATGTCTCCAGTTGGGACAAAGATTTGGTTAGGCCACATGATGGACTGGTGGGTACAGGGGATGGATTTTTAATTTCTCTTTTGGGAAGGGAAAACCTGGAAATCTCAGATTTGGGTTTTCCCAGACATGCCAATAGGACAACTCTAATAAAATGGAACTTTGAGGAAATGTTTGTCTTGGAGTTTCTTGGTTTGGAGTTGGTTAGTTGGAACGTGGACAAATATCAACACTGACCTTCATCTGCTTCCTTGTTTGCAGTGAAGGCAGACATCTCATTGTCTTCTGCCACCTTGGGAAAGTCTTCTCCATTGGAGGAGGAAACAACCTCTGGAGTCTCCAAGTTGCAGTGGCCCAATGCTGGACACTCCAGACCTCTGGTCAGCCGGGACAAAGTGAGGTTGGAGGTGATGTGGAAGGGGACGGTGACCGATAAAGGCCCCGAGATGTGGATCCCGGCACACTTCTCAGCCCGATTCCTGGAGCTCTTGGGTGAACGTCCTTGAGAGGTCCCTCCAATGAGGCCGGACCTGCTGGTTTTAGGGGTGGTGGGTTCTGACTTTGTGGCTTCCTCCTGCATGTCTTCACATTTGCTCTTGGCAGACATGTACACGGATTCAGAGAAGCTGCTGTCGAGTGAAACTGGGCCATCAAAGCACTCGTGTTTCGAAGGTATCTCGCTCCCCAGGTGGGCATCGTCTGCATGCAAAAGAGAGGGACCAATCGGAGAGAGTCATGGAGCAACGCTCAGGTATCCAATCAATGGAATGGAATGGAATAGGATGGGATGGGATGGGATGGAATGGAATAGAGTAGAATAATAACGAGAAGAGTGGAAAGAATAGAAATAGAATAGAAATAGAAATAGAATAGAATAGAATAATAAAGAGAAGAGTGGAAAGAATAGGATAGAAATAGAAATAGAGTAGAGTAGAGTAGAGTAGAATGGAATAGAATAGAATAGAATAGAATAGAATAGAACAGAACAGGAATGGAATAGGAATGGAATAGAATAGAATAATAAAGAGAAGAGAAGAATGGAATAGAAATAGAAATAGAATGGAATGGAATAGAATAACAAAGAGGAGAGGAGAAGAGGAGAGTGGAAAGAATAGGAATAGGGATAGAATAGGTAATAGCATAGAATAGAATAGAACAGAACAGAAATAGAGAAATAGAATAGGACAGGACAGAACAGAATATAATAGAAATAACAAAACACAACATAATAGAATAGGAATAGGACAGAATGGAATGGAATAAAAATGGAACAGAACAGAACAGAATAGACTAGACTAGGAATAAGTAGGGCAGAACAGAACAGAATTATTCTATTGTTCCTCACGCTTTCCCCCCTCTTTCCCTCTTTCCCTATATCTCTTTTTTTTCCTTTCTTTCCCTTCCCCATTTTCCTGCTATCTTGATTTTCATTTGGATTACTTATTTATTTATTAAATTTGTACCCCGCCCACCTCACTATCAAGTGACTCCAGGTGGCTTCCAATTACCATTAATAATTTTAAAAAACCCAATATTATGAACATTTTAATAAAATGGTTATAAAACAAACAAGCCAGCCATCTCCCCCATGTCTCTAGCCAGACCGAGGAGGGCTCACCAGGGTTGTTTGACCAATCCGGGTTGTGATTTTCTGGGATGGGATGGTTTTTATGGGATAGTTTTTATAGGATAATTTTTTATGGGTCAAATTTGTAGTTGTAATGGGGCTTATTTAGTTTAATCTGCTTTTAAATTATTTATTATTGTTGTTGTTTTATTTGTAAGCCGCCCCGAGTCTTCGGAGATGGGGCGGCATATAAGTCCCATAAATAAATAAATAAATAAATAAATAAATAAATAAATAAGAGAGAGCTGGAGGAAGCAGACATCACTTCTCCCATTCCATGGGAGGTTATAAACAGTTTTAACCATAGTTGGCAATGGATTTATAATCTATGGTGTGAACAGGTTCGTAGACATGTTTTTTTGCAGATTTTGGCTAATTTATCAACCTACCGTCACCGATAGATGGCAAGCAGCTGAGAGAGTCCATACTTTTGGCTGGTCGGAGGCGCATCTTACTCAGTTTATCACCTGGAACAGAAAAGGTGAGATTGAGCTGTATCAAAACAAGAATCCCCTTAACCTCAAATGTTTTTGTTAGGAATGCAGATTTTTTTTCCTTACAAAAACAACCCCCCCACCCCAGAAAATTCAGATAATCCTCAATTTATGACCATCGCTTAAAGAGCACTATACTACCTGAGGCTTCTCAGGAAACAACAACTGAATGGAAAACTGCTCGTGACCTTCTACGCTGCACCATAGGGAGCATTTTAACTTACTGCACCTCTGTATGGTTTGCGAATTGCACAGGGGCAGATGGGACAGCACTCCAGAGGATGAACGTCATTGCCCAGAGGATCATGGGTTGCCCTCTCCCCTCTTTGGAAGAGCTTTATACCTCCCGTTGCCTTAAGAAAGTTCAAAACATTCTCAAAGATCCATCTCATCCTGGGCACACCTTTTTTTGAACTATTACAATCTGGCAGCCAGTACAGGACAATAATAAAAACAAGGACAAATAGGCTGAAAAACAGCTTCTATCCCAGGGCAGTAGCTCTCTTAAATTCTACTGTCTAGTGCAATATGAATGCAATATCAGGGGTTTTCAATTCAATTGTATAGAATGTGAAGGATGTGTGTTTGTGTATATTTTCATAGTCATAATGTACACTGAAGATGGCATTTAATTTCATCGTATGAGGTGCAATGACAATAAAGTAAACAATAACAAAAAAATTAACAATTCAAATTTGCGATGGACTGGGAAAAATAGAACTGGTTCAAACTGGCCAGACACAAAGTTTTGAACTTTAGTAACCTGAAAAATGATTGTAATGGGGGAAACACACCTTCTGAATATGCCATTGTGTGTTAACAAGATCATGCTACCCTGGGATGTTACAAAGCGTTACACTGGTATGTCAGATCCCTAAAAGTGATGCTGCCATTCAATTGGGAGAAGGGGGGGGGGCTTGAATTCGATTCATCACTATTGCCTGTGACCACATCTATTTTATAACTTGTATCCTGGCACCTGGAGCATCCTGAGATTTTTGTCACCTCTTGGGGAATGTATTACGGGGGAGGGCCATGTGGGTTTGTTTGACTTTGAAAGCCAGCGGAAGATAGCATGGGAATGCCTGCTTATCTGTTTCTCAGAGCAGCCTCCCATTGAGTCCCATCTGATCGGTTGGCTCTTCTTTGGTTGCCCTGCACAGGAGAACAGAGCTGGAAAGCAGGTTAGTGGGGTGGGGAGGGAATGGGATTTTGCAGTATCCTTCCCCTGCCACGCCCACCAAGCCACACCCACAGAACTGGTAGTAAATTTTGTTTGAATTCCACCACTATTTACAGCTAACACTAGAAGGATCTGAGCTTTGGCAGTGAGAAAGCCACCAGGGGAGCCAGAGAGAAAGATGTTTGGGAGGAATGGCAACCAGAACCCCTTCTCCTTCCTTGGTCTTCAGTGCTCCAAGGTGTCCCCAGAACCAGCAGGAGGAGGAAAAATGTGCCTCTGCTGTTAGGGAAGCCCCATTTGAACCCTCTGAAGAACCCTGTGATTGTAGCCTTTCCCAGGCCAGTGTTGTGGCCCGCCAGCAGGCAGCGGAGTTGGTGGCAGACTCGGACAGTGAGGAGGTTGGGGAGGAACATGGACCAGTCCTGGAATCTGGGGAAGGCTCTGATGAGGGCTCTGCATCAGAAGCAGAGATGGGGCCAGGGCCCTCCGACAGTTATCAGCTGCCTTCGGAGTTGGAGATCAGTGGGGAAGAAGAACAGCTGGAGTCTGTTCCCAGTGTGCACATGCACAGAGCTGCCAGGAGAAGGGAACAGATAAGGAACAAGGGTCAGCTTGGGAGTAAAGCCACAGGTGGACAGTAAACGGCCCTTCCCATAGGGAATAAAAGACAAGCAAAAGGGGAGTGAGGTTTGCAGGAGACAATTAGTTCAATTCATTAGGTGTCCCTGACTTCTTGCCAGGTAATTGCTGCTACAGCATGGTGTTTGGGAGATATCGGCCTGGCAACTCTCCAAGCCCGATAAAGGTCTGTAGTGGTGAAATACCTTGAAATACTGTTTGCTGGGACTTTGCTGGAGAGGAATTCACTTTAACCTAAATAAAAGGGGTTTTATTGGGACGAGGAATTTGCTGCATGATTTTGGGAAGCCTGAGTCAGGACGGCCCCATCCTTGGAAAGCTGGGGCGAATGCACGTGGGGAAGGGAGAACTCTTTGGGTTGTTCCTTCACAACATGAGAAGCAGGGGTGCAAGCAGCCACATGTATGTAGCGCAGATTGCTATGCTCCACGCATAGGACCAGCTGTCTCCTACCTTTGTCTTCTGGCTTATTCAACTTGCGTTTGGAGTCGTGGTTGGATCGTCCAAGGTTGAAGATGGACTTCCATTTCTTGGCCTTGAGGGACCCTTTTCTTCTGGAAAGAGGTGGAATTCAGGTTACAAAGTATGCTGAGGGGGAAAGCTGTATATTTAGGGGAGCCCCCTGCCCCCGAAGGGATAGAGCTAGGTCGTATTTTCTGGGAAACAGGGTATATGGGCAATGGAGTTAGCTGTCAACCACGGTGCCAGTATGAGAAGTGGAACCTCACCCTAGACGTAATGGATGAGCAGGGGGTGAAGGCTGACCCTCCTAGGAGAGGGAATGGATTGACATCCCTGGGGATCCCTCCCCTTTTGAGTAAGACAAAACCAGGGTGGTCTTCCAAGTCTCCTCTAGATGTTTGCTAGAGTAGGATTATTATTTAGTCCAGGGGTCTTCAAACTTGGTAAGTTTAAGACTTGTGGATTTCAACTCCCAGAATTCCTCCTCCAGTCAGGTTAGCTCAGGAATTCTGGGAGTTGAAGTCCACAAGTCTTAAACCTGCCACGTTTGAAGACCCTTGGTTTAGTCCATCTTTGGTTAAGAGAAGCTGCTCTTCCGTTGGAGGGAGTCGGAGAAGGCAGAAGAGATGGCCACTTACTTGCTTTCGCTGAGTTCGATGATGGTGTGGTAGGGTCTTATCTGGGGAGGCCCATCCCCCTGGTTCAGCATTGAGGGCACGTGGTAGGGGGTGCAGTATTCAGGTAGGACCACCGGGGACAGAGCAAGCAGGGACCTCCTGATGGATTCACGGGTGCCACCTAGGAACGATGACAAAGAAGCTCTGTGTTTCCATACACTTATACAGAATAATAGAGAGAAAGGGAGACGTGGTGGCTCAGTGGCTAAAGACGCTGAGCTTGTCAATCAGAAAGGGATTCAGCGGTTGAATCCCTAGCGCCATGGAGTGAGCTCCCATTCCTTGTCCCAGCTTCTGCCAATCTAGCAGTTCAAAGCATGTAAAAAAAATGCAAGTAGAAAAATAGGGACCCCTTTGGTGGGAAGAGAACAGTGCTCCTTGCACCTTCATTGAGTCCTGCCAGCCACATGACCATGGAGACGTCTTCGGACAGTGCTGGGTCCTCTTTGGCTTTGCAATGGAGAGTAGCAGCCCCCTAGAGCCAGAAATGATGAGCACGATTATCTGCGGGGAAGGGACCTTGGAGGTTTCTAGTCCAAGCTGGAGACCCCATATCGTTCTGCACAAATGGTGGTCCACTCTCTTCTTAAAAGCCTCCAGAGATGGAGTACCCACAGCCTCTGAAGGCCAGCCGTTCCACTGATTAGAACAGAATAGAGCTGGAAGGGACCTCAGAGGCCATCCAGCCCAACCCCCTGCTCAAGCAGGAGAACCTATCCCATTTCAGATAAGTGGTTGTCTAGTCTCTTCTTAAAAACCTCCAGTGATGAAGCCCCCACAACTTCTGGTGGCAAGCAGTTCCACTGGTTAATGGTCTTCACAGTGAAGAAGTTTCTCCTTAATTCCAGCTTGATTCGTTTCCAATCACTGTTTCTTCTCCTGTGCTTTGGGGAATAATTTGACCCCCTCTTCTTTGGGGAAGCCCCTCAAGTACTGGAAGACTGCCATCATGCCTCCCCTGGTCCTTCTCTTCGTTAGACTAGACACATCTAGCACCCTCAACTGTCCATCATATGACCAAGGCTTCAGGCTTTGTTGCTTGCTCTGCACTCTTTCCAGAGTCTCAATATTTTTTTTTTTAAATTGGTGGTGACCAAAACTGGACGGCAGCGTTCCAGTAGTGGTCTTATAAAGCCGTGGGGGGGTGGGCTTCAAAAATTTTAGCAACTGGTTCTCTGCCCAGTTGCTGGATGGGGGTGGCCATGGTGGGCGTGGCCTATACAGCCTCCTGCACAATGGTGTGGGGGTGCCTTTTCCCCCTATCTGTGCTCAGAGGCTCTCTGGAAGCCAGAAACAGGCCCATTTCCGCCTGTTTTTGCCTTCCTCGAGCCTTCTGTGTGCACCCTGCATTTACCTGCATCCAAAACAGGGGTGGGATTCTACCGGTTCGGACCGGTTCTATAGAATCGGTTGTTATGATTCTGCACAGTTCGAGAACCGCGGCAATGGCTGGCCTTGCCCCTCTCAGCCCGCCCCTGCCCACCCAGTCAGTCCTTATCATGCATGCGCGACATTGCTGACTGCTCCCCCCAGTCACTTAAGGCATTTCTCTTTTTTCCTCTCCCGACAATCAGCTGTTCTGAGGATCAGCTGTGCCAGGATTCCTCTTGCTGTCTTACTGCTTAGCCCAGGAGGCTTCCCTGAGGCCCAGAAGGTCCAAAAAAGGGGGTTGGGGTGCTGCCAAAAAAGAAAAAAAAGGAAAAAAAGCCACACCCACCCAGTCACATGGCCATGTCCACCTAGCCACGAGCACAGAACTGGTTGTTAAAAAATTTGAATCTGACTCCTGATCCAAAACGGGCTGGTTGGGGACTCCTTGGAGGGGCAGGGAGGGGTGGATGAGGCCAGCCAGGAGTGGGATTTGGGGGTTGTCTCTGAACTGTGCAGAATCTTAGCTGGGGGCTCTCCCAAACCCCTGCGGACCCCCAGCAGCCCCCACCCTCTACAAAGCAATACTAACCCTTTATGTGATCTTGATACTATCCCTGCCTGTTGAGGCAGCCTAGGATGGCATTGGCTTTTTGGACAGCAAAGTTTTTCTATTTCTTTTTTTACTTCAAGGTATTAGTAACAACATATAAAGTCCTACATGGCTTGGGTCCGGGTACTTGGGGCGTCTCCTGCCGCATCATCTCCATCATGATCGCCCGACGCGGTCCGCAGGGCGTCCTTGGCGTACCATCGGCCAGACATTGTCGGCTGGCGGTGCCCAGGAGTAGGGTCTTCTCTGAGGGAGCACCCACCCTGTGGAATCAGCTCCCTTAGGCCTTCGTTTGGCCCCTGATCTCCGCTCCTTCTGCCAGGACCTGAAGACCTGGCTATTTCAGCAGGCCGGTCTGGACTGACTGGGGGGGGGATTGTTTTAGAGTAATTTTAATGAATTTTAATCATTTTATTGTTATTAGGCTTGTAATGTTTAATTGATTTTTAAGTAAATTATTGTACTGGGTTTTATACTGTGAGCCACCCTGTTATTACTTTTTCCTGACGTTGCAAAAAAGCCTTGGGGAAGAGCCGAAGGACTCACCCGAGACTTCAATGTCCTTGGACCTGAGAAGGTGGATAAAAGAAATGGAGGCATCAGGAGAAGCAGAGGGACAAAGCAAACCATCCTGTTGTTCTTATTGGCTTCATCTTCATCCAAGCTTAGCTACAGGGAGGCCTTGACTTATGACCCTTTGTGTAATGATCATCCAGGTTACGATACGGGCTGCAAAAGCAAGCTACAACTGCTTCTTGCGGTTATGTCTACCCTGTTTCCCACAAAATACAACCTACCCTGAAAGTAAGTCCTAGCTTGATGTTTTGTTGTGGTTCACCGGCAGCCTGTGCAGATGGCAGCGGAATCGGACAGTGGGAAGAATGGGACCAGTCTGGGAGTCTGGAGAAGACTCGGACGAGGGTCCTGCGTTCGATGCAGGGATGGGGCCAGGACCATCTGGGAGGAGGGTGCTGCCTTCGGAGCCTCCAGAATCTGACAGCAGCGAGGTCGAGGAACAAGGGGCCTGTTCCCAGTGCGCGTATGCACAGAGCTGCTAGAAGGCAAGAGCAGCTGAGACAAAGGGGCTACTTGGGAGTAAGGCTTGGGAGGTGATTGCCCCCCCCTAAGGTATAAGGAGGTGCAAAGGTAAAGAAACCTTGCAGGAAGCAAAGTTGTTCGCTCTGTTTGGATTAAACCTTGAAGCTCTGTGTGGACTTCGTAACTGCCGGTTGGCTTTTTACAGTTCATTTGGCACTTTAGTTGTTGTGCAGCAACTCAAAGGAGAGAAAGGGGGTGCTTATCTCAAGGAACTATTTGGGACTCATTACAGGCTGGGAATGCAAATAATCCCAGCGTTGAAATAAAACAAAAGTTGTTTGGACTAAGCGTGTGCTTCCTTACGGTCTCAGAAAGCCTTGGTCACAACATTTTTAAATACTGTCGACCATATAAGCCCTACCCCCCAAAATAAGCCCTAATTAAGATCCCGCCCACTCCAGAGTGCACGGGTAAAAATCACGCTGGAGGGGTGGAGCTGCCCTACTACTTACCTTTGGACAGTTGAAGCCAGGCCTCGCACACCCTGACACCTGCCTTGCCAGCCCATTTCTTCTGTAGCCAGCAAGGTTGGTCCTGGTTGCCCCAAAAGTGTTTTTTTCAAGAGGCAGCTGGACTTTCTGTTATTTCTTTGAAGATGTTTCGCTTCTTATCCAAGCAGCTTCGAAGAACAATTAATCAATGGCAAGAACTGAAGGAACTTCTTGGAGGGGCAGCGAAACGTCTTCAAAGGCCCTAGTAATAAGCAGGCATATACAATAGAAGGAAGGCTATTGCTGAGCACATTGGATTGTGCTCCAAAGATTGTAAGCCACCCTGAGTCTTCAGAAAAGAGCGGCATATAAATGTGAATATATATATATAAATAGAAAAAAAAAAACAAGAAAGTCTAGTTGCCTCTTGAAAAAAAAAAGCATCTTGGGGACTTCCTGGAGTTATGACTGTTGCATAAGTTCAAGGTTCATGAAATTGGGCACGACTCACTCAATGACCATATCATTTAGTGACAGATGACTCAGCTGTAGTCCTAAGCCAAGGACTATCTGAAGATCTCATTTTTCTGGTCAAATCAGAGTATCAGGGAAGGATGAAAGGTGATTTCCACTTGCCTATTCAATGATAAATTGGAAAGGTTTTTTTTTTTAATGTACTTCAACCAAAAAATCAAGGATTTTGGTTGCACCTGAGATGGTCACAGATGGATATTGGACTGAAATAAATAAGCCTAGGAGGAAAACATGGATTCAGGATGCAATAACATTGATATGTATTTATATGTATCGTCATCTTCTTTAAATACTTATAATCCCTTGCAGGGTGGAGTCTGGGCAACTGAATGGAGCTGAATGTTTTATTATTGGCCAGATGCCTTCCTGTCACCAGGGCAGAGTTTTGTTCAGCAGATATTATTCTCATTGTGCCCAGAGAGAAAAACATCTCTCTCTGGATCAAACTCACAGCCTCCTGATTGTGAGGCAAGAGCTCCACCTCCAGGCCATGGCAACACTCTATGTATTTATATGTATAGGTGTAGTAGGTATATACATATGTATGTATATAGCATGTCTATAGGTGTGTATGTATGTGTACACTTTTCAGAGCAGGCAACAGAATTTCATTTTGAATGTGTGCCTGTAAAAAATGACAATAAAGCTATCTTATCTTTAAAATACACCCACATGTTTGTGATCTC
>CM019166.1:4941115-4983524 GCA_009733165.1 Naja naja
GGTTTTCAATTCAATTGTATAGAATGTGAAGGATGTGTGTTTGTGTATATTTTCATAGTCATAATGTACACTGAAGATGGCATTTAATTTCATCGTATGAGGTGCAATGACAATAAAGTAAACAATAACAAAAAAATTAACAATTCAAATTTTTGCGATGGACTGGGAAAAATAGAACTGGTTCAAATGGCCAGACACAAAGTTTTGAACTTTAGTAACCTGAAAAATGATTGTAATGGGGAAACACACCTTCTGAATATGCCATTGTGTGTTAACAAGATCATGCTACCCTGGGATGTTACAAAGCGTTACACTGGTATGTCAGATCCCTAAAAGTGATGCTGCCATTCAATTGGGAGAAGGGGGCTTGAATTGATTCATCACTATTGCCTGTGACCACATCTATTTTATAACTTGTATCCTGGCACCTGGAGCATCCTGAGATTTTTGTCACCTCTTGGGGAATGTATTACGGGGAGGGCCATGTGGGTTTGTTTGACTTTGAAAGCCAGCGGAAGATAGCATGGGAATGCCTGCTTATCTGTTTCTCAGAGCAGCCTCCCATTGAGTCCCATCTGATCGGTTGGCTCTTCTTTGGTTGCCCTGCACAGGAGAACAGAGCTGGAAAGCAGGTTAGTGGGGTGGGGAGGGAATGGGATTTTGCAGTATCCTTCCCCTGCCACGCCCACCAAGCCACACCCACAGAACTGGTAGTAAATTTTGTTTGAATTCCACCACTATTTACAGCTAACACTAGAAGGATCTGAGCTTTGGCAGCGAAGAGAAAGCCACCAGGGGGAGCCAGAGAGAAAGATGTTTGGGAGGAATGGCAACCAGAACCCCATTCTCCTTCCTTGGTCTTCAGTGCTCCAAGGTGTCCCCAGAACCAGCAGGAGGAGGAAAAATGTGCCTCTGCTGTTAGGGAAGCCCCATTTGAACCCCTCTGAAGAACCCTGTGATTGTAGCCTTTCCCAGGCCAGTGTTGTGGCCCGCCAGCAGGCAGCGGAGTTGGTGGCAGACTCGGACAGTGAGGAGGTTGGGGAGGAACATGGACCAGTCCTGGAATCTGGGGAAGGCTCTGATGAGGGCTCTGCATCAGAAGCAGAGATGGGGCCAGGGCCCTCCGACAGTTATCAGCTGCCTTCGGAGTTGGAGATCAGTGGGGAAGAAGAACAGCTGGAGTCTGTTCCCAGTGTGCACATGCACAGAGCTGCCAGGAGAAGGGAACAGATAAGGAACAAGGGTCAGCTTGGGAGTAAAGCCACAGGTGGACAGTAAACGCCCCTTCCCATAGGGAATAAAAGACAAGCAAAAGGGGAGTGAGGTTTGCAGGAGACAATTAGTTCAATTCATTAGGTGTCCCTGACTTCTTGCCAGGTAATTGCTGCTACAGCATGGTGTTTGGGAGATATCGGCCTGGCAACTCTCCAAGCCCGATAAAGGTCTGTAGTGGTGAAATACCTTGAAATACTGTTTGCTGGGACTTTGCTGGAGAGGAATTCACTTTAACCTAAATAAAAGGGGTTTTATTGGGACGAGGAATTTGCTGCATGATTTTGGGAAGCCTGAGTCAGGACGGCCCCATCCTTGGAAAGCTGGGGCTGAATGCACGTGGGGAAGGGAGAACTCTTTGGGTTGTTCCTTCACAACATGAGAAGCAGGGGTGCAAGCAGCCACATGTATGTAGCGCAGATTGCTATGCTCACATAGGACCAGCTGTCTCCTACCTTTGTCTTCTGGCTTATTCAACTTGCGTTTGGAGTCGTGGTTGGATCGTCCAAGGTTGAAGATGGACTTCCATTTCTTGGCCTTGAGGGACCCTTTTCTTCTGGAAAGAGGTGGAATTCAGGTTACAAAGTATGCTGAGGGGAAAGCTGTATATTTAGGGAGCCCCTGCCCCGAAGGGATAGAGCTAGGTCGTATTTTCGGGAAACAGGGTATATGGGCAATGGAGTTAGCTGTCAACCACGTGCCAGTATGAGAAGTGGAACCTCACCCTAGACGTAATGGATGAGCAGGGGTGAAGGCTGACCCTCCTAGAGAGGGAATGGATTGACATCCCTGGGGATCCCTCCCTTTGAGTAAGACAAAACCAGGGTGGTCTTCCAAGTCTCCTCTAGATGTTTGCTAGAGTAGGATTATTATTTAGTCAGGGGTCTTCAAACTTGGTAAGTTTAAGACTTGTGGATTTCAACTCCAGAATTCCTCCTCCAGTCAGGTTAGCTCAGGAATTCTGGGAGTTGAAGTCCACAAGTCTTAAACTGCCACTTGAAGACCCTTGGTTTAGTCCATCTTTGGTAAGAGAAGCTGCTCTTCCGTTGGAGGGAGTGGAGAAGGCAGAAGAGATGACACTACTTGCTTTCGCTGAGTTCGATGATGGTGTGGTAGGGTCTTATCTGGGGAGGCCCATCCCCTGGTTCAGCATTGAGGGCACGTGGTAGGGGGTGCAGTATTCAGGTAGGACCACCGGGGACAGAGCAAGCAGGGACCTCCTGATGGATTCACGGGTGCCACCTAGGAACGATGACAAAGAAGCTCTGTGTTTCCATACACTTATACAGAATAATAGAGAGAAAGGGAGACGTGGTGGCTCAGTGGCTAAAGACGCTGAGCTTGTCAATCAGAAAGGGATTCAGCGGTTCGAATCCCTAGCGCCGCGTCATGGAGTGAGCTCCCATTCCTTGTCCCAGCTTCTGCCAATCTAGCAGTTCGAAAGCATGTAAAAAAATGCAAGTAGAAAAATAGGGACCCCTTTGGTGGGAAGAGAACAGTGCTCCTTGCACCTTCGGCATTGAGTCCTGCCAGCCACATGACCATGGAGACGTCTTCGGACAGCGCTGGGTCCTCTTTGGCTTTGCAATGGAGAGTAGCAGCGCCCCCTAGAGCCAGAAATGATGAGCACGTATCTGCGAGGGGAAGGGACCTTGGAGGTCTTCTAGTCCAAGCTGGAGACCCCATATCGTTCTGCACAAATGGTGGTCCACTCTCTTCTTAAAAGCCTCCAGAGATGGAGTACCCACAGCCTCTGAAGGCCAGCCGTTCCACTGATTAGAACAGAATAGAGCTGGAAGGGATCTCAGAGGCCATCCAGCCCAACCCCCTGCTCAAGCAGGAGAACCTATCCCATTTCAGATAAGTGGTTGTCTAGTCTCTTCTAAAAACCTCCAGTGATGAAGCCCCACAACTTCTGGTGGCAAGCAGTTCCACTGGTTAATGGTCTTCACAGTGAGGAAGTTTCTCCTTAATTCCAGCTTGATTCGTTTCCAATCACTGTTTCTTCTCCTGTGCTTTGGGGAATAATTTGACCCCTCTTCTTGGGGAAGCCCTCAAGTACTGGATGACTGCTATCATGCCTCCCCTGGTCCTTCTCTTCGTTAGACTAGACACATCTAGCACCCTCAACTGTCCATCATATGACCAAGGCTTCAGGCTTTGTTGCTTGCTCTGCACTCTTTCCAGAGTCTCAATATTTTTTTTAAATTGGTGGTGACCAAAACTGGACGGCAGCGTTCCAGTAGTGGTCTTATAAAGCCGTGGGGGGTGGGCTTCAAAAATTTTAGCAGCTGGTTCTCTGCCCAGTTGCTGGATGGGGGTGGCCATGGTGGGCGTGGCCTATACAGCCTCCTGCACAATGGTGTGGGGGAGTGCCTTTTCCCCCCCTATCTGTGCTCAAGGGGCTCTCTGGAAGCCAGAAACAGGCCCATTTCCGGCCTGTTTTTTGCCTTCCTCGAGCCTTCTGTGTGCAGCCTGCATTTACCTGCATCCAAAACAGGGGTGGGATTCTACCGGTTCGGACCGGTTCTATAGAGTCGGTTGTTATGATTCTGCACAGTTCGGAGAACCGGCAATTCGTGCCCCTGGCTGGCCTTGCCCCTCTCAGCCCGCCCCTGCCCACCCAGTCAGTCCTTATCATGCATGCGCGACATTGCTGACTGCGTTCTCCCCCGCCCAGTCACTTAAGGCATTTCTCTTTTTTTCCTCTCCCGACAATCAGCTGTTCTGAGGATCAGCTGTGCCAGGATTCCTCTTGCTGTCTTACTGCTTCGCCCAGGAGGCTTCCCTGAGGCCCAGAAGGTCCAAAAAATGGGGTTGGGGGTGCTGCCAAAAAAGAAAAAAAAAGGAAAAAAAGCCACACCCACCCAGTCACATGGCCATGTCCACCTAGCCACGAGCACAGAACTGGTTGTTAAAAAATTTGAATCTGACTCCTGATCCAAAACGGGCCGGTTGGGGACTCCTTGGAGGGCAGGGAGGAGGGGTGGATGAGGCCAGCCAGAGTGGGATTTGGGGTTGTCTCTGAACTGTGCAGAATCTTAGCTGGGGGCTCTCCCAAACCCCTCGGACCCCAGCAGCCCCCACCCTCTACAAAGCAGTACTAACCCTTTATGTGATCTTGATACTATCCCTGCCTGTTGAGGCAGCCTAGGATGGCATTGGCTTTTTGGACAGCAAAGTTTTTCTATTTCTTTTTTTACTTCAAGGTATTAGTAACAACATATAAAGTCCTACATGGCTTGGGTCCGGGGTACTTGCGGGTGCGTCTCCTGCCGGCATCATGCTCCGATCGCCCGGTACGCCCTCACAGGCAGGGCCTCCTTGGCGTACCATCGGCCAGACATTGTCGGCTGGCGGTGCCCAGGAGTAGGGTCTTCTCTGAGGGAGCACCCACCCTGTGGAATCAGCTCCCTTAGGCCTTTGTTTGGCCCCTGATCTCCGCTCCTTCCGCCAGGACCTGAAGACCTGGCTATTTCAGCAGGCCGGTCTGGACTGACTGGGGGGGGGATTGTTTTAGAGTAATTTTAATGAATTTTAATCATTTTATTGTTATTAGGCTTGTAATGTTTAATTGATTTTTAAGTAAATTATTGTACTGGGTTTTATACTGTGAGCCACCCTGAGTCCTTAGGGAGAGAGGGCGGCATACAAGTCTAATAAATTATTACTATTATTATTATTACTTTTTCCTGACATTGCAAAAAAAGCCTTGGGGAAGAGCCGAAGGACTCACCGCCCAGGGGAGCGTTTCCAAATATCTGTTCCACGTGGTTCAGGATGAACTCTACCACGATGGACTGGATACGGACTTCCATGAAGGCTGCGGTGCCATTGAAACCCGAGACTTCAATGTCCTTGGACCTGAGAAGGTGGATAAAAGAAATGGAGGCATCAGGAGAAGCAGAGGGACAAAGCAAACCATCCTGTTGTTCTTATTGGCTTCATCTTCATCCAAGCTTAGCTACAGGGAGGCCTTGACTTATGACCCTTTGTGTAATGATCATCCAAGGTTACGACGGGGCTGCAAAAGCAAGCTACAACTGCTTCTTGCGGTTATGTCTACCCTGTTTCCCACAAAATACAACCTACCCTGAAAGTAAGTCCTAGCTTGATTTTTTTGCTGTGGTTCACCGGCAGCCTGTGCAGACGGCAGCGGAATCGGACAGTGGGGAAGAATGGGACCAGTCTGGGAGTCTGGAGAAGACTCGGACGAGGGTCCTGCGTCCGATGCAGAGATGGGGCCAGGACCATCTGGGAGGGGGGGTGCTGCCTTCGGAGCCTCTGGAGTCTGGTAGCAGCGAGGCAGAGGAACAAGGGGAGCCTGTTCCCAGTGCGCGTATGCACAGAGCTGCTAGAAGGCAAGAGCAGCTGAGACAAAAGGGGCTACTTGGGAGTAAGGCTGGGAGGTGATTGCCCCTCCCCTAAGGTATAAAGGAGGTGCAAAGGTAAAGAAACCTTTGCAGGAAGCAAAGTTGTTCGCTCTGTTTGGATTAAACCTTGAAGCTCTGTGTGGACTTCGTACTGCCGGTTGGTTTTTTACAGTTCATTTGGCGCTTTAGTTGTTGGCAGCAACTCAAAGGAGAGAAAGGTGGGTGCTTATCTCGAGGGACTGTTTGGGACTCATTACAGGCTGGGAATGCAAATAATTCCCAGCGTTGAAATAAAACAAGAGTTGTTTGGACTAAGCGTGTGCTTCCTTACGGTCTCAGGAAGCCTTGGTCACAACATTTTTTTAATACGTGCGACCAATATAAGCCCTACCCCCCAAAATAAGCCCTAATTAAGATCCCGCCCACTCCAGAGTGCACGGGTAAAAATCACGCTGGAGGGGTGGAGCTGCCCTACTACTTACCTTTGGACAGTTGAAGCCAGGCCTCGCACACCCTGACACCTGCCTTGCCAGCCCATTTCTTCTGCAGCCAGCAAGGTTGGTCCTGGTTGCCCCAACAGTGTTTTTTTCAAGAGGCAGCTGGACTTTCTGTTATTTCTTTGAAGATGTTTCGCTTCTTATCCAAGCAGCTTCGAAGAACAATTAATCAATGGCAAGAACTGAAGGAACTTCTTGGAGGGGCAGCGAAACGTCTTCAAAGACCCTAGTAATAAGCAGGCATATACAATAGAAGGAAGGCTATTGCTGAGCACATTGGATTGTGCTCCAAAGATTGTAAGCCACCACGAGTCTTCAGAAAAGAGCGGCATATAAATGTGAATATATATATATAAAAGAAAAAATAAAAACAAGAAAGTCTAGTTGCCTCTTGAAAAAAAAAAGCATCTTGGGGACTTCCTGGAGTTATGACTGTTGCATAAAGTTCAAAGGTTCATGAAATTGGGCACGACTCACTCAATGACCATATCATTTAGTGACAGATGACTCAGCTGTAGTCCTAAGCCAGGACTATCTGAAGATCTCATTTTTCCTGGTCAAATCAGAGTATCAGGGAAGGATGAAAGGGTGATTTCCACTTGCCCCTATTCAATGATAAATTGGAAAGGGTTTTTTTTTTAATGTACTTCAAAACCACAAAAATCAAGGATTTTGGTTGCACCTGAGATGGTCACAGATGGAAATATTGGACTGAAATAAATAAGCCTAGGAGGAAAACATGGATTCAGGATGCAATAACATTGATATGTATTTATATGTATCGTCATCTTCTTTTAAATACCCCATAATCCCTTGCAGGGTGGAGTCTGGGCAACTGAATGGAGCTGAATGTTTTATTGGCCAGATGCCTTTCCTGTCACCAGGGCAGAGTTTTGTTCAGCAGATATTATTCTCATTGTGCCCAGAGAGAAAAACATCTCTCTCTGGATCAAACTCACAGCCTCCTGATTGTGAGGCAAGAGCTCCACCTCCAGGCCATGGCAACACTCTATGTATTTATATGTATAGGTGTAGTAGGTATATACATATGTATGTATATAGCATGTCTATAGGTGTGTATGTATGTGTACACTTTTCAGAGCAGGCAACAGAATTTCATTTTGAATGTGTGCCTGTAAAAAAATGACAATAAAGGCTATCTTATCTTTAAAATACACCCACATGTTTGTGATCTCAATGCTATGTCACACCCAAGACCAAAACTGACATGTGTCCTCCTTCCGGGTAGGTTCTTCATTGTTGTTTGCCTACAGACAGAATCTTGTCAGAGAAAAGTAACTACAGGAAGTTCTCGACTTACAACAGGTCATTTAGTGACTGTTCAAAATTACAACGGAACTGGAAAAAGGGATTGGCGTGGAAGATAATGTGGCTTGGCCCCACCCCAAAGGACCCTAAGCGGGTCTAGATTGGAAGCCCCCCACACACACACATGGCAACCTCTCTTACCTGAGCAGGTTGGGGGCCCAGACTATAGCCAGGTTCCGGCATGCATGTTGGTCTGGGAACTGAACGACGCCATGCGCACCAGGTGCTTCATCAAGAATTCAAGGGTGCTGGGTGCAAGTTGGATTTCGAAGCAGAGATGGGAAGAGGAGGAAATAAAAAAGGTGGAATGTGAGGATTAGTCGGTCTCCGGCGGGAACTCTTGATTTGCTATTTACACCCATTTGCCCAGCCAGGAAGGGAATAGCATTCCGCTAGTTTCTTAAACTTACAGAACCTCCTGCTCTTCCCCTCTCCCTTTGTCTGCTCTCCTCCTCCTCCCCCATTTGTCCTCTTTCTCCCTCCCTCCTCCTCCTCCTGCTCCCCTCCTCCTCACCCCCTCCTCCTCCCATTTTCTTCCTCCTCCTCTTTCTCCATTCCTCCTCCTATTCCCCTCCTCCTCCTTCTCCATTTGTCCTCCTCCATTTGAATTCCTCCTCCTTCTGCTCCCCTCCTCTCCTCTCCTCCTCCTCCTCCTCCTCCTCTTTGTCCTCCTTTCCTCCTCCTCCTCCTCCTCCATTTGTACTCTTCCTCCTCCGCCTCTCTCCTTCTCCCATCCTCTTCCTCCTGGGAGAGGCAGAGTGCCCGCAAATACCGGTGGTGTGGTGATGGCAGCTCCTTCAGCACTTCCTTGATCTTCTCCAGGCGGCTTTCTTCCAGCTGGATGGCCACAGCTTCCTGGGGGAGGGAGGGAGATGTTGATGGTCAGTCATCCATTCCATCTGCTAAACACACCCATTTCCCCCCTCACTCCAGCGGAGGAAAGTGTTATGTATGCAGGTTTGAAATCATTGGTTTAGTTTGAATTGTTCTTGAAAAGCGTTAGAAATGATTGGTTTAAAAAGTGCGGGAAAACCCTGCACTCTGATTGGCTGTCAGCTGCGGCTGCCGGCTATAAGTAGCAGCCGCAGCAAAGCCAGTCGGGTCCGTTCTGAGCTGTAGTCACTAATAAACAAAAGAGCTTGAAGCACTCCGCGTCTGTCTCTTCATGCAAACTTAACAGAAAGAATCACGTGTTGACTCTCAAAGCTGAACCATGGGTGATCAGATGCAGGGATCGGCGGTTCAGAACGGGCCCAATTGGACATGGAAGTTTGGGTGGAAGATTAAGGGATCAAATATGGATTCCCAGCTCCAGTAGGGAAAACGTGTCAGGCCCCAAACCTAGAAACGCCCAGGGGGATTCTTCCAACAGAAATACAGAAATAGAATAGGACAGGACAGAACAGAATAGAAATAACAAAACACAACATAATAGAATAGGAATAGGACAGAACAGAATCAGAGGTGGTATCCAGCCGGTTCTGACCAGTTCTGGAGAACCGGTAGTGGAAATTTTGAATCGTTCAGAGAACCAACAAATCCCGCCTCTGACTGGCCCCGCCAACCCCATCTCTTCTCTGCCTCCTAAGTCCCAGCTGATCGGCTGGATCTTCTTTAGTTGCCCTGCACAGGAGAACGGAGCTGGAAAGCAGGTCAGTGGGGTGGGGATTTTGCAGTATCCTTCCCCTGCCACGCCCACCAAGCCACGCCCACCAAGCCACACCATGCCCACGGAACTGGTAATAAAAACAATGTGGAATCACACCCCTGCCGGAAAGTCTTACTTACTGCAAACTTATCATACAGCTGGTAGGTCAGGAGTGGGTTGGGCAGCTCCCTGAAGTAAGCTTTGCAAAGGGAGCTCACACAGTGGATGTCCTGCAGATACACGTCTTTGTTGAGGTCAGGATTGCGGTCATTGTCGAACTCAAGCCTGAGAAGGAGTTAAGGGGGGGGGAGGAAGGAAAGGGAGGAGGCAGTGGGACACAGCAAAGATCAGCATCAGAAAATCACAATACAGGTCATTCTTTGCCCACAGCAGTTCGTTTAGTGACCAGAGTCACCAGGACACTGAATAAAAGTGACTTACGACCATCTCCCCCACTTACGAACGGTGCAGCATCCTTAATGGTCACGTGACTTACATTCGGATGCTGGATGACTGACTCAGATTTACGATGGTCGCAGTGTCCCTGGGGGGGGGGGTCCCGTGATCCCCTTTTGCCACCTTCTGACAACCCAAGTCAATGGGGAAGCCAGATTCACTTAACAACCATGTGACTCACTTAACAACAGCAAATGTGGGAAGAAAAGTTGTAAAATGGGGCAGATTTTCTCACTTAACAATGTCGATTTTGGGCTCGGTTGTGGTCCTAAGGTGAGGACTACCTCTAGTCCCATCCCTGAAGTGAACCTAAATTGTGGGGAAGGGGAAACGAGGGATAGGAGGCCACATTCTTTGTCAGAGACCCCATGTGATGTGGTACCTCTCAAAGGCAGAGAAAATCTATTTCTTCCCTAGTATCTAGAGTCTGAAGGTACTTAGAGGTCATCTAGTCTTGAGACTACAACGATGCTTAGCCTCGTGAAGGAAAGGCTTTTAGGGGAGGGTCTATGACAGTTCGCCACAGCCAACTCGCCATGACTAACTTGCCACAGGACAACTCACTGCAGGACAAGAGTTACACTAATATCAAAGAAATGGTGGAATAGAATCATTAAAGAAAGGATGGAAGTTGGCTGCGGTGAGTTGGCCATAGTGAGTTGGCCATGACAAGTTGCCTGGTGAATTGGCCATGGTGAATTGGCCATGACAACTTGCTCATGGCGAGTTGGCCATGGTGAATTGGCTGTGGTGAGTTGGCCATGGTGAGTTGGCCATGGTGAGTTGGCCATGGTAAATTGGCCATGGTAAATTGGCTGTGGTGAGTTGGCCATGGCGAGTTGGCCGTGACGAGTTGCCCATGGTGAGTTAGCCATGGTGAGTTGGCCATGACGAGTTGTCCCATTCCCTTGGGGGGAAACCTGATAGGAGTCTTCCAATACTTGACAGAAGGGCTGTCCCAGGGAGGAAGGGTTGACCTATTCTCCAAAGCACCACGCAAGAAGTAAGAGAGAGATCCAACTTCTGGACATAAGGAGGAATCTCTTGACAGTGAGAACAATGTATCTCTGGAACAACTCATCTCTAGAAGTTGTGGTGCTCCAACCACTGGAGGTTTTCAGGAAAAGCTTGGGCAACGGTTTGTCTGGAATGACATAAGGTCTCTTGCCTTGGGTGGGTGGGGGTTGGACTAGAAGATCTCCACGCTCCCTTCCAGGCCTATGACTCTACAGGTAGACGTGTCAGGCAGATAGTCTCCCCATCTTTCTGGGACATTTGCCCAGGTATCATAGAATATCAGGGAGACAAATTATTCTCATTGTCAAGAAATTCCTCCTTTTTCCAAATCGGACCTCTTTGCTAAGTTTTCACTCATTGCCTCTTGTCTTGCCTTCAGCTGCTTCCCTCTTCTTTGTGGCAGCCCCTCAAACATTGGAAGACTTCTATCATGTCACCCCCTAGTCCTGATCTGTACCTCCATGAATTGGAAGTCTCCGTTTGCTTCTAGATCCAATGCGCGCCTTGCATTTACCTGCATCCAAAACAGGCGTGGGATTCTACCGGTTCGGACCGGTTCTATAGAACCGGTTGTTATAATTCTGCGCAGTTCGGAGAACCGGCAAATTGTGCCGCTGGCTGGCCTCCCCCCTCTCGGCCTGCCCCTCCCCTCTCCAACCAGTCAGTCCTTATCATGCATGTGTGACATTGCTGACTGCGTTCTCCCCCGCCCAGTCAGTGCCTTGGTGGAGTCTTGGTGGTGCAGGCTGTCAAACACCTAGCACTTAGCTCCAGCTGCCTGCAATTAGTGCAGGCTCGAATCCCACCAGGCTCAAGGTTGACTCAGCCTTCCATCCTCTCGGGGTAGGTAAATTGAGGACCCAAGATTGTTGGGGGCAATAAGCTGACTTTGTAAAAATGCCGCTTAGTAATAAGCAGGCATATACAATGGAAGGAAGGCTATTGCTGAGCGCATTGGGTTGTATCCCCCAAAAATTGTAAGCTGCCCTGAGTCTCCGGAGAAGGGCGGCATATAAATGTGAATTTTTTAAAAAAAGGTATTTCCCCCCCTCCCAATAATCAGCTGCTCCAATTATCAGCTGTATCAGGATCTCCCTCGCCGTCTCACTGCTTCACCCAGGAGGCTTCCCTGAGGCCCAGGAGGCAAAAAAATGGAGGGGGGGCACAGCTCCCACCTGCCCCCCTCCATTTTTTGCCTTCCTGGGCCCCAGGGAAGCTTCCTGGGAGAAAAAGATGCCCCTCCTGCGTCTCAGGGGAGCCTCCTATAGAGCGTTTTTGCTCCCAGAAGGCTTCCCTGGGGCCCAGAAGGCCCCAAAATGGAGCATGCGGGGGGGGGTGCTGCGTGCCCCTCCATGCTCAGGTTTTTTTTCATTCCTGAGGCCCAGAGAAGCCTTCTGAGAGCAAAAAGACTCTGCAGGAGGCTCCCCTGAGGCCCAGATAGGCCAAAAAATGGGGGGGGGTTGCTGCAAAGGAGGAGGAGGAGGAGAAGAAGAAGAAGAAGACGAAGAGAGAAGAAGAAAAGAAGAAAAGAAGGAGGGAGAAGGAGAGAGAAGAGGAGGGAGAAGAAGAAGAAAAAAGAAAGAGAGAGAGGAAGGGAGGAGGGGAGGAAGAGGAGAAAGGAGAAGAGGAGAAGAGGAAGAGGAAGAAGAGAGGAGAAGAGAGAGAGAAGAGAAGGAGGAGAGGAAGAGAGGAGGAGGAGGAAGGAAGGAGGAGGAGGGGAGGAGGAGGAGGAAGGAGGAGAGAGGATAGGGAGAGAGGGAGAGAGGAAGAAGAAGAAGAGAAGAAGAAGAAGAGAAGAAGAAGAAGAAGAAGAGGAAGAGGAAGAAGAGGAAGTGGAAGAGAAGAAGAAGAAGAAGAAGAAGAAGAAGAAGAAGAAGAAGAAGAAGAAGAAGAAGAAGAGGAAGAAGAAGCACCAGCAGCAGCAGCCATGCCCACCAAGCCAAATGGCCACGTCCACCTAGCCACACCCACAGAACCGGTTTTTACAAAATTTGAATCCCACTCCTGGGAGCACTGATATTAGAAAATTTATATTGCCGCCTATTTGCATATGGCGACTCAAGGTGGCTTAAAGGTAAAGGTTTCCCTCGCACATCGTGCTGGTCATTTCCAGCTCTAGGGGGCAGTGCTGATCTCCGTGACAAAGCCGAAGAGCCAGCACTGTCCGAAAACGTCTCCATGGTCATGTGGCTGGCATGAGTAAACGCCGAAGGCGCACGGAGTGTTGTTCCCTTCCCACCAAAGGGGTCCCTATTTTTCTTCTTGCATTTTTTATTACATGCTTTCGAACTGCAAGGTTGGCAGAAGCTGGGACAAGGAACGGGAGCTCACTCCATGACGCGGTGCTAGGGATTCGAACCGCCAAAATGCAAACCTTTCTGCTCGACAAGCTCAGCGTCTTAGCTACTGAGCCACCGCTATCCCTCCAAGGTGGCTTACAGAGATATAAAAACATCACATATATAAAAAATGAAATGAATAAAAGAAAATAATCAAATAATCTAATTTAGAGCCTTGGTGGTGCAGGCTGTTAAACGCCTAGCACTTAAGTTCCAGCTGCCTGCAATTAGTGCAGGCTCGAATCCCACCAGGCTCAAGGTTGACTCAGCCTTCCATCCTCTCGGGGTAGGTAAATTGAGGACCCAAGATTGTTGGGGGCAATAAGCTGACTTTGTAAAAATGCTGCTTAGTAATAAGCAGGCAGATACAATGGAAGGAAGGCTATGGCTGAGCGCATTGGGTTGTGCTCCAAAAAATTGTAAGCCGCCCTGAGTCTTCGGAGAAGGGAGGCATATAAATGTAATTAAAAAATAATAATCAAATAATATAATAACTCCCCCACCCCTCACCCTGGCGACAACCTGGGACAGGTGGGGGGCTATTATTTAATGGGCTCCATCCCATTCTGGGTTCCCCGGGCCTGCTGGCAGAACAGAGTTTTCTGTTGTCTTCTAGGAGTCATATTTATAGTGATAGGAGGAGGGGAATTATGAGATATATGGGGAGCAATCTTCTTGATTGTATTTAGTTCATTTGACATCGTCATGGAGACACACCCTAAACCAAGGGTCTTCAAACTTGGCAAGTTTAAGACTTGTGGACTTCAACTCCCAGAATTCCTGAGCTAACCTGACTGGAGGAGGAGGAATTCTGGGAGTTGAAGTCCACAAGTCTTAAACCTGTCAAGGTTGAAGACTCCTGGTTTAAACCAATGTTTAAATTTGGGGGTCTCCAAAGTTGCACCTTCACAACTTGTGGGCTTCGACTCCCAGAATTCCCCCTGGCTTGCTGGGGAATTCTGGGAGTTGAAGTCCACAAGTCTTAAAGCTGTCAAGTTTGAAGACTCCCGCCCTAAACTTTCTCTTCTCTAGACTAGCCAAGCCCAATTCCTCCTTATTTCCAGATTGAATCTTTCCTTGATCGGTTTCCATCCATTATTCCTTGTCTGGCCTTTGGGTGCCTTGGAGAATAGCTTGACCCCCTCCTCCTCTCTGGGGTAGCCCCTCAAATATTGGGAGGCTGCTCTCCTGTCTCCCCTGGTCCTTTTCTTCCCTAGACTAGCCAGGCCCAGTTCCTGCAACCGTTCATTGTGTGTTTTAGCCTCCAGTCCCCTCATCATCCTGGTTGCTCTTCTCTGCCCTCTTTCCAGAGTCTCAACATCTTTTTTTATAGTGTGGTGACTATGGTGACATGCTCTCTCTCTCTCTCAGTTTAGCGATGCTGTTTGGTACTCCAATCAAAACTGATATTCCCACCTTTACCTTAATTTTTGGATGTTTGAAGAGATTCCGGAGATCCGGTAGATGCCATCCTTGATCCCATGCTGTTCCACAAACTCTGTGCAGCTTTTCAGCACCTGGGGAACTGGAGAACCACCGATTCAATTTGGAAATGGTAAATCTCTCCACCAGTCTCCCAAGTCAGCTAGGAAAGTCCCATCAATCATAATTCCATCCTAAAGTTTCTCCATGAGGACTTCCTTGATGTTTGGAAAACCAGGAAGACTGGCAATCCCCCAGAGATCCGATGGAACAATCAAAGGCAATCCACTCACACATCATCTTCGGTCAACTCAACTGCTCCGACCATTCCTCCATCACTGGCTGCTACAATCCCATGGAAAAAGTTTTTCTCCTGACCCCAAAGGTATTTTTTCCTGGTTTCCCCCCACACACACACACACACTTGGAAAACATTTCGTTTCTCATCCAAGAAACTTCTTCAGTTCATGAATTTAATGAAGCTGCCAATTCAAGCTTCATGAATTGAAGAAGCTTTTGGGATGAGAAGCAAAATGTTTTCAAACAAAAAAAAAACCCAAGAAAGTCTGGTTGCCTTTTGGAAAAAAACACCATTGGGCAGTGGTGGGCTGCAACTGGTTTTAACAACCGGTTGGGTGAGTGTGCATGTAGTGCGCGCGCAATGTTCAAAAACACCCATTTTCAGCTTAAAAACTTACCTTCTATGTCAGCGCTGGTGAGGAAAACAGCTGAGGCGTGGAAACCTGCCATGCCACGCAAATCAGCTGAGCTAAAAACCAGGGAAATATAGGACAGGGGTGGGATTCTACTGGTTCGGACCGGTTCCGGTGAACCGGATGTCAAAGTTACAGCTGGTTTGCTGAACTGGTATTTCACTCGACCGGCTGGCCCCACCCTTCCCATCCCAGCAGTCTCCACGCGGCCCATTTTCAATGCAGGTAAGCGCAAGGTCAGCGCGGAGGCCTTGGGAGAGGGAAAAATGGGCCTTCTGGATGTCTGAAAACGGGCCTGTTTCCAGCTTCCGGAGAGCCTTCAGAGCCTGGGGGAGGCTGTTTTCGCCATCCCAGAGGCCTGGGGGAGGCCTCTGGACCCTTGGGAGGGTGAAAATGGTCTCTCCTGGGCTCTGGAGGCCCACCAGATGCCGGAAACAGGAAGTTCTGGTAGGCCACGCCCACCATGGCTCTGCCCACCCAGCAAACGGGCAGCAAACCAGTTGCTGGGATTTTTGAATCCCACCCCTGGGCGGGCAGAACAGACAATTGCTCACCAGAACTACTGGTTCTCTAGAACCGGTATGAACTGGTAGCAGCCTACTACTGCCTTTGGGACAACTATGACCTGGGTGATTGAGACTCTCCATAAACATGCGCTCTCTCCCAATCTTTTTCTTAGAGCTGAATGGAAATTATTTAATTATTTTATTTTATTTATTTTGATTTGTCAGTCACTTACAAGATAATAGGTATAGGTATAAACATGAGTAAGAATACAGGAAATAGGTACGAATAAATGGGAACAATAGGACAGGGATGGTAGGCATGATGGTGCACTTATGCATGCCCCTTACAGACCTCTTAGGAATGGGGTGAGGTCAATAGTGGATAGTTTGAGGTTAAAGGAGTGGAGGGTAAGAGGATGTAACAACAGTCAGGTAGTGCATTCCAGGCATTGACCACTCTCTGTTGCTGAAGTCATACTTCCTGCAATCAAGTTTGGATCCTTTTACATTGAGTTTGCATCTGTTGTGTGCTCTTATATTGTTGTGGTTGAAGCTGAAGTAGTCATTGACTGGTAGGACATTGTAGCAGATCATTAGAGACTGCAGACCACCAAAGAGAGAGATTTTGCATAGAAAAACACACCTGGTGGCTTCCTAAATCCCCCTGTGAGAATTTCTCTGACATGTTCTTCTCCAGGAATTCTCAACTTTGACAAAAAATGAATCTCTAGATCAGGAGTCTTCAAACTTGACAGGCTTAAGACTTGTGGACTTCAACTCCCAGAATTCCTCCTCCAGTCATGTTAGTTCAGGAATTCTGGGAGTTGAAGTCCACAAGTCTTAAACTTGCCAAGGTTGAAGACCTTTGCTCTAGAACAAGTTACCTTTCCTCAAATTGAAAGAAGCAAAATAATACCTCTGCCCAACACCACATACTGGAAGCCCACCAACAATCTTCAGTCATGGCTTTATCAACCCTGTTTCTGTTAAATGCTCCCCATTCTTGACATCTTGGAGCAATTTATTTAGAACTGACTAGCCCCGAGGATGCATAATGTCCAACCACATATCCTCTACAGCAGTGGGTCTCAACCCTGGTGACTTTAAGGTGTAGAATCATAGAAAAACAGAGTGATTGGAGGTCCTCTAGTCCAGCCCCCTGCTCAAGCAGGGGATCCTATATCATTTCACATACGTGGCTGTCCATTCTTAAAAACCTCCAGTGATGGAGCACCCATAACTTCTGGTGGCAAGCAGTTCCACTGGTTAATTGTCCTCACTATCAGGTAATTTCTCCTTACTTCTAGGTTGCTTCTCTCCTTGATTAGTTCCCCTCCGTTGCTTCTTCTCCTTCCTTCAGGTGCTTTGGAGTTGTCCAAAGTTGCCCCTTCTTCTTCGTGGCAGCCCCTCAAGTATTGGACTTGAACCCCCAGAATCCCCCAGCCAGCATGAATGGACTTCAATTCCCAGCATGCAGCACATGGCACTGCACAGGTGGCTGAGAGCCAGGCTGTGGGCACATAGCCTCTGCACTGATGCTGCCTCCCAGGGGCTTGAGGGAAGGCAAAAAATGGGCCCGTTTCAGCACTTCAAGTATTTCCAGTATTGTTTGCCAACAAAAAGGTTCGCCATCACTGCCATACATCTTAAATACATCCTGCGCAGGTTGAGATGTCCCTGCTCTACCAACATGCCACCTATAAGAATTAGTTGCTGATGAGTAAGCCAGCAAGATTTCCCGTTGGGCTTCCTCATTCAGACTGAGTGGGCGGGTGGAGTCCCTGCATGATTTTGCCAGAGACAGGAAGAGAAAGACAGAAAGCAACCCAGCAATAAAATATGGTGCTGAAGACGTCAGCATGTTTATAGTGCGTTTGTGTTTGTTGGGGCATCTCATGGCTGGTGATGCCCGATGCTTTTCATTCTACCTTCTGCTCAGGAGCTCAAGGCATTGGACATCTAGCCTGCTCTTCCTTTTGTTCTCCACAACACCAGCTTTGTGAAATAGGTTGGAGCAGTCAGTGTTTTTCCATGCCGGCTGGGGAATTCTGGGAATTGAAGTCCACAAGTCTTTAAGTTGTCAGGTTTGGAGACACCACCACCTTGCTGACCTACCTTGCTGGGTTGTTGTTACAATGAACATATAGTTGAGGGAGATCCCCATGTAAAAGTCCTCCAGTTCTTGAAGAAAAGGCAAGATAAACATCTAACAAGTCACAACAAAATTTCTTTCTTCTTGGAGAAGTTAAAAAGGCAACTTCTGCCATAGTTGTCTTCTGTGATACAGCTTTACATGACTCTACAACCTCCCCGATTATCCATAGCTTAACAAAACCTTTCCTGATATGTTTATTTACCTCAGGAATTACACCCATGTGGAAAAGCAGGCAGGATGCAAATCATGGGAGAAAGGACTCCACCACAAATGGTAGAGAACTAGAATCCCTAAGGCAATCTATCTTTACAGAATTACAGAATAACAGAGTTGAAAGGGATCTGGAAGGCCTTCTAGTCCAACCCTGTGCTGAAGTAGGAGTCCCTGTGCCATTTCAGGCAAAGTCTCCTTCCTCAAAATCCCCAGGGATGGAACATCCAGAACTTCCGGGGGGAAGCCATTCCATTGGTTCATTATTCTCACTGCCAGGAAATTTCTCCTTAGTTCCAGGGGTTGGATCTCTCTGTGATAGGTTTCCATCCCAGGTGCGCATCAAACAAGCACCTTGTGCTCACACAGAGCATTTGCTACTGACCTTCTCCAGCAATCTCTGTGTCAGGATTCCAGCAAGCGCTCTAATGAAATCATGATTCTCGAGCCAAACTTCAAAAAACTTCAAAGGATTCATTAGAGGCGACATGCTGGCCCGGCCCTGTATATGAAGCCAACTTTGGCCTACGTCATTTACAGTCCCCTGTGACCCTGTTTCCCCCCCTTCCCCCCTGCGTGTCTCATAAACCAGATTCTCCAATTGAGCGCCTTTATGGGCTGGGTGTCATCTATCACGTTCTCCAATTAAATATATTCACGAGCAAAAGCTCTTTTAGAGATAAGAGTTGGAACATACCTCCGCTTTCAATTTCTCTTCCAGATTTCCTTCCTGCCCCCCCTTTTTATGGCAACTACTAAAACAGGCATAGGAATGTTTTATGAGTTGACACTCTGTGTGTCAAACAGCTGATGCGTGGCAATCCACTGTGCCCCGTGAATCAGCTGAGCTTGAAAACCAGGATATAAAGCACAGACTACAGCTGGGGTAGGCAGGTGGGCCCAACAGCTGATTGCACTCACAGATGATCCTCGGAGCTACTGGTTCGCCTGAACCAGGCCTCCCAGCTGATTTTCGACCCATTTCAGGCCGTTTTCACCCTCCCAGAAGCTCAAGGGAAGCCTCTGCAGCCTCAGAAGGCCAAAAAATGGCCCTTCCGGAAATACCGGAAGTGCCCGTTTTCAGCCTATAGAGGGCCTCTGGAGCCCAGGGGGCTCGAGGGAAGCGCTGCAGCCTCAGGAGGCTGAAAAACAGGCTTTCCAGAAATACCGGAAGTGCTGAAATGGGCCCATTTTCAGCCCCCCAGGGCTCCAGAGGCTTCTCTTGAGCCCCCTGGGCTCCAGAGGCCCTCTATAGGCTGAAAACAGGCAGTTCCGGTATTTCTGGAAGGGCCATTTTTTGGCCTTCTGAGGCTCCAGAGGCTTCCCTTGAGCCTCTGGGAGGTTGAAAACGGACCCCCTGGGCTCCAGAGGCCCTCTATAGGCTGAAAATGGGCACTTCCGGTATTTCCGGAAGGGCCATTTGTTGGCCTTCTGAGGCTCCACAGGCTTCCCTTGAGCCTCTGGGAGGATGAAAACGGCCTCAAATGGCTCGAAAATCAGCTGGGAGGCACACGCATGTGCAGTGCAGGTAAGGGGGCGGGGCGAGTGTTGTGCACGCATGCGGGCGGGCTGCATTGCATTGTGGGTGCTGGCATGCATGTGCTATCACACACACACACTTTTGGCACACCACAACAAAAAAAGGTTCACCATCACTGGGCTACACCTAGGTTTGCATAACAAGGCATTCTGGTAAGACTACAACATCAATCACGACAAGGGAGGGATTGGCTTGTTTACGACACTCAACTGTCCTTGACTGCAAGTTTGCTCAACCGCAATATTGATGCAAACACTCCCAGGGACAAGGGCTGGGGCGGCAGCCCAAACAAGGAAGTCACAAGAGTTTTAATAGACTTACTTTCCCTCCCCTCTTTGCTAGCTGAGCTCTTAAGGGCCACCTCCCAGATGACTTCCTGTGTGCTGTAAAAGCTGTGCACAAGGAAGTTGGCCAGTGCCCAACCCAGCCTTTTGTGTATCTCAGTGTTCAACAAAGAACAGGTGGAACCGTGTCCATCAAATGCGCATTTCTTGTCTTGCATGCAATTCATACCGTTTATGCTGGAGTTAGGAATGGGTGGTGGAATCTCAACCTGACCTCCTTCAAAATGATCTGATTATGGTGCCAACACCCAGGGATAACAACCTTGCAGGCTGGGGTGGCAGGAACTACAAGGTGGAGCAGTGGGAATGCTGTGGAAAGAGATTGCATCAACCCAAGCACCGTGTTTCGTCTGGGAACAGAGATTGACAGATGCTCAGCCCCAACATTTCTCGAGAAGAGTACTCCATTCCTCCACTTGCCATAGAATTCCCTCTGCCTCCAGGCTTGAAATTTTGGGGCTAGACAATCTGGAACCGCACCGCCTGGAGTCCGATCTAAGCATAGTTCACAAAAATTGTCTGCTACAACGTCTTGCCCGACAACGACTACTTCAGCCTCAACCACAATAACACACGGGCAAACAATAGATACAAACTCAAAGTA
Organism: Naja naja; assembly: GCA_009733165.1. Classification (NCBI taxonomy): domain Eukaryota; kingdom Metazoa; phylum Chordata; class Lepidosauria; order Squamata; family Elapidae; genus Naja; species Naja naja. The sequence goes on from CM019166.1 coordinate 4,961,541, forward strand.
TACAAACGATACAAACCCAAAGATACAAACTCAAACTATATTTTTTAGGTATTGTAAATTTGTCTGTTTGGGCTTGTGAATTTGGTTTAATCTTCTTTTAATTATTTATTGTTGTTGTTTTTAGCTGTGAGCCGCCCCGAGTCTTCGGAGATGGGGCGGCATACAAGTCCCAAAAATAAATAAATAAATAAATAAATAAATAAATAAATAAATAAATAAATAAAGTAAACCACTCCAAACTTGATGGCAGAAAATATGACTTCAGCAGCAGAGTGGTCCATGCCTGGAACGCCCTACCCGACCCCATTGTTACATCCTCAACCCCTCACAGCTTCAACCTCAAACAGTCCACCGTGGACCTCACCCTATTCCTAAGAGGTCCTTAAAGGGGGTGTGCGTAAATGCACCAGCGTGCCTACTGTCCCTGTCTTACTGTCCTCATGTTTGACAAACAAATAAAATAAAAATAAACATTTAACAGTTTAGGGTTCTGACCAGTGGGGAAATGTGCAGTTTGCTGAAACGTGGAGTGTCTTAAAATGTTGACAAAGACATGGCAGGCACCAAACATCTATCTCTCTTTGACTTTTGGGACAAGGTTGCTCAATCTTGACAACTTAAAGAGGTGTGGACTTCCACTCCCAGAATTTCCCAGTCAGGAAATACAATATAGACAATGTCTAATATTTATTTCAGAACAGCAAACATTTAAAGTTTATGCTTAATATTTGAGGGGGGAAATTCTTGGCAACTTTGAGATGGGTGGATTTAGGCTTCCAGAAGTCCCCAGTGAGTGTGTTAGGTTAGGTACAGGTTAATAGAGTTGGAAGGGACCTTATAGGTCATCTAGTCCAACCCCCCACCCAAGCAGGAGACCCTACACCATTTCTAACAGATGGCAGTCCAGTCTCTTCTTGAAAGCCTCCAGGGATGAAGCTCCCACAACTTCTGAAGGCAACTTCTGTTCCATGAGTGGATTGTTCTCACTGTTAGAAAGTTTATCCTTATTTCCAGGTTGAACCTCTCCTTGTTCAGTTTCCATCCATTCTTCCTTGTCTGGCCTTCAGGTGCCTTGGAGAATAGCTTGACCCTTTCCTCCTCTCTGGGCAGCCTGTCAGATATTGGGAAGCTGCTCTCCTGTCTCCCCTGGTCCCTGTCTTCACTAGACCAGCCATTACTGGTTTCTGCAGCCTTTCATCATATGTTTGAGCCTCCAGTCCCCTCATCATCCTGGTTGCTCTTCTCTGCACTCTTTCTAGAGTCTCAACATCATTTTTATAGTGTGGTGACCAAAACTGGATGCAGTACTCTAGGTGTGGCCTTACTAAGGCTTTATAGAGTGGTATTAGTACCTCCCTTGATATTGTTTGTATCCCTCTGTTAATGCAATTTAGGATTGCATTGGCTTTTTTGACTGTTGCTGCACACTGCTGGCTCCTGTTTAGCTGGTTGTCTCCTAAGACTCCAAGATCCCTCTCCCAGTTACTGCTATTAAGCCTTGTTTCACCCAGTCTATATGTGTACTTTGGGTTTTTCTTACCTAAGTGTAGGACTTTGCCTTTCTGTATGTTGAATTTCATTTTGTTAGATAGGGCCGAGGGTTCAAGTCTGTCAGGATCCATCTTCTAGGGTGTTAGAGTTGAAGTCCACCCATCTCAAAATGGCCAAGGTTGAGAGACATTGCTTTGGGAGCAAGTGGGTATCTTTTATACTTGGCAAGTTTAAGGCTTGTGGACTTCAACTCCCACAATTCCTGAGCTAACATGACTGGAGGAGGAGGAATTCTGGGAGTTGAAGTTCACAAGTCTTAAAGCGGTAAAGGTTGAAGACCCCTGATCTATTACCTATCACCTATCTATTTATCATATCTCTCTCTCTCTCTACCTACCTATTTACCTATACCTACCTACCTACCTACCTATCTATCATCTATCTATCTATCTATCTATCTATCTATCTATCTATCTATCATCTATCTATCTATCATCTATCTGTCTATGTATGTATCTATCATCTATCTATCATCTATCACAAGGGTCTTCAAACTTTGCAAGTTTAAGACTTGTGGACTTCAACTCCCAGAATTCCTGAGCTAACATGACTGGAGGAGGACGAATTCTGGGAGTTGAAGTCCACAAGTCTTAAAGATATCAAGATTGAAGACCCCTGTTTTAAACCAAGCTAGCCACCATTTTTATTTGCAAATAATGTTTGTAAGGCTGGGGGGTGACAGATAGAGGCAACCATAGAAATAAAAATTGATTCTAGAACTTTGTGGCAGAACTTTGTTCCGGTCTAATTTTTTGAAGTCAAAAGGATCTATTAAAAACCACAGCCACCTGGCCAGAGATCCTGATAAGCAAAACACCAAGACCAGGGTTTCTGAATTTGGATCCCTTTAAAATGGTGGGCGATTGAGAAACCTTCACAAAGAGAGTCAACTGTTGATCTCCGCTTTATAGTGTAGGAAGTTAGCACCCACCCCTCTTCTAGGAAAATGAAATATCCTAGGCAATATTAAAAAGGCAGAATATTTCCCCTAAAAAGAGAAGTAGAAACTCAGAAGCAGAAACTCCCCTCAGAAGCAGAAGCTCAGCCCCCACCTTTGTTAATGGGTGGGCCATTGAGGCCTGGGCCAGTGTATTCTACATAACAAAGATGTACTCCAGGTAAAGCTATAATAGGAATTGCCCAAAGCCCTTCTCATTAGATCATCATCCAGCAAAGGCTCAACCAAGCCTGGGACTCAGGACAACCTAGTTGCCCCTGCATGGCCTCATGGGAGTCCGACAACCAATCAGAATACAAGCTCAAATTCAAATCCCAATAGAGGGTATAAAACCCAGGGACTCTCAGCATCTCAGCTCTTTCCCTTCTTTCTTCACCCAAGGCATGTGGTCTTGTCCACCATTAAACCATCTTTCCAAGCAGTCACCATGTTTCCAGTGTCTTTCTCCCCCACTTGGAACTGAACCCAGAAGGATAATTCTTCCAAGATTAGTCTTTTGGCTTTCCAGTCAAATGGGAGCTGACCCATGGCCTTGTCCTGCTCTTCACTGGCTGACCGTAACCCTGGAGGTCCTGGGTGGACAATTTATCTTCTTCAAAATGGGCACCTGTCATTAGCTCATCAATCATCTCAGCCATTCAGTGACAGCCTCATGAGGAACTCAGCTTGTTCCCAGATATCAAATCATTGTTCCATCTTGAAATATTGGGTGGTAACCAGGACCTCTTAGGACAGAAAGTGACTACCAGGATGCATGCTATGATAACTTGTAATAAGAAATAAATTAGTATAATTTGTCTAGTTTAACAAAGAGAAAGACTGAGGGTGACAAGATAGCAGTCTTCCAGTATTTGAGGGGCTGCAACAGAGAAGGGGGGGGGGTGCCCATCCATTCTCCAAATTACCACAGGGCAAGGCAAGAAGCAATGGGTGGAAACTTATCAAGGAGAGATCCAACCTAGAAATTTCCTGTGAGGGAGATCAATTAACCAGTGGAATGGCTTGCCTCCAGAAGTTGGGAGGGGGGCTTCATCACTTGAGGTTTTAAAGCAGGGCTCTTCAACCTTGACAGCTTTAAGACTTGTGGACTTCACTCCCAGAATTCCTCCTCCTCCAGTCATGTTAGCTCAGGAATTCTGGGAGTGGAAGTCCACAAGTCTTAAACTTGCCAAGTTGGAAGACCCTTATTTTAAAGGAAAGATTGGACAGCCATTTGTCTGAAGGTTGGACTAGACATCCCTTCCAACTTCTATTCTATGCCGTGCCATGCCGTTCCATTCCATTCCATTCTTATTCTATTTTATTCTTATTCTATTCTATTCTTATTCTATTCTTTCTTCTTTTCTTCTTCTTCTTCTTCTTCCTCCTATTCTATTCTATTCTAATTCGATTCTATACAGATAGTCCATGACTTACAACCTTAAAATTTCTCTTGTTCAGTGAAACAGTTATTAAGAGAATTTTGCCGCCCCTCTACGACATATCTTGCCATAGTTGTTAAGTGAACCACGGAGTTCATTGAATTGTTGACTTAGTAACACAACTCAACTTAACACGGTGGCTCAGTGAATCTGGCTTCCCCATGGACTTGGCTTCTCAGAAGGGGATCATGTAACCCCAGGACACTGCAACTGTCATAAACACGAGTTAGTGGCCAAACGCCTGAATTTTGATCCCGTGACCGTGGGGATGCTGAAATGGTTGTAAGTGTGAAAAACGGTTATCAGTCCCTTTTTTCACAATTTTAACGGTCGTAACTTAAGGGCTAGCTGTATTCTGTAATAATGGTGGAATACGACTGTGGGCTTGACTATCTCTGCTTTCAACATTGGTTTGATATTTTTCATCATACACTTAACATTGCTGCATATCTTTTACTGAATATCATATGGAATTTGCAGGAAACCTTACAAGAATATTCTGTTTATGCTCTGGTTTCTTTATTAGAAACATTTTCTAGCTGTGCACCATGGAACATTGTCATTCATGGTGGTGGGCATATAAATTTAATAATCAAATGAAAAAAGTAAAAAATAAACTGAATGTAACTCCTATAGTTATTTCTAATTGCAGAAAAGACAATGGCTACCAACCTGCCTTCCATTGAAGACCTGTGTATCCTGCACGAGTCCAAAAGAGGGCTGTGAAAATGTCTACATCCTAAATAATAAACTGTTTCAACTGCTACCCTCCAAACGACGCTATAGAGCCCTGCACACCAGAACAACTAGACACAAGGACAGTTTTTCCCCAACGCCATCACTCTGCTAAACAACTAATTCCCTCCACACTGTCCAACTATTTACAAAGTCTGCACTACTATTACTATTAATCTTCTCATCACTCCTTATCGCCCATCCCCTCCCACTTGTGACTGCATGACTGTAACTTTGTCGCTTGTATCCTAACAATTTATATTGACTGTTTCCTAGTATGATTTGATTGCTTATTGTACCCTATGACTATCATTAAGTGTTGCACCTGATGATTCTTGACTCTTGATGAATGTCTCTTTTCTTTTATGTACACTGAGAGCTTATGCACCAAAGACAAATTCCTTGTGTGTCCAGTCACACTTGGCCAATAAAGAATTCTATTCTATTCTATTCTATTCTATTCTATTCTATTCTATTCTATTCTATTCTATTCTATTCTATTCTTATTGTTCCCTATGACTATTATTAAGTGTTGCACCTGATGATTCTTGACTCTTGACAAATGTATCTTTTCTTTTATGTACACTGAGAGCATTTGCACCAAGACAGATTCCTTGTGTGTCTAATCACACTTGGCCAATAAATAATTCTATTCTATACTATTCTATTCTATTCTAATTTCAACCATAGGAATGAGTAAACTCTATGGTGCATTAGGAGACATGAATTGGGACTGATCTGCACAATATGTAGCATATTCCTTCTCTTTATTACTAATTCCACACAATTATTCCGTATGCAAACAGTTTTCAGTTTAGACTTGAATGTAAAAGTTTAAGAAGATTTTTTTTTTTTAGAATTTTCTGCCCAGGCTAAATCGTGTGTGAATGTAGTTCAAACAAGGAAGGGCAAGAAAGAGAAACCAAACATATGTCCAATATGGTGGTTGAGATAACTGCGAAATGACACAGCAATCTCAGCCTTAATCCATATCTGAGATTCAATGTGACAAATCCTGGATGGCAGACAAGGAATAACATCCGGTAAATATAGCGTCTTTTTACTAATATCAAACCCTGCAACTAATACCCATTTCAGAAACAGCAAACATTTAAAGTGGGTGCCGAAGATTTGAGTGAAACGAACAATTTCTGAGCTGTAAAACTGAGTTGACTCATACAGGTTGTAATTTCATCCTGTTTTGGATCAGAATAAGTCCAGTAGTGCCTTGCCTAGTTAGCAATTTTAATTAAGAGTCATAAACTTCCATGAGCTACAATTCACGTCATCGGATGCAGCTCACCAAAGCTTATGTGGATTTGTAAGATTTACTAGTCGGAGAAGGTGCTACAGAAATCCTGATTTTTGGCTGCCATACACTACACTCACACTGTCCTCACACCATGATTCCATTTTGAGGCACCCCTTTAAAAACAATATTTGGGGGGTGGTATCTCATGCCACCGATTAATCAAAAGGCCCTTTTCAAATATCCAGGATGATTCACAGAAAATGTGTTGGATATCTCCTGCTTTTGTAAGCTCAGCAGATAAGGATCAACTCGACCATAGAGGAATTTCAGTCTTAGAATTAGACACAAAGAGTTGGAAGGGATCTTAGAGGTCATCTAGTCCAACCCCCTGCCTAAGCAGGACACCCTGGACAATCTTTTCTTCAAAACCTCCAGTGATGGAGCACCCACAACTTCTGAAGGCAAGTTGTTCCACTGGATCATTGTTTTCACTCTCAGGAAACTTCTACAGTCTACCATCTTTTTTGTATCGTGAACTGGTTGCAAGATGCCAAATATGGTCTTATCACACTTCTTCTCATTCCTTCAAAAGTTTGGACCCCAGGTTTAACCAGCTTCATTGCTTGGCTTTCTCACAGACACAAACATTGCTTTTAATGTTGTTTTTATAATGCTGTCGACTGCTTTGAGCAATATGGTTTTAATTTTTATTTGTCCTTTAACAAGATGTGATTGTTAAATCTTGGAATACGCTTGAATACCTGGTAATGCATCTGGAGCTTGGAGAAGACTCTGGTAAGGGCCCTAGATTTATGCATAGGGTGCACGAGAGCAGGGTTCTCCAATGTTGGCAACTTTAGGTCTTTGTGGAGTTCAACTCCCAGAATTCCCCAGCCAGCCATACTGGCTGGGGAATTCTGGGAGTTGAAGTCCACAAGTCTTAAAGTAGCCAGAGTTGGAGGCCTCCAGACTAGAAGTCCTCCAAGTTCTCTTCCTGCTCCATGATTCTATGACTATGAATTACCGAAGGTTGGAGCCTTCTCAGAAAACCAGTGAAGCACATTCGGAAAAAAAAGTTTGTTGTTTAGCAGAAGTGCTCACCTCACCCCATTTCCTGTTTGGGCTTAATGGCCCTTCAAGGTGCCAGTCTCCAAAAAAGAAAATCACTTACTGTCATGGCCAGATGATTGCAGATGTTCCACCAGATCACACCCAAAGACTCGATCCTTCGCCGGTCCTTTCCGTTTGACCTTCTGCCGAGCTTTCATGGCCAACGACATGAATGCGGAGAGCTCTCTCCTCCTCTTCCTCAACACTTACACCCTTCGTATCAACTTCTCCTTCCAAGGCTGGGCCGAGTCCATCGGTCTTCAGGAGAAACCTGTCAGTTGTTGAGTTCCTGCCTCTCGAACTCATTTACTGGCCCATGGCGGTCTTCTGCTTCCTTAAATTCATTCTCATCTCCATGGTCAATGCTTGGACCATTCAAGGTCCTTCAGCCACCACGGGGCCACCAGAAGTTTGGTTCTCGGTCAACTGGGAGGTTGCCGGAAAGAATACGACGGTAGTCGAGAGCAAGGTAGAAAATCTGTGCCACCCCCCTTTCTTTGTTCATTAAAAATTGTTCTGTTCTTACTCAGACCTGACAGGAAGTGAGTTCAGCTTGTCTTCCAAGCTCAACTTCCCCTACACAGCATCTCCGAAACCACAAAGCACAAGCTAAGAACTTTCAGCAAAAGGCTCCTTTGCCTTGTCACAAGCCAACACTTGGAGGGTGAAGGATTAAAGCAAATGGCTTTGCAATCTTGCCTTTTTATTGTCCACTCAGCTTTGCTTGTGGATGGCAGGAAGTGCACTTGCAACTGGTGAGGAGGTTATGGGGAGAGGGCCAGAAAATCAGAGTGTCAACCCACCTGAGGACAGGACAAGAAGTAACAGGTGGAAGGTTATTAAAGAGAGATCCAGTCTAGAACTAAGGAGAGGTTTCCTGACAGTGAGAACAATTAACCAGTGGAATGGCTTCCCTCCAGAAGTTGTGAAGGTGTCCATCACTGGAGGTTTTCAAGAAGAGGCTGGATGGCCATTTGATTGGGATAGGGTAGTGGTGGCTAACCTTTTTGGGCTCCTGTGCCAAAAATTGCATGCATGCACAAGTGTGCATGCTCGTGTATCAGCACCCAGAAGGCAATGTGTGCGCCCCCCATGCCCCCTGCACATACATGCGTGATTCCCCCACAGCCCCCTTACCTGCACTGCACCTCCCAGCTGATTTTGGGCCTGTTAGAGGCCTTTTTCAGCCTCCCGGAAGCTTGAGGGAAGCTTCTGCAGCCTTTGCAGGCCGAAAAATAGGCCTGTTTTGTCACTTCCCGTATTTCCAGAAATATTGGAAGTGACAAAACGGGCCTGTTTTTCGGCCTCCAAAGGCTGCAGAAGCTTCCCTCAAGCCTCTGGCAGGCCGAAAAAGGCCTCAAATGGGCCAAAAATCTGCTGGGAGGTGCACACATGCGCAGTGAGGTAAGTTTGCCTGGGGCTCACTTGGCACGCGTGCCATAAGTTTGCCATCATGGGTATAGGGTCTCCTACTTGAGCAAGGGGCTGGACTAGAAGACCTCCAAGGTCCTCCCAACTTCTGTTACTCTGTTACTTCTGAAAAAGAACGGCTTGCCTCCAGAAGTTGTGAATGTGTCCATCACTGGAGGATTTCCAGAGAAAGATCAGACAGCCATTTACTACTTGAGCAAGGGATTGGGCTTGAAGATCTCTTGAGGTCCCTTTCAACTCTGTTATTCTATCCGATACCTTCACAAATGGATTTTTATTAAATATTAGGTGACTTAAGACCTGTAGCATGATGGTAACCCTGATGTTTCTCCACCTGTTGGGTGAAGCAGGGATGGGGTGATGTTTTTCTATGGTCTTTGTGGGTGGCAGAGGAAATTATACATCTTGCCTTGGAGCATCTCTGAACAATAGTCTTGTGATCTTGCAAGAGACCTCCAATCAAGGGCAGAATTGCCCTACTAGGTACTTGGGTGTGCATGTGTGTGATTTACCAACTTGTGAGAACCAGGAGTCTCCAGTCTTGGCAACTTTAAGACTTGTGGACTTCAACTCCCAGAATTTTATTTTATTTTATTTTTTCAGAAAAGGTCATTCTGGGAGTTGAAGTCTACAAGTCTTAAAGTTGCCAAGGTTTGAGATCCCTGCTGTTACACAAATGTTTCTCAACCATGGTGACTTTAGCATGTGCGGACTTCAACTCCCAGAGTTCCTGGAGTTGACACCTACGCCTGAGAGAAATGTATACATTTGCACACTTACATTTTCTGGACTTGTGCAAGAATTGAGGGATCGCCAAATAAATCAAACTTGGAAACCCTTCTGATCCTTCCTTTTTCTCCAAAATATATACAGGGCTATTTTTTTGATACTTAGCCCTTATGGTCGCTTAGAATAGCAGTAGAGAGAAACTCAAGATTTGCGTATTTAGCAAAAATCAGAATTCTGGGATGGCAAAAGTGCAATTTATTTACAAAACCAGCAGTGCATCTTACACCTGACAAGGCCTACCCCAAGTCCCGTTCTATACACAGAGTATTTTACACACACACACACACACACACAGAGCGAGACAGACATATGTTGCTGTTTTTTTTCTATGTACAAAGACATTTACAGATCGTAGAAAGACAGTTGCTCACTTCCTCAAACTAAAAAAAAAAGGCTAATAACAGTATTAATACATATTTAAAAGGCTTCTAAAAGTCTGGAGTCTGTCGAATTCATTTCCAAAACGTCCCGTTGCGATAGCTGTGAGATTCAGAGGAAAGGAGGGGAGAGGGAAATTAAAATAAACGTTTTGGACCCCATACATTTCCCTATCGTGTTTCAAGGAAAAACAAAGATTTCTTAGCAAATTAACCCTTGGAGAGTTTTCTTTCTAACTCCATGCTCGCTCTCTGGATTTGTCCAACATGCTTGAAAGGGGTCAGTTAAAAACCTAACCCTAACCCTAACCCAGCCCATTTAGTCCACTTCTGTAGCTTATTGGTTCATTAACATAGTACAGGGAGTCCTCGTTTAGTTCGTTTAGTGGCCGTTACAACGTCACTGAAAAACGTGACTTACGACCATTTTTCATACTTACAACTGTTGCAGCATCCACCTGATCACAATTGGGATGCTTGGCCACTGATTCATAGTTATGATGGCCGCAGTGTCCTGGGGGGGGTCACGTTGATCCCTGGGGGGGTCACGTTGATCCCCCTTTGTGACCACCTGATAAGCAAAGCCAGTGAGGAAGCCAGATTCACTTAATGACCATGTTCCTAGCTTAACAACTGCAGTGATTCACTTAACAACCGGGATGTGAAAGGTCCTAAAATGGGGGCAAAACTCACTTAGTGAATTTCTCGGTTAGCAACCTAAATGTTGGGCTCAATTTTGGTCGTAAGTCGAGGACACAGAGGCTAAAAACAAAGCTAAGTTTGCAGCAGGTTTGAAGGGGTGTGTGTGTGTCTGTGTTTGTTAGCTCAGTTGTGGCAGTTCCAGGAAATGCATGTCTGAATGAGCCAATCTGAGATGTAGTTCGGTGAGTCTTCACCAATGGAGGGATTCTACCAGTTTCCCTACCGGCTCGGTAATCGCGCACTTCGCACATGTGCGCACGCAGCTTTCCAAGCACCAGCTGAGACTCTGCTGCACCAATCAGCTGAGAGGATAAAGAACAGAAAAGCTTCTCAGCTGATTGTCGGAGCTTTTTTTGCTACCGGTTCGCTTGAACTGATCCGAACTGGTAGCATTTCACCACTGGTCTTCACTGCATCTCATGTCCTATGCAACTGACCAAACCAGGGTCCAGGCAGAAGGTCCCACTGGGACCCAGAAGGTCCAAAACGGATGAAATTTTGAGGCATTTCCCTGTAAACCCCAACAGCAGTTCTGATCCTGCCTTCAGAGCTGTGGTGATGCACCAAATTTGTCTCTCTTCCACCCCAGATACTGTGGGTTACTTTCACCTTCGTTTTGGGTCAACAAGTCTTCTAAAGGAGGCAGTTTCTCAGCCCAGTTGCAACTCTTTGCAAACATGAAAAAAATGAGGTGTAGTACGCACAAGAAGACTTAAAATATACTTATCAGAGAAGGGTTGATGTTTAAGAAACTTACTTCATAAGCCTATCCAAAAAGAACTTGGAGCAGTTTTGCAATCCCCCTAAAACTCAAAATCAGTGTTTCTCAACCTTAGCTTAAGATGGGTGGACTTCAACTCCCAGAATTCCCAAGCCAGTTAAGTTATGCTGGCTGGGGAATTCTGGGAGTCAAAGTCCACTCATCTTAAAGCATGCTGGCTAGGGGATTTTGAGAGCCGAAGTCCACAAGTCTTAAATTTGCTAAGATAGACTTCAAATTCAATATCAAGTGTGGACTTCAGTTCCCAGAACCCTCCAGCCAGCACGCTTTAAGAGGTGTGCACTTCAACTCTCATACTGGCTGGGGAATCCTGGGTGTTGAAGTCCACCCTTCTTCAGGTTGCTGAGGTTGAGAAAAACCACTGTTCAAAATGCAGACTCACTCACAAAACCTGTCCTCAGGGTCACAGACTTATCATGCATATGTATTTCCATAGTTGTTGGTTAGCTTTAGAAATATTCATAGTTACAGCATGCTAAGAAATACAAATTAAAGAGATGGAGGAGGGACTTGAAGATCACTGGAGATGGGGTGGCCCAGCCTTCTTGGTCTCCAATGGTATGACCATACCGCTTGGACGTGTGTTGGGCTCTCTAGATCAGGGATCCCCAAACTTGGCGACTTTAAGACTTCCGGACTTCAACTCCCAGAATTCTCCAACCAGCAAAGCTTTTAATAGATGATGAGCATAGCTGGCTGGAGAATTCTGGGAGTTGAAGTCCAGAAGTCTTAAAGTTGCCAAGTTTTGAGACTTCTGCCCTAAATGGCTTTGGGAGTTGTAGAACCACTGATCCCATGATGCAGGGCGAGCAGAAGCATGTTATTCAACATTGTTGACCCAGCAGAAATAGGACTTCTATTGGTGTCTCCAGGTACTTTCTTCAGCATTTTCTGGGAAGTCCTTGAAGCTTACAGTGGAAAATGTTCCTTGCCCGGTTCATATTAATAATACACAAATAAAAATAATAATTAAAATTGAGCTCATCTTTTTAACTGCTGGTGGCCTGTGGGAACCTTTGTCCAAAGATGGACCAAGGGCCATCTTAACAACGGCAGCAACAGTTAAGTAAAATAATTGCTAGAAAAGACACAGGAGTTTCTATGATTTTGCCCCTGAGCCCAGCCGAGTCACCTGAAGAGCCCTGAAGGGTCATCTCGCTTGTCCTTCTCCAACGCTTTGTCCATCTCCCCCCCACTACCTGAGTCATCCCTGGCCACAAAAGACTCCAAAATGAGTTCATACAAAGAGGCAGCCCAGACCAGTTGGGGGGGAGGGGCAGGGGAAACCCGAGCCTCCCAGTTCCTGAAGTGGCTTCCGAGCATCTTCAGGATGTCTTCTGCGTTGGAGGAGAAGTTGGCTTCTATGTTGGCCAAAGTCTTGGGAAGAAGGAAGGGGCCTTCAGGAGATCCCAAAGTGGAGAGCCTGTGGCCGGGGTGGACCAGTGGCTCAGAAGGAGAGGGCCTGAGTCTCATGAGATCTTTGCCCCCAAAAGAGGCACCAGTAAGCAGTTAGGACGAGGGCTCAGAGCTGGCTCGGATCTGGGAATCCGGCAGGGAGGGGAGGGGGCACGAGTGTCAGACCAAGTGTCCCCGCCCATTAATGTAGATGCCGTTGCAGGTGGGCTTCGCTCGGAGGGTGCCGTTCTCTTGGACAAAGTGAGTCATTGCTTGCTTGATATTGTTTTCGTCATTCCGCTCTTCCTCTTCTTCTTTCTCTTTCTCCTTCTCTTTCTCCTTCTCCTCCGTCTGATCGTCTGGGACAGGGGTCGGGGGTGGCGGGGGAAGCTCGGTCTGGGTCTCGATTTCCCGGACAGTTGATAAGGTTGAGTAGCTGCGTCCCTCAGCCTCTTCTCCCTGAGTGGGACGAAAAGAAGGAAGGGTCACCCAAGGGGGAAATGGGGTGGGGGGGAGGCGGACGTAGGAGCAGGTCCCAACTCCAGCCACAGAAGCTCAAGCATTGGAAACATTGCAGGCAGTCCTCAAGGTATAACAGTGAGTCTTGAAGTTACATTGGCGTTGCAAAAAGTGACTTATGACTGTGCTCACACTTATGAAATAGATACAGTTATATGTGATGTGTTCTTTTTTTTTAAAGGCTAAATTGCAAACAAAAATGTGTGTGTTTGGAAAACAATGAACAGAACAGAGAATAGAATATAAAATAGAATATAAAATAGAACAGAACAGAATAGAATATAGAATAGAATAAAATAGAATACAGAATAGAGTATAGAATATAGAATGTAATATAAAAAATAGAATAGAATAGATATAGAATATAGAATAGAATATAAAAGTAGAATAGAATGTAAAATATAGAATAGAATAGGATAGAGAGTAGAATAGAATAGAATAGAGAATAGAAACAGAATATAGAATATAGAATAGAATAGAATACAGAATAGAGTATAGAATATAGAATGTAATATAAAAAATAGAATAGAATGTAAAATATAGAATAGAATAGGATAGAGAGTAGAATAGAATAGAAATAGAACAAAATAGAGAATAGAAATAGAATAGAATAGAGAATAGAAACAGAATATAGAATAGAATAGAATACAAACTAGAATAGCATACAGAATAGAATAGAAAAGAAAAGAAAATAGAGAAGAGAACTAAATAGAATTGGAATAGGAATAGGAATAGAATATTTGGCCAAGTATGGTGAGACACACAAGGAATTTGTCTCTGGTACAAAAGCACCCAGTGTGCTTGTAAAAAGAAAAAAGGAGGCGGAGGAGGAGGAAGGAAGAGGAAGATAATAATAATAATAATAATAATAATAATAATAACAACAACAACAACAACAACAATAACAACAACAGCAGCAACAACCATTAGCACCAGTCACTGGTATTTGTGATACATTTTTAAATGTTCAGTTCACTGAGTTTCATGTTTAATGAATAAAAGAGATAATAATAATAATAATAATAATAATAATAATAATAATAAGTGCAACCAGTAAAAAGAGCAACCATACTTGATGAGTTAATATTAGCCAGCATAATTAATCCAACATTTAAAAAAAAAACCAAATGAAAACCCGAGAGCGCTAGAACCTGCCAGCCTTGCAAAGCTGAGCGACCTGGAGACGCCCCGAGGCTGCCTCCTTGCTTGACTCTACTCACCATCACTGAACAGAGGCTGGTTTCCCGGAAGCTGTCTGTGCGGAAGCTGCCCTGTCTGCTGTCCCGGCACAGGCTGTCCCCGCGGAAACTCCCTTGCCGGCTCTCCGACCTCAGGGGAAGGTTCTCTTCCATCTGAAGGGCAGAGAGATAGAGTGGCGAGAAGCTCCCTTCAGAAGAGTTGTGGCAGCTTCATCCCTGGAAGCTTCCAAGAAGAGACTGGGCTGCCCTCTGTCAGAAACGGTGTAGGGTCTCTTGCTTGGGCACAGGGTTGGACTAGATGACCTACAAGGCCCCTTCCAGCTCTGTTAATCTGTAATCTGTCAGAGATGGTGTAGGGTCTTCTGCTTGGGCAGGGGGTTGGACTAGATGATCTATAAGGTCCCTTCCGACTCTGTTCTGTTATTATTCTGTTATTCAGAAAGTTGTGGGAGCTTCATCCCTGGAAGCTCTCTCTTTAACTTGTTCTTCTAATTTCACTTCTAATTTCACTCCAAGTAAATAACCATATAATTTTTTAATCAACCGCTCATCGGTACCTGTTAAAATTTCATCTAATTCAGTAAAGCCCTTCTATTTTACTACCTGTAACATATTTTGAATGTATTTGCACATATGAGTACCAATTCATCTTTATTTCTTGTCCTTCTTACTCCGTTAGGTTAGGAGACTCTATAATATAATATATTTTTAATATATTTTTAAGTAACTTATTGTTGTATTCTATTTTAGTTGTGAGCCGCCCCGAGTCCCTCGAGAGAGGGGGCGGCATATAAGTCGAATAAATAAATAAATAAATAAATAAATATACAATTTGGGACAAGTGGCTATCCAGCCTCTTCTTAAAAACCTCCAGGGATGGAGCACCTACAACCTCTGGAGGCAGTTCCCCTGGTTAATTAATTGTTCTCACCGTCAGGAAGTTTCTCCTTAATTCCAAGTTGCTTCTCTCCTTGATGAGTTCCCAGCCATTGTTTCTTGTCTGGCCTTCAGGTGCTTTGGAGAATAGCTTGACTCCCTTTTCTTTGTGGCAGTTCCTCTTACATTGGAAGATGCTATTATGTCTCTCCTAGTCCTTCTCTTTAATACACTAAACCAGGGGTCTTCAACCTTGGCAACTTTAACACTTGTGGACTTCAACTCCCAGAATTCCTCAGTCAGCTCTTCAACTTTAACACTTGTGGACTTCAACTCCCAGAATTCCTCAGTCAGCTCTTCAACTTTGGTAACTTTAAGACTTGTGGACTTCAACTCCCAGAATTCCTCAGTCAGCTCTTCAACTTTAACACTTGTGGACTTCAACTCCCAGAATTCCTCAGTCAGCTCTTCAACTTTGGTAACTTTAAGACTTGTGGACTTCTACTCCCAGAATTCCTCAGTCAGCTCTTCAACTTTAACACTTGTGGACTTCAACTCCCAGAATTCCTCAGTCAGCTCTTCAACTTTGGCAACTTTAACACTTGTGGACTTCAACTCCCAGAATTCCTCAGTCAGCTCTTCAACTTTGGCAACTTTAACACTTGTGGACTCCCAGACTTCCTCAGCCGGCCATGCCAGAATTCTGGGAGTTGAAGTCCACAAGTCTTAAAGCTGAGAAGGGTGGAGACCCCTGAACTAAACAAACCAATTCCTGCCTTCTACCACAGAAACACAAATGCATGTCTTCTCCAAAACAAGAGACGTTATGTTGTTATGAAGGCCTTTCCCACAATCCTAAATAATGCAGACTTAACTAAGTCAGTTTATCCCAAAAGTGCTTCTTCAAAAGGCAACTGGATTTTGTTTTCTTCTTTGGAAACATTTCGCTTCTCACCGAAGAAGCTTCTTTAGTTCTACATGGAATATTGTTTGGATGGCATCTTTGTAGGTTTCAAACATAGCATTAGCCACCCAGGGTTGTGAGAACAAGATGGGTGGACATCTCTACTAATCGTCAAAAGAAACGGAACCTAATTTTTGTTCTGGCTTCTCCTTTTTCTTGGGGTGTCTCGGCAAAACCCTTCGTTCAAACCAGCTCTACATAGAAGGGGCCTCCTTGGGATACCATCGGTCAGGCATTGTTGGCTGGCGGTCCCCAGGGCTAGGGCCTTTTCTGTGGGAGTGCTCGCCCTATGGAACCAGCTCCCCGTGGATCTCCGTTTGGCCCCTGATCTCCGCTCCTTCCGCCGGGACCTGAAGACCTGGCTGTTTCAACAGGCGGGTCTGGACTAACCTGGGGTGGGTGGGTTATTTTTTAATTGTTTTAATTTTTAATTGATTGTTTAGACTTGTATTTGTTTAATTTATTTTTATTGTAATTGTACGATATTTTTTAATATTCGCCGCCCTGAGTCCTTAGGGAGAAGGCCGGCATACAAGTCTAATAAATAATAATAAATAATAATAATAATTATTATTATTATTATTATTATTATTAAATGAATGTCCTTAAGGCCTTCAGAAGTACTGAGAAAATTAGATAATAATTTTAACCATAATTTCTCCACCTGAGCTCCTCATGTCAGAGTTAGCCCTACAAGCAGAGGTGAGCTGCTGCCGGTTCACACAAGTTCTAGCGGACCGGTACTTAAGATTAGGCACAGTTCGACAACTCGGCAAATCCCACCACTGGCTGCCCCACCACACCCATTTTTCAGCCTGGTTTTTGGGCTGTTTTCAGGCTGTTTTCAGGCCATTTTCTGGGCCAAAAACAACCTGAAAATGCCTCAAAAACGTCCTGAAAACAGCCCCCCAAATAGATTAGATTAGATTAGATTAGATTAGATTAGATTAGATTAAATTAGATTAGATTAGATTAGATTAGATTAGATCAGGGGTGGGCAATTATGGCCTCTTTATTACCTTTGGACTTCAACTCCCAGAATTCCTGAGTCAGCATGGCTGGCTCAGAAATTCTGGGAATTGAAGTCCACAGGCCATAAAGGGACCGTAGTTGCCCACTCCTGGATTAGATTCAACTTTATTGTCATTGCCATGGATACAGGCAATGAAATGCCTGAAAAATAGCCTGAAAATGCCCCCAAACGGGCAGGGGTGGGGCCAGCCAGTGGTGGGATTAGCCCCTGGCGGGGCTGGGTGTGATGAGTGACATCACTCACCCAGTCACATGACCAACCGGCTATGCCTACCCAGCCAGAGAACTGGTGGTTAAAAAATTTGCAGCCCACCACTGGCTACAAGTGAGAATTTAACTTCATGCTTTCCCTTTTGCAAACATACAGCCGGTTGTCCTCATTTTGGGTATGTTCTCCCTCCTTTCCTATGGCCTGGAGCTGGCACATTCTTCTTTAGCTGGATTTGCAATGTTTCCTCAGAAGAAAATACGTGCTTTTTAGGTGCATGTTTTTCCCGCTTGCATCCACTAGGGAGCGCTGGAGGTCTTAATCCATCAATCAGAATAGAGCCAGAACTTCGCCACTTCTGTAGCTCAGTACATGAAAGGAAGGGCAGGATGTGGGGAGGGGAGAAATCAAGAAAGACTCCTTCCGAGGTTGGGCAAAGAGTTATAGCTGTAATCACCAAATGGCCTCGCCCTGGCATTCCAATGGTGTGGCTGTGCTACTGGTGTGGTGTGCCACTGGTGTGGCATTGCTACCATCACGATGCTCTTCCTGTTAGTCACATATCCATGGAAGTCCAACTGGATAAAATTTCCAGACAGTTGAGAGCTATTAACCAGTGGAACAACTTGCCACCAGAAGTTGTGGGTGCTCCATCCCTGGGGGTTTTCAAGAAGAGATTGGGCAACCATTTGTCCAGAAGAGTATAGGGTCTCCTCTTGAGCAGGGGATTGGACTAGAAGACCTCTAAGGTCCCTTTCCACCCTATGATTCTACATCCTAAGGCCAGTCCTTAATCCATCCAGAAGGCAATGAGCTTTCCTTCACAATTCACAACCCAACTTTCGTGTTTTTCACCCTTCTCCACCACCATCACACCTCAAGTTTTTACCTGATGCCGTGTCTCTGTGCTGTGGCTCGAATGCAGACGCCGGATCGAATTTTCCCGGGTCAAAGTTAGTTCTTCCTCACTGCCAAGGGCAAGGAGAGGGGGTAATGAGGATGTGAGCTTGGCGAAAATGCCTTTCAACCCAACCGTTGACTCTGTTTTGTGGTTCTGACACCAGAAGAAGGAGTTGGCTAGCCACCCCACAATGGGGAGTTGAAGTCCACGACTTGAACATGGGTTGGACTTCAACTCCCGATGTGAGTCGACTTCATGGGTGGTTGGACTTCCAGACTTCTGGAAGAGCATTTCTCAACCTTGGGCACTTGAAGGTAGGTGGACTTCAACTTCTAGAATTCCCCAGCATGGCTGAGTGGGGAATTCTGTGAGTTGAAGTCCACCTATCTTCAAGCGGCCAAGGTTGACACATATTGTCCTACAGTCAGAGAACTTCGTCAAGTGGTACTATCTTTTCTGCTATATCTAGATATAAATCCATTCCTCTTCCCTGTGTTGTTTCACCCCACCCTTGATCTCCTTCTCCACCCAAGGTCCTTCTTCATCCTGTCAGGGTTCCGACCGATGCCCTATTTAAATCATGAGCCTCAGGCCAAGCTTCAAAAGAAATTGAATTATTTATTAGGAGCTTCATGTCGGCATGGACCAAATGAAGCCAACCTTGACCTCACTTAATCCGTGCTTTGGTTCTGACCCTGTTTGACCCCTTCCCCCAAGATGTGTCATCACATTCCCCAATGAAGCAATTTTGTGAGAAGTCACTCCCTCCGGCCACTGTGGGTCTCGGTGGAGATGACCTTGACGTTACTGGTTGGAATGTGCTTTGTTTTGACTGAAATTTAAGTTCCTCAAAGCAGCTGCGAAGCTCAATTCCCCATCCCTCTTTGCTTATGGCAACTCGAAAGCAGGTCAGGAATGCTTCATGAGTTGACACATCCCTCTGAGCACCTCCAACTCAAGGACGATGACCAGTGTCAACCCTGGAGCGGACCTGTCTGAGGCCATCTTTGTGAGCTTTGTGGGTTTGTGACCAGGAGGGGAGATTAGCTAGCTGAGGTTTTGCAGTCAAAGCAAAATGTTTTCTCGTGAGAACCAAGGTCATTCCAACAAGTGGCTGGGGAGAGGAGGAGTGACGTAACCAAGCAACTGGCCAGCACCTCGATTGGACCATGTGACGGGGGGCTTGGGGAAAGGGGAAAACTTTCACTTTGAATCAAGGTGAAAAACCACAGGAACTTTCAGAGTCGGCTTACACCAGTTGTGCCAACTTGATGTATCCAAATAACTTGTTCTTTGAGGAATTTGCCTGCCGCGGAGTTCTGATTTCAAGGGGTGCATTACTTGGAAGCCTGACAACCAAAGGACCAGGCAGACCAGTTCTCATGACCTTCTTGTAAGGCCAGGTCGATCCCCAGAGGAGAGGAAATCGACCTGAGCTTCTATGCTTACTATTTCTTGGTGATGCGCTTGGTCTTCCGCTTGTGGTAGCACGTCATGAGGATGATCACCAGGATCAGGAGGATGAGCAAGACCACCGAAATGATGCCCACCCCGATCATGGAGATGGAGACCACGTCCACCTGTGGGGCTGGGAGTTCTGCAGGTGAGACATACACACAGCAGATTTCAAGCTCAGAAGAACCAGGAATCACAGGTCTGCTTTGAAGTGCCTATACACACACCACACGCGCGCGCACACACACACATACACACACACACACATCAGACATAGTTAAATGGAATAAATAATATGGAATTAAATTTGGACATAGTTGAATGGAATTAAATATATATATTTAATTTGGTTTCTGAGAATCTCTCTCTTCTCTCCCTGTCTCTCTCTCTGTCTCTCTCTCTTTCTCTCCATCTCTTCCCTCTCTCTTGCTCTCCCTCTCTCTTTCTCTCCCTGTCTCTCTCTCTTTCTCCCTGTCTCTCTTTCTCCCTGTCTCTCTTTCTCTCCCTGTTTCTTTCTCTCCCTGTCTCCATCTTCCTTCCTTCCCTCCCTCCCTCCCTCCCTCCCTCCCTCTCAGTGTTTAGAATGAAGTATTGCAGGCAAACTGAGCCTTGGTAGCTCAGGCTGTTAAATGCCTGCTCTTAAGATCCAGCTGCCTACAATTATTGTAGGCTCGAATCCCACCAGGCTCAAGGTTGACTCAGCCTTCCATCCTCTCAGGGTAGGTAAATTGAGGACCCAAGATTGTTGGGGGCAATTAGCTGACCTTGTAAAAATGCCGCTTAGTAATAAGCAGGCATATGCAATGGAATGAAGGCTATTGCTGAGCACACTGGGTTGTATCCCAGAAATTGTAAGCCGCCCTGAGTCTTCGGAGAAGGGCGGCATATAAATGTAATTAAAAAAAAAAAAAAAATAATAATAAAAAAAAAACTCTGCCCTCTGCCAGCAGTTCAATCCTGACAATTTACACCACTCACAGAGGGTTGTGAAGCACTGCGAAGCGGGATATAAGTCTAAGTGCTGTTGCTATTTCTTAAGTTAGTCACACAGTTTTTAAGTGAATCTGGCTTCCCTTTGCTGGTCAGAAGGTTGCAAAAGGGGATTAGGTGACCCCGGGACACTGTGACTAGCATAAATAGGAGTCACTTGCCAAGCGCCTGACTTTTGATCACGGATGCTGCAACGGTTGTAAGTGTGAAAAACAGTCATGCCACTTTTTTCAGTGCCGTTGTAACTTGAAACGGTCACTAAACAAACTGTTGTAAGTTGAGGACTGCCTGTAGATGCTGGCTGCCAAATTGTGATTATGTGAATATGGGGATGCAGCGACAGTCATAGATGCGAGGGCTCATTTTTAAGTCCCGTTGTAACTTTGAACGGTTGGTCCACAAATGCTTGCGAGTCGCAGACTGGCTGCAATCGGAAACACAAGTCCTGAGGTAGCCGGTGAATGAACTGGCATCAACCAGAGGTTTTCAGGGCAAAAATCACTGGAGAAAAGACATGGGCATAGAATCACAGAGTTGGGAGGGACCTTGGAGGTCGTCTAGTCCAACCCCCTGCACGAGCAGGAGCGTCTATTCCAAATATCATCTTCTACCTAGGATCGGGCTCACAGCCTCCTGATTGTGAGGTGAGAGCTTCCCTTCTAGGCCACCACGCTGGACTAGATCTCCAAGATCCCTTCCAACTTTAGGATTCTATGTTTCTAACCAATGTGACTCTCATATGCCTTAAGCAGGCCTGAAAGACAGACGAGTTCAAGCAGGGAAGGAAGAATGCATTTTACAGGCCCAATTGTACCTCTGCCCGTTTCAAACATTCTTCATCCAGTTGTTACTGGGACAGCGCAAACAGGTACTCTCCCTATTCACGCCTGATTCTCTCGGGACTACAAACCACGCAAGGTAGGAAGGCCCATGGACATTTCCGGATGTGGCCACCTGAACCTACCTTTGATGCCAACCACAGCCCTCACTTCCTTGGCTGCAAAGCTGTTGGAGACTCGGCAGAGGTAAACCCCTTTGTCTCCAGTTTTGAGGGGTCTCTGGAAGAGCAAGGTGTCCCCTTTGATCCTCACCCCCCTGGGAAGGGACTCGTTGAGCCTGTGGGGAGAGCAGAGAAGGTCAGAATGAAAAAGGAAGCAAAACGTGGAACTTGCTCATTTTAGCAAAGGGAAGGGAAGGGAAGGGAAAACAGGAGGGGAGGGAGATAGAAGGAAAAAGGAAAGGGAGGGGAGGGATGGGAAGGGAAGGGAAAGGAAAGGAGAAGGAAGGGAGGAGAGGGGAGGGAAAGGAAAGGGGAGGGAAGAGAAGGGAAAGGAGAAG
>CM019166.1:5043999-5069081 GCA_009733165.1 Naja naja
GTGGGTAGGTTATGCTACTTTAAATGCCAGTTGAAAATGGACCTCTTCCCCATGTCAAGGAGATCTTTAATTTAAATAAATCTCTGTCCCTAGGAAATCTCTTTAAAAAAGTGAAATGCCACTCAGGCATCATCACAAAATCTCCAGAACTGTAAAAGCCTACAAACTTGAAATTTGGCCCGTAGGTTCCTCTTGGCTTCTAGGGGCTCACTAAGAAAGGATTTTTCCAAATGACCATCAGAGCATTTAGAGTATTGCCATTATTATTATTATTAACACGCTCTGATGCTAAGGAGTTCTACTCCCCCTCCCCACCTGACAAGAAATCTGCTCCAAATGCAAAACACAAGCAGAGGAGAGGAGTTTCAGTCTGAGTTTCACAGCACTAAGCAGCTTTAGCACAGTTGAGCTAAGCCACGCCCAGGCTCCTTGCTGTCTCCTGTGCTCACACAGCAAATACTGTTTCAGTTTCCAAACAGCCCTCAACTCTCTCATACACTGACAGGACGCTAGCCAGATGAATACCGATGGATGCTGGTAGGCAGTGGCAGATTCCCCACAGCTTATTTTCCTCCCCAAAAACTAAGCCCGACCACATAGCTTCGTAGTGAAACACGGGTATAGAGCTAGTATAATATAATATAATAAGAATGGCATCAACTTTCAACAGAACCCCCAAAAATGCAATTATTTATTCAAAACAGCCATCCCTGACTGTCTTTTTTTAATAAAAATGAGTTAAAAAGGGAAATATTGTTAGGAAGAAAAAGGACAAACCAGCATATCTACTGACTGACACTTGATGCTCCTTTCAGCTGCTGGGATCACTGCTCAGTGGCTGAGTTCACACGAAATGTTAAACGCAGGTTAAGCAGAAGACAAACGCTAGCATTGCAGTCCATCCAGCCTGGAAAGTAATGAACCAGATTCTGGCTTCACACATACACACGGTGTGTGCTGATTAACACAAACTTTCCCACCACTTGAGCAGGCGTCTCCAAACTTGGCAACTTAAGACTGGTGGACTTCAACTCCCAGAATTCCCCAGCCAGCTTTGTAGCGAAGCACGGGGATCGAGTTAGTTAATCATATGTTGGCTAAGGTTACAGATAGTTCTTGATTTACAGTCATGTGCTTAGCAACGGTTCAAAGTTATAACGGTGACTTATGACCGTTTTCCACACTTCTGACCCCTGCAGCATCCCCATGGTTGCCTGATCAAAACCCAGACACTTGGCAACTGACTCTTATTTATGACGGTTGCAGTATCCTGGGGTCACATGATCCCCTATTGCAACCACCTGCCCAGCAATGAGGAAGTCAGATTCACTTAAACAACCATGTTACTAACTTAAGAACTGCAGTGATTTACTTAATAATTTACTTCCAGGGAGAAAGATCATAAAATACGGCAAAAAATTCGATTAGCACCAGAAATTGGAGACTCCATTGTGCTCGTAAGTTGAGGATTATCTGTACCAGAGCTTGGCAACTAGAATACAGAAGAAGAGAGTTGGAAGGGGCCTTGGAGGCCATCTAGTCCAACCCCCTGCTCAAGCAGGAGACCTCATACTATGTCAGACAACTTGAGACTTTCAAGAAGAGACTGGACTCCCATCTGTCAGAAATGGTGTAGGGTCTCCTGCTTGGGAAGGGGTTGGACTAGATGACCTACAAGGTCCCTTCCTAATCTGTTATCTGTTAGCTTTGGAGATCCAGTGCCAAGGCAGTACCTTCCTTTCTTCTTTGGCACAGGAGCCAAGTTTTTCCAGCAGATAAATCCAACCATCGATCTTACACTGGAATTCAGGGATTGTTTGTGTAGGGATTGTTTGTGTAGCCCAGCATTTCTCAACTGGTTGGGGGATTCTGGGAGTTGAAGTCCATACATAGCATGCCATTACTATGATAGCAGCACCCTGGAGTCTCTTTTCAACCTTCCCAAGTTCCTTCCAACAAGCAAAGGAACCCTATACCATCCAATCTCTTCCTAAAAGCCTGCCATGATGGAGCGCTCACAATTTCTGGTGGCAAGCAGTTCCACTGGTTAATTGTTCTCATTGTTCAGAGGTTTCTCTTTATTTCTGGGCTGCTTCTCTCCTTAATCAGTTTCTTGTCTTGGTTTCTGGTGCTTTGGAGAATAAGTTGTCCCCCTCCTCTTTGTAGCAGCCCCTGAAATATGGGAATATAGCTTTCATGTCTCCCCTGGTCCTTCTCTTAATTAGACTAGACGTTTCCAGTTCCTGCAGCCGTTCTTCATATGTTTTAGAGTAGAATAGAATAACAGAGTTGGAAGGGACCTTGTAGGTCATCTAGTCCAACCCCCTGCTCAAGCAGCAGACCCTACACCACTCAGCCTCTGGCCCCCTAATCATCCTAGTTGCTCTTCTCTGCACTTTTTCCAAAATCTCTACGTGCATTTTGCACCGTGGGGACCAAAACTGGATCCAGTATTCCAGGTGTGGCCTTAACTAAGGCTTTATAAAGTGGTACTAGCACATCCCCAGGATTTTGATGTTCTTCCTCCCTTGATGCATCCAAGGCAGTGGTGGTATTTGGCCGGTTCTGACCAGTTCTGGAGAACTGGTAGCGGAAATTTTGAGTAGTTTGGAGAGCCAGCCAATACCACCTCTGACTGGCCCCGCCCCCATCTATTCTCTGCCATCCATCCATCTATCTCTATCTATCTGTTTTTCTATCTATCACCCACATTCCATCATCCATCATTTATCCATCTATCCATCCATCCATCCATCCATCCATCCATCTATCTATCTATCTGTCTGTCTGTCTGTCTGTCCGTCTGTCCATCCATATCTATCTATCTATCTATCTATCTATCCGTCCGTCCGTCCGTCCGTCCATCCATCCATCCATCCGTCCATCCACCCACCCGTCCATCCATTCATCCATCCACCTGTCTGTCTGTCTGTCTGACTGTCTGTCTGTCTGTCTATCTATCTATCTATCTATCTATCTATCTATCTATCTATCTATCTATCTATCATCTATCATCTATCTATCTATTATCTATCTATCTATCTATCTATATATCTATCTATCTATCATCTATCTATCTCTTTACCTCCCTATCTCTCTCTCATCTGTCTGTCTGTCTGTCTGTCTGTCTGTCCGTCTGGTCCGTCCGTCCCGTCCAGCCAGCCAGCCAGCCAGCCAGCCAGCCAGCCAGCCAGCTGATCGGCTGGGCCTTCTTTGGTTGCCCTGCACAGGAGAACAGAGCTGGAAAGCAGGTCAGAGAGGTGGGGAGGGAAGGGGGATTGTGCAGTATATCCTTCCCCTGCCATGCCCACCAAGCCATTCCCACAAAGCAACGCCTACAGAACCACTAGTAAAAGAATTTGAATCCAACCACTGCTCCAATGGCTGCATCCAAGGTGGCACATCTCCACCTTTTTTTTTAATTTTAAAAACAACTTTATTTACAAACTTAAAAACACACATGTACAAAAACACGGATAGAAAATACAAAAAACACTAATATATAAATATTCTTTATGCTGATATCGAATTTGATACAATCTACTAGTCTGTACAAACTAATACTTATCTCATCTTCGTTCACTATCATCTAAACATTAAATAACTCGCACTTCTCTACATTGGTTTATTTTTCAACTAATAATACATTCATACTATTTAAGTATTAAATAGAGTAACTTATTAAATAAATAATAATAATGAGCAGAAAAGAAGCTTTAAGACCCTTGTTATCTTTGTGCTTTCCGAATAAATTGCAGAATGTAATATGATTCTTGGGTTCATTTATTTTTAGCATTTTTTCCTTTATTGTCTACCCATTTCTACCATTTATCCCATATCCGGTACCAAGGTGGCACATCTTTTATCAGTGTAGTTCTACAGTAACAATTCTTAATTTTTTCCAACAGGAAAAAAGAAGGGGGGAGTAGAGACAGAGCAAGGCTCTCTGGGAAGACCTGGAGAACAATAGAGGGAAGATAAACTGGGGGAAAGGGAGGGTGAAGCCGGGGGCTGCCAAGTGTTTGAGGCAGAGTTTACATGAATTAGGAGGCTTAAGGCTGCTCAATCTGTTGCCAGTGACTCATCAGAGGGCACAAAGCAAAGTTTGGCGCACTGGGTGGCTGCCTGGCTGGCTGGCTGCATTGGCACAGGGGATGAACTCACCAGCCTGTCTCGGCCTGGCCCCATCCCGCCATCCCTCTCTGCCCCGTTAAGGCAGCCCATGGCCCCGGCAGTGGGGTGCAAGAGGGCAGAGATCTTGGCTACTGGCTCAGAAGGGTCCCCAGGGTACAGAAAGAAGAAGGCACAAGAAAGTCGCACTGACAGCAAAGAGTGGAACAAAACAAGACATGTCCACCCAGTCACATGGCCACAAACACCTAGCCACGCCTACCTAGCCATGCCCACAGAACCGGTAGTAAAAATATTTGCATCCCACCCCTGGGGATTTTTCATAGTGGGGTAGAAGACTAGACACAACAACATTCCTTTCTCAGAGAGTCAAGGACATGTTGCCCTGCACCTGGAAGGGAGTGACTGCAGGGATGTCTCCAGTTGGGGTGGAGATGTGGTTGGGCCATGTGATGGGCTGGTGGGTTCAGGAGAGGGATGTTTGAATTTCTCTTTTGGGAAGGGAAAAATGGTACTTTGAGAAAATGCTTGTCTCTGAGTTTATTGGTTTGGAGTTTGTTAGTTGGACGCTGACAATCATATCACCCCTGGTCCTTCTCTTCACTAGACTAGCCAGGCCCAGTTCCTGCAACCGTTCATTGTATGTTTTAGCCTCCAGTCCCCTCATCATCCTGGTTGCTCTTCTCTGCACTC
Source organism: Naja naja (assembly GCA_009733165.1). NCBI lineage: Eukaryota > Metazoa > Chordata > Lepidosauria > Squamata > Elapidae > Naja > Naja naja. Next base: position 5,048,824 of record CM019166.1, read on the forward strand.
TTTCTAGAGTCTCAACATCTTTTTATATTATGGTGACCAAAACTGGATACAGTACTCTAGGTGTGGCCTTACTAAGTCTTTATAAAGTAGTATTAAATCTTCATGTAGTCTTGATTCTATCCCTCTAGTCTGGTCCAACCCACTCCAGCCCAAGGCAAGAGTCCTTAGAGCAAGGGTCTTGGCAAGTTTAAGACTTGTGGACTTCAACTCCCAGAATTCCTGAGCTAACATGACTGGAAGAGGAATTCTGGGAATGGAAGTCCACAAGTCTTAAAGCTGTCAAGTTTGAAGACCCCTGATCTATCATCTATCACCTATTTCTCTCTCTCTCTCTCTCTCCCTACTACCTACCTACCTATCTATGTATCTATCATCTATCAATCTATGTATGTATGTATCTATCACCTATCTAGAATCTATCATAAGGGTCTTCAAAGTTGGCAAGTTTAAGACCTGTGGATTTCAACTCCCAGAATTCCTGAGCTAACATGACTGGAGGAGGAATTCTGGAAATGAAGTCTTAAAGCTGTCAAGTCTGAAGACCCCTGATCTATCACCTCTCTCTCTCTCTCTCTCCGTACCTACCAATTTACCTACCTATCTACCTATCTACCTATCTATCTATCTATCTATCTACCTACCTACCTGCCTGCCTGCCTGCCTACCTACCTATTTACCTACCTATTTACCTACCTATCTACCTACCTATCTATCTATCTATCTATCTATCTATCATCTATCATCTATCACAAGGGTCTTCATACTTGGCAAGTTTAAGACTTGTGGACTTCCACTCCCAGAATTCCTGAGCTAACATGACTGGAGGAGGAATTCTGGGAGTTGAAGTCCACAAGTCTTAAAGCTGTCAAGTTTGAAGACCCCTGCCTTAGAGCATCCTGGAGAAATGGCTGTCCAGTCTTTTCTTGAGAACTTCCAGTTTTCCATTTTTCTTGCAATCCAGGTGACCCTCCGGATTTCATACCTTTTGCAACAGCACCTTGATTCACAACTCAAGCTTCTTACTCAGAGCACGGGGAGACCTTGAAGCCCTAATATGGAGCGGCAGCTACAATGTGCTGGTCTGTTGTGAAACCTGGAAGATTGGCTGCTTCATCTTAGAATAATAGACCTGGAAGGATCTAATCCGTGCAAAAGGAACAGAGTCAGCAAAATGGGTTGAGTGTTGCATTGCACATCAGGGATGACTCCTGTATGGAAATGTATGACAACAGGGGTGAAATTTCAGCCCTGCCCTGTCTGGGTTGAAATCAAGGGGGGGGGGAAACAATAATAATCAACGTCGTTGTGAGTGTGAACAACACTCCATTGCATCCCTCAGAAAATACAGACGGTCCTCAACTCACAATCACAAGGGATTTTCCATTGCTAAGCAAGGAGGTTGTTAAATGAATTGTGCCCAAATTTACCGCCTTTTTTTTTTTGGCCACGGTTGTTTAAGCAGATCAATGCAGTTGTTAAGCGACTCATGTGGCCATTAAGTGAATCCAGCTTCCTTCATTGTTTTTGCTTGTTTGGAAGCTGTCTGGGAAGGTCAGAAATGGGCGATCACATAACTATGAGACATGGTCACAATTGTTAAATACATGCCGGTTTTGATCACGTGACTCGGGTGGTGGTGGTGCTGTGACGGTTGCAAGTCTGAGGACTGATTGTAAGTTGTTGTTGTTGTTTTTTCTGTAGTGTTGCAACCTCAAATGGTGGCTTAACAAATGGCTTTGCTGGCTGAGGAATTCTGGGAGTTGAAGTCCCCAAGTCTCAAAGTTGCCAAGTTTGGGGACCCCTGCCATAATCAGGTGGCCGTCTGTGATAATGGAGGATTTGAACCACACCAACTGAGGATCTCACACTGTGGCAGAAATCAGATCCAACATGTACAAAACAACTGCAAAAAAAAACCAGTTGTAGAGACTCTAGAAAGAGTGCACAGAAGAGCAGCCAAGAGGATTAGAGAGCTGGAGGCTGAAACATGTGAAGAACGGTTGCAGGAATTGGAACCGTTGAAAAGAAGGACCAGGGGAGACATGATAGCAGCCTTCCAATATCTGAAGGGCTGCCTCAAGGAAAAGGGGGTCCCCTAATTTTCCAAAGCACCTGAAGGCAGGACAAGAAGCAACGGATGGAGCAAGGAGAGAAGGAAGCTGGAATGAAGGAGAAACTTCCTGACCCTGAGAGCAATTAACCAGCGGAGCTGCTTGCCACCAGAAGTTATGGGCCCTTCATCACTCGAGGCTTTTAAGAAGAGACTGGACAGCCACCTGTTAGAAATGGCGTAGGGTCTCCTGCTTGAACAGGGGTGGGGTTCCAACCCGCCCAACTCTGGTTTTCTGTGTTCTGCTTTGCAGTGATTTTCATTGTGCAAAAGGCAGAGGAGGAATTTAGCGGATACTACAAGGAATAGCAGAGGAAGCGGATGTTGTAGTAGGATGTGGGAGCGATGCGAGAATTCTCCATGCTTCAGACACGGTGGATTGAAAGCAATGCGATTAGTGTGTTAGATTTCAAGAGAGATTATCTCAGAGAGTGATGGTGAACCTTTTGGGCTTGGCGTGTCAAAAATTTGGAAAATGCCTAACTTATCACACATAAATCCCCTTTGCATCCTGATCAATGTACAGTTAAGTACCTCATGCTAGTGCAAAAGGATGCAATTAATGTTGCTAGCTTCTGGGCAAGATTTGTTTAACTTGTACATGTTTTAATTTTGTAGCTTAGGTTCTAAATTTTATGGTGTGTAGTATGGCTTATTTTAATTGTGATGCCTCTGACATAAATAAGCAAACGAACACCACACATATGGCTAGTCCAGGGAAGAGAAGGACCAGGGGAGACAGGAGAGCAGTCTTCCAATATTTGAGGGGCTGCCCCAGAGAAGAGGAAGGGGTCAAGCTATTTTCCAAGGCACCATGGAAGGCCAGACAAGGAAGAATGGATGGAAACTGCTCCAGGAGAGATTCAGCCTGGAAATAAGGAGGAATTTTCTAGAACAATCAATCAATGGAACAGAAGTTGCTTGTGGAAGTTGTGGGAGCTTCATCCCTGGAGGCTTTCAAGAGGAGACTGGACTGCCATCGGTCAGAAATGGTGTAGGGTCTCCTGCTTGGGCGGGGTGTTGGGCTAGATGACCTCCAAGGTCCCTTCCAGCTCTGTTAATCTGTTAATATACAGAGACTTCTTGGATAAAAGAGAACTAATTCTTTATACATACACCTATTTTTTTTAATAAATTACAGTCCAGTCGTGTGTCATGCTGTGTATTTTATATTAGAGAAACATTAAATAATTATAAACATGAAATAAGAGTAAAACAAATTCATTTGTGGACAGTCTGGAGGATGAACAAGAACAGGGAATAAGGAGGAATTTTCTGACAGGGAGAACAATCAACCCATGGAACAGAAGTTGCCTTTAGAAGTTGTGGAAACTGGGCCTGGCTAGTCTAGGGAAGAGAAGGACCAGGGGAGACAGGATAGCAGTCTTCCAATATCTGAGGGGCTGCCCCAGGGAGGAAAAGGGGGGGTCAAGCTATTTTCCAAGGCACCTGAAGGCCAGACAAAGAATAATGGGTGGAAACTGAACAAGGAGAAATTCAACCTGGAAATAAGGAGAAACTTTCTGACAGTGAGGAACACTCAACCAATGGAACAGAAATTGCTTTCAGAAGTTGTGGGAGCTTCATCCCTGGAAGCTTTCAAGAAGAGACTGGACTGCCTGCAGTCAGAAATGGGGTAGGATCTCCTGTTTGGGCAGGGGGTTGGACTAGATGACCTCCAAGGTCCCTTCCAACTCTTAATCTGCTAAAGGGTCTCCTAGAGTGACTTGTGAAGGCTGCCCCATTGTTACATCATCTCCAGAGCCTCCAAAAATTGCACAAGGACGGGGTAAGTTTATGAGAATTGTTGTTATTGCATGTTGGTGATGACTGGTGTGTCACCCAAAATATTATAGCGTGTCACCTTTGACATGTGTATCACGGTTTCAACATTACTGAGCTAAGGGAAACAATAGCAAGAACTGCACGGGTGGAAATCTTGAAGGGAAAACCAGTTCAGAGGTTAGGAAATCCCCAAATGAAATGTTTCAAGCCCAAACAAAAATAATCCCAGAGAGAAAAAAGGATGCAGCTGGTGTTCTCGGAGAAGTTTAAAAGATTGAAAGAAAAGTATAAAATCGAAGCAGAGAAATCAGCAAACAGCCCCAAGCTGTAAGGATGGGGGTCAGGAAGGCAAAGGCTCAGAATAAGCTGAGCTTGCAATCAATGCCAGAAATAATTTTTTTTTTAAAAAAGTTTCAGTGGTGTACAGGAGAGGAAAGTCAAGGAAAAGGGCTTTTCCAAAGATTAACAGAGTTGGAAGGGACCTTGTAGGTCATCTAGTCCAAGCCCCCCACCCACGCAGGAGACCCTCACCATTTCTGACAGATGGTGTAGACAGTCTCTTCTTGAAAGCTTCCAGAGATGAAGCTCCCACAACTTCTGAGGCTAACTTCTGTTCCTTGGGTGAATTGTTCTCCCTGTCAGAAAATTCCTCCTTATTTCTAGGTTGTTCACTTTCTATGCATTATTCCTTGTCTGGCCTTAGGGTGCTTTGGAAAATAGCCTGACCCCCTCCTCCTCTCTGTGGCAGCCCCTCAGATACTGAAACACTGCTCTCCTGTCTCCCCTGGTCCTTCTCTTCTTCCCTAGACTAGCCAAGCCCAATTCCTGCAACTGTTCTTTGTATGCTTCAGCCTCCAGTCCCCTGATCCTCCTGGTTGCTCTTTGCAGCACTCTTTCCAGAGTCTCAACGTCTGTTTTGTAGTGTGGTGACCAAAACTGGGTGCAATATCCTAGGTGTGGTCTTACTAAGGCTTTAAGGATGTTTCGTCTTATTAAGGCTTTAAGGATGTTTCGCTTCTCATTCAAGAAGTTTCTTTGCATGGGCTTCATGTGTCAAAAATTTGGAAAAATGATGTGTCATGGGAAAGTCATGGTTTCAGCAGAAATTGTTACTCATGCATGGAGACTGGACAAGGTTATGGTTTTCTCTAGACACGTGGTTGATCAGATGCAACCTTGCAAGCTAATAAGCTATTATTCTATTCTATTCTATTCGTTCTTTCCCTATTCTATTCTATATTCTGTTCTATTCTATTCTATTCATTCATTCCAATATTTATTCTACTCTATTCTATTCTATTCTATATTCTATTCTATTCTATATTCCATTCTATTCATTCTTTCCCTATTCTATTCTATTCTATTCTATATTCTATTCTATTCTATTCATTTTCCCTATTCTATTCTATTCTATTTTATTCTATTCATTCATTCCAATATTTATTCTACTCTATTCTATTCTATTCTATTCTATTCTATATTCTATTCTATTCTATATTCTATTTTATTCTATTCTATTCATTCTTTTTCTATTCTATTCTATTCTATATTCTATTCTATTCTATTCTATTCTATTCTATAGAAAAAGGTGTAGTCCTTATACCTTGTGGTCTCCAGCCCCAGATTTCAAGTGTGCTACTTATGAGTCTAGATAGTCCTTGATTTACATCCATTTAAACAACAGTGAAGAAAGTGACTTATGGCCAGTTCTTGGATGTATGACTGTTCGCAGCATCTCATGTGGTCAAAATTTGGTCACTTGGCAACCGGCATCTATTTATGTTGGTTGCAGCATCCTGGGCTTTTTGGATGAGAAGCAAAATGTCTTCAAAGAAAGGAAGTCCAGTTGCCTTTTCAAAGAGCACTTTTGGGACAACCATGACCTGGATGACTGAGCATCTCCATAGACAATGGGCCCTAGCCAACAAAATGCAATTCAGGAGTGAGAAAAGTAAGGTGCTGCATTTACAGAATAACAGCATTGGAAGGGACCTTGTAGGTCATCTAATCCAACCCCCTGCTCAAGCAGGAGACCCCTACACCATTTCTGACAGATGGCAGTCCAGTCTCTTCTTGGAAGCCTCCAGGGATGAAGCTCCCACAACTTCCGAAGGCAACTTCTGTTCCATCAGTTGATTGTTCTCGCTGCCAGGAAATTCCTCCTTATTTCCAGGTTGAACCTCTCCTTGTTCCATCCATTGTTCCTTGTCTGGTCTTTGGGGACTTTGGAAAATAGCTTGACCCCCTCTCCTCTCTGGGGCAGCCCCTCAAATACTGGAAGGCTGCTATCCTGTCTCCCCTGGTCCTTCTCTTCCCTAGACTAGCCAGGCCCAGTTCCTGTAACCGTTCTTCATATGTTTTAGTCTCCTTTCCCCTCATCATCCTGGTTGTTCTTCTCTGCACTCTTTCTAGAGTCTCAATGTCTTTTTTATGCTGTGGTGACCAAAACTGGATGCAGTACTCAAGGGGTGGCCTTACTAAGGTAAGGTAGGTAAACCCAAATGCACAGGTATAGAATAGGTGGAACCTGGCTCAGCAGCAGTAACTGTGAAAGGATCCAGGTCTGCTGGGGACAACTTCTTAAGTATGAGCCAGCCATGTGCTGCAGCTGCCAATTAGGCAATGCAATCCTAGGCTGCGTCAACAGAAGGATAGCATTCAGAACATGAGAAGGTCTTTATACTGCTTTGGTAAGGCCACACTTGGAACACTGCATCCAGTTTTGGTGACCACCATACAGAAAAAGAGGGTGAGCATCTAGAAAGAACAGCAGCATGACCATTTTTCACTGGAGGATTTTAACAAGAGACGGGAGCACAATTTGTCTGAAATGGTTTAGGGTCTACTGCTTGAGGAGGGGGTTGAACTAGAAGGCCTTCAAAGTCCTTCCTACTCTGTTATTCTATGTTTCATGATAGGATTCATACATAAATAAGATGATTGATAGATGATAGAAAGGAGAGAGAGAGAGAGATGATAGACAGAGATAGATAGAAAGAAAGATAGATGATAGACAGATAGATAAGGGTAGATAGATAGAGTTAGATACAGATAGATAGATGATAGATAGAGATGATAGACAGACAGAGATAGATAGATAGATAGATAGATAGATAGATAGATAGATAGATAGAGATGATAGACAGACAGAAGAAGACATAGAAAGAAGATAGACAGACAGATAGATAGATAGATAGATAGATAGACAGATCAGAAATAGGATAGATGATGATAGACAGACAGACAAGATAAATAGATAGATAGAGATAGAGAAAGATGATGATAGACAGAAGGCAGAAAGATAGATATAGGAATATAGATAGGATAGATGATAGATAATAGATAGATAGAAATAGACAGACAGACAGATATAGATGATAGATAGAGATAGATAGATGATAGATAGAGATAGAGATAGATGATACATAGATAGATGATAGATAGAAAGACAGACAGACAGACAGATAGCATTCCCCATGGTCACGTGATCAAAATTTGGGCACCTGGCAATTGGCCTATATGTATGACCATCGCAGCAACTTGGAGATCAGAAGATCACCATCTGTAACTTTCCCAGCTGGCTTCCGATGAGCCAAGTCAATGGGAGAAGCAGGATTCCACTGGATTCCCCTACCAACTGCAGGGATTCCCTAACCACTACAGCCAGAAGGTTGCAAAATGAGGCACAACTAACTGACATTTCTGCCTTGCTGAGCAGCAGAAACGTTGAGCCCATGAGTGTGATCGTAGGTCAAAGACCCTACCTGCACTCCCAAAGCCCCTGGAGGGCACCAGGTTGGAGAACGGAGGTGTCAATGTCAATGTCCCAACTAACCAACTCCAACCCAAGAAACTCCGAGATGAACAATTCCTCAAAGTTCCATTTTATTAGAGTTGTCATATTGGCACATCTGGGAAAACCCGAATCTGAGAGTTCCGGGTTTTCCCTTCCCAAAAGAGAAATCAAAGATCTATCCCACTCCGTCCACCAGCCCATCACATGGTCCAATCAAATCTTCATCCCAACTGGAGACATCCCTGCAGTCACTCCCCTCCAGGTGCAGGGAAACTTGTCCTTGACTCTCTGAGAAAGAAGCCTATGGCCTCAGATCTTGTATAGTGTCAGGTGAGGCTCCATTCAAAATCCAAGAAAGAACACCTTAGACTCCATTATCACAGAGAAAAGGACTTTTACTGAAAATTGAAGTGGTAGCATCAGAAGAATACAAGACCTGAGGCAATAGGCGCGAAAATCACATGTAGAAAGTTATTCCGTGTTCCCATCCCCCAATAGTTCAAACTGACCATCCAATAATTTGCTAGAACAATACTTGAATGCAGTGCATCAGTCTGGAACCCACATTACATATCGGATATTAATACAGTCGAGAAAGTCCAGAAATATTTCATGAGAAGAGTTCTCCACTCCTCTACTTGTAGCAGAATACCTTATGCCACCAGACTTGAAATTTTAGACCTAGACAACCTAGAACTACACCGCCTTCCATCCGATCTAAGCAGTGGTGGGATTCAAATAATTTAACAACCAGTTCTCTGCCCTAATGATTTCTTCCAACAACCAGTTCACCAAACTGCTCACAAAGTTAACAACCGGTTCTCCTGAACTGGTGAAAACTGGCTGAATCCCATCGCTGGATCTAAGTATAATACATAAAATTATCTACTGCAATGTCCTACCTGTCAATGCATACTTCAGCTTCAACCACAACAATAGAAGAGCACACAATAGATACAAACTCAAGGTAAACCGCACCAAACTTGATTGCAGGAAATACGACTTCAGCAACAGAGGGTCAATGTCTGGAATACCCCTGACTTGTGGTTTCTTCCCCAAACCCCAAAAACTTTAACCTTAGACTGTCCACTATTGACCTCACCCCTTTCCTAAGAGGTCTGTAGGGGCGTGCATAAGCGCACCAACATGTGTACCGTCAGGGGTGGGATTCAAATTTTTTAACAACAGGTTCTGTGGGCCTGGCTAAGTTGGTAGGCGTGGCTTGGTGGTCATGTGACTGGGTGGACATGGCTTGGTGGTCATGTTATTGGTTGGGCGTGGCCAACTCAATATCACTCACATCGAGCCACGCATCTCCTCGCCTGGCCTCTCATGACTGTGGGGATGCTGCAACAGTCGTAAGTGTGAAAAATGGTCATAAGTCACTTTTTTCAGTGCCATTGTAACTTTGAATGGTCACTCCACACAAGCAAAGTACCAGCAAAGGAGGGGAAAATAACTCCAGAGAAGTTCCTGAGACAGGAAGTCTAGTCCTGCCAAGAATGTAATAAGGGTTAACGGAGAGGCAGTTTCTGTAAGCAACACCAGAATGTTTCCTTCCTGCCTTCCTTACAGGATTAGCCCAGTAATTTCTTCTAACAACCGGTTCTCCGAACTGCTTAGAATGTTAACAACCGGTTCTAGCGAATAGGTGCAAACTGGTAGAATCCCACCCCTGCCTACCGTCCCTCTCCTATTGTTTCTTGTTTTTATTTGTATCCATTTCATGTATTCATAACCATGTTTATACTTATACCTGTTATCTAATACTTGCTTGACAAATAAAAAATCTGAGATGTGTATAATGTCATGTGGGGCATCTTCAGGTGGCGTTTCACACATCTGGTATGCCAAGACGGTTGACCTTGGTGTAGACAGATAAGAGGCTACATCTGTGCAGTAAGCAAGTAAGCATAGTCAAGAAAACATCTCAACTTTTACATTTCACCAACTTAAATCTCCAGCACTCTTCCCTCCATGAAGTCAATTATCCTTCCCTCCCCCCATTTCTATGGCAGCTAGAAAGACAAGCAGAAGGATTCTTGGAGGCTGACAGTTGCAGTGTCTAACCTTCTACCTCTCTATGAAATCCACCCTCCCAAATTGAAAATGGCTTCCAAGTTATCTTCAAGAAGGCTTGGCGGGCGGATGCGCCAATTTACACACAGAATTAATTTCCCTTAATTCACTTCTGCATTCCTAACCTATCCGTGGAGCTAAAAACAATGGCTTGGCTTTGAAATCAACGGAAGGCCCTTGTGTCTTGCCTACACATCGAAGAACAAAAGACATACAACAACAAGAAGAAGAAGAAGGAATAATATCTCTTAAGCTATTCAGGACGAATATCAGCAAAATAAAAAGAAAAGTTCAGGTGGGAGCCAGATTCAAAGCATTTAGGAAATTGGCTTTGGGACATAAGGAATACCAGTAGCCCTTGACTTACGACGACAGTCGGGAGCAGAATTTCTGTTTTTCAGCAAAGCGGTTGTTAACTGAGCCATTTCCAGTTTCATGACTTTGTCTGCCATGATTGTTATGCGAATCACTGCAGTTGAGTGAATCTAAGGAGTCTCCAACCTTGGCAACTTTAAGACTTGTAGACTTCAACTCCCAGAATTCCTCCTCCAGTCATGTTAGCTCAGCAATTCTGGGAGTTGAAGTCCACAAGTCTTAAAGTTGCCAAGGTTGGAAAACCCTGGTCTAGACTCCTAGCTAGCAGGCTTGAAATCTGGAGTTGGAGAACCCCATGAGATGAGGGCCACCATCTTCCTCTTGGGCTTAGTGGCTTCCAGGGTGCATCTGATCAACCCCGTTGGGTCCCTGGAGTAGACAGACCCCATAACCTCGTCCAGACTCCACACAGAAGTCACATCCTCTGCAGAAACCAAGACTTTCCCATGACATGTTGAACCTGTGACCAGTTGACCTTCTTTTTCCCTTCACATTTAGAATTTAACCCAACCTAAACAGAAAGTTTAGGCCAAGTGCACCAAGAAAACTGGTTTCACTGAATGGCAGTGGGTAAACATGTTGTGAGAACCTGGCCAACCCAACCCACATCAGGTTTAAAGGAAATCTGTGAGATGGCCTAGATATGGGACTCGCCCACACAGCTCATACCACACAGGTGGCAAACCGGGTGCAGAAAGAAAAGGTAGGCATTCCTATTCAAATTACAATCCTGCCCATCCAAATGAATGGCCATATGCACAGGCCTTATTCAAATCTCTGGGCCCGCCTTCAGTTTTGTGCCCCACTCTTCGAAGAAGGACACCACCAACCCTGTGGGGAGGACCCTGGGATGCAAATGGATCTAAGGTGGTGGCAGGTTTTAACCCAACCTGAACTGAATCATCGAGGTCGAGGTGGCGTTTCCTCCAATTGGCATCGCCAAAAGTTACACAGGTTGCGCATCTCGGTTCACAGAGGAATAAGGGAAAATGGAAGTGGACAAAATGGAAACAGTGTGTGTGTGTCAACTCATAAAATATTTCTCTGGTCTTTTTGGAGTTGCCAACAGAAAGGGAGGGGGAAGCAGTGCAGCCACTTGCAAACCGAAACTGCATTCCATAAATGTTTTCAAAGATAGTAACCAGGTGACTGAAGTTTCTGCCTTGCAAAATTCTAACTGGAGAGCCTGATTGATGACTCTGGGCTATGGATGTGTCCCATTGGAGAATATGAATTATGATACACCCAGGGGATGGGGCAAAACCAGGGTCAAGGGTGACAATGAATGATGTGTCTCAGTGCCGGACATGTTAACCCCCAATAAATCCTTTTGAAGTTTTGGAAGTTTGGCTCGAGACTCATGATTTAAATGGGGGTGATGGCCGGAATCCTGACAGTATGTGTGTATGTGTGTGTGTCTGTATGTACCTGTGTGCATGTGTATCTTGATTTCATTTGGTTGGGACAGGTAGTCCTTGACTTACAACTTTAGTGACTGTTCAAAGTTACAATGGTAACAGTGGTGGGATTCAAATGCTTTTACTACCGGTTCTGTGGGTGTGGCTTGGTGGGCATAGTTTGGTGGGCATGGCAGGGGAAAAATACTGCAAAATCCTCATTCCATCCCCACCCCACTAGCCTGCATTCCAGCTCCATTCTCCTGTGCAGGGCAACCAAAGAGCCGATCAGCTGGATAGGTAGGTAGGTAGGTAGGTAGATAGATAGATAGATAGATAGATAGATGGATGGATGGATGGATGGATGGATGGATGGATGGATGATGGGTGGGTGGATGGATGGATGGATAGATAGATGATGGATGATGGAATATGGATGATAGATAGAAAGATACATAGATAGAGATAGATGGATGGATAGCAGAGAATAGATGGGGGCTGTGATGACCCAGGATGGGATACAAAACAAACACAGTCACAGAAAACAGGTGAAGCCCTTTTATTCCTTCACTTTGCTTCCACGCTCTGAATATCCTTGACAGAAGACAAAAACTCCCACACAAACAGTTACAAGAAGAAGAAAAACAACATAAACCAGGCAAGATAAGGGCTAGAGGACGTCCACAGATAACACACACTGGCAAGGATGCTAAACTCAGAGAGGAACCATAAACTAGAGATATTTCCATGCTTTGTTTCCAGCGTTCGCCTGTACGCATGTCCGTCCTCTTATTCAATTGTCACAGCTGCAGCCCATGAAGAGGATCAAGGCCCTCTCCTCCCCAGTAGACCACATCTCTCCCTTATCCTCTTCTCTCTGCATGCCCTAGAATGGAGAGGGGATGGGCCTGGGGATGGGCCTCTGACTGCCCAGCCGGCCTCTGCCCTTCCCCAGCCTCCTCCACAACCTCAGAGCCACACTTCCACTCCCTGTCAGCTGTTCCTCCTCTCCCTCACAGTCAGTCTCCACCAGGGGCATGACAGGGGCGGAGCCAGTCAGAGGTTGCATTTGCTGGTTCTCCAAACTACTCAAAATTTCCACAACCGGTTGTGCAGAACCGGTCCGAACCGGCTGAAGATCACCTCTGAACGGTACAGAAAAACAGAAGTTAGGACTGTTTTTTTCACGCTTAAAATGTTTTAATTGCGGCTGAACTGTATGACGATCCACGGGGTGAATTCTGAACGTCTGCATTTCAGTCTAAAACATAATATTCCCAAATGCCGAATCAGTTGAAATTGTTCCAATGCAAACCGAGCCATTTTGTCTCCGTCTTTCGTCGGTGCCAAGGCTGTCAACAAAGGTGCACAATGCACAACAGGGTAGTCCTTGACTGACAGCCATTCGTTTAGTGACCAGTTCGAAGTTACAACAGCGCTGAAAAAAAGTGACGACCATTTTTCACCGTTACGAACCATTAATAGTATCCCTATGGTCACGTGATCAAAATTTGGACCCCTGGACTCACATTTACGATGGTTGCAGTGTCCCGGGGTGTGTGTGTGTGTGTCACGTGATCCCTTTCTGAGACCTTCTGACCAGCAAAGTCAGTGAGGAAACCAGATTCACTTAACAAATGTGTGACTAACTTAATGATGGCTGTGATTCCCTTAACAACTGTGGCAAGAAAAGGTCATAAAATGGGGCAAAACTCACTTAATGAATGTCCCACTTAGCGACAGACGTTTTGTCCTTGTAAGTGGAGGACTACCTTTTTTTTTTAATTACATTTATATGACGCCCTTCTCCGAAGACTCAGGGCAGCTTACAATTTTTTGGGATACAACCCAGTGTGCTCAGCAATAGCCTTCCTTCCATTGTATATGCCTGCTTATTACTAAGCGGCATTTTTACAAAGTCAGCTTATTGCCCCCAACAATCTTGGCTCCTCAATTTACCTACCCCGAGAGGATGGAAGGCTGAGTCAACCTTGAGCCTGGTGGGATTCGAGCCTGCACTAATTGTAGGCAGCTGGAACTTAAGTGCTAGGCATTTAACAGCCTGAGCTACCAAGGCCCTGTACTCTGATTTTACTGAGTTATTTATATTTGATGATTTAAATGTTTTTAATGTTGTAAGCCCAGGGTCACTTTGAAACAAGACGGGCGGCAAATAACTAACTAACTAAATAAATAAATAAATAAATAAATGACTAAATACCTAACTAACTAAATAAATAACTAAATAACAAAATGACTAAATGACTAAATAACTAACTAAATAACTAAATAAATAACTAAATGACTAAATAAATAACTAAATAACAAAATGACTAAATACTAACTAACTAAATAACTAATTAAATGACAATAACAAAATGACTAAATAACTAAATAAATAACTAAATGACTAAATAACTAACTAAATAACCAAATGACTAAACAAATAACTAAATAAATAAATAAATAAATGACTAAATAAATAAATAAATAAATAAATGTGTGTCTACTTATACCCACCTACATATCATCTTAGGGAAACTGGTTGCAAACTTGCTGCATTAGAGGCCACCTGGCTCAGAAACAGGCAAATGTCAAATCAAATCAATCTTTATTGACTAGCAAATAAAACCCAAGCGCCACAATTAATGAAAATAAAGGGGCGGGGGGTGGGGGGAAGTGCCAGGAGAAAAATAGGCATTTATATATATTTTAGCAACAAACCAATGTAGCCACCTCAGAAAGGTGATGAAATTGGGAAGACATGGGAAAGGAAGGAAAGGGGACAGATTGATCTAAATCTGAATTTAAAAAATGGTGTCCTACCACATTGTTTCCTCAACCTTGGCAGCATGAAGATGGGTGGACTTCAACTCCCAGAATTCCCCAAACAGTAGGGAATTCTGGGAGTTGAAGTCCACCCGTCTTAAAGTGGATGGGACTGAGAAACAGAGATGCGTAATCCAGCACGGAGTTTCTCAACCTTGGCAGCTTCAAGATGGGTGAACATCAGAGGTGGTCTTCAGCCGGTTCTGAGCGGTTCTGGAGAACTGGTAGCAGAAATTTTGAGTGGTCCAGAGAACCGGAAAATGCCACCTCTGACTGGCTCTCCCAACCCTATCTATGCTCCGCCTCCCATTGAGTCCCAGCTGATCAGCTGGGTCTTCTTTGGTTGCCTTGCAGAGGAGGACAGAGCTGGAAAGCAGGTTAGTGGGGTGGGGAGGAATGGGGATTTTGCAGTATGTCCTTCCCCTGCCACGCCCACCAAGCCACGCCCACAGAACTGGTAGTAAAAATTTTCGAATCCCACCATTGGTGAACATCAACTCCCAGAGTTCCCCCAGGCAGCGGAGAATTCTGGGAGTTGAAGTTTACCCATCTTCAGGTGGCTGCGATTGAGAAACAGCAATGTGTAAATCTAGCACAGAGTTTCTGGCTGGACTTTGGGCTGCTCCAAAATGGCTTCGGGGCCGACAGGATGGACTTCAACTCCCAGAATTCCCCTGCCCCAGCCTAGATCGAACGCTCAGTAAATTAACACAGTTGGAAGGGACCTTGTAGGTCATCTAGTCCAACCTCCCCCACCCCCCGCCCAAGCAGGAGACCCTACACCATTTCTGACATTAACAGCACAGGAGAATGCCAGTCTCCAAAGGGTTTCTCGCTGCACTCAGGCATTTCCTCTACGCCAAGAAATCCAAACCAAAACAAGGGGCAGGGAAATGGGGTGTGTGGGGTTTGGTGGGGGGAGGACAGGTGGAGTGGAGTCAAACCGGTTCTGCTGCACCCTGAGCCGCCTTGGGTACGCCAGCAAAAAGTGAACCCTTTTCCTCTTTCCAATCTTCATGGTGTGGGGAGGGGGTAGTTAATGTAGGGAAACAGTCCCACTAGGAATGTGGGGAGGGGGGCAATCAAGGTAGCTGGGACGCCCCAGGGGGAAGGGGAGGCTACGGGGCTCATGCAAAAGGACGGCACCAAATTCCTCGGGTTGCATGATCATCTGAAGCCGAAATTCACCCAATGTGTAAAGCACAGCATGCTAAGCTACAAATCACGTGAATTTCATCAAAGCTGCTTGAGGATAAGAGAGTCCTTGTTCTGCAACTATTCAATGAGTGGCTGTTTGTTTATTTATTTATTTTATTTTATTGGATTTATGATTTTTTGAAGCTATGGCGGCATTGTAAAAAGAGATTTACAACTGGACCTCACACTTACTTAATTCAGGGTTTCTCAATCTCAGATACAGATTTAACAGAGTTGGAAGAGACCCTGTAGGTCATCTAGTCCAACCCCACCCACCCACCCAAGCAGGAGACCCTACACCATTTCTGACAGAGGGCAGTCCAGTCTCTTCTTGCAAACCTCCAGGGATGAAGCTTCCACAACTTCTGAAGGCAACTTCTGTTCCACGGGTTGATTGTTCTCACTGTCAGAAAGTTTCTCCCTATTTCCAGGTTGAATCTCTCCTTGTTCAGTTTCTACCCATTGTTCCTTGTCTGGTCTTTAGGTGCCTTGGAAAATAGCTTGACCCCCTCCTCCTCTCTGGGGCAGCCCCTCAAATATTGGAAGATGCTATCCTGTCTCCCCTGGTCCTTCTCTTCCCTAGACTAGCCAGGCCCAGTTCCTGCAACCGTTCATCGTATGTTTTAGCCACCAGTCCCCTCATTATCTTAGTTGCTCTTCTCTGCACTCCTTCCAGAGCCTCAACATCTTTTTTATAGTGTGGTGACCAAAACTGGATGTCCTATTCCAACTGGGGTCTTATCAAGGCATTATAAAATTAACTTTAACAGATTAACAGAGTTGGAAGGGATCTTGTAGGTCATCTAGTCCACCACCACCCCAAGCAGGAGCCCCAACACCATTTCTGACCGAGGGCAGTCCAGTCTCTTCTTGAAAGCTTCCAGTGATGAAGCTCCCACAACTTCCGAAGGCAACTTCTGTTCCACGGGTTGATTGTTCTGTCACAAGTTTCTCTTTATTTCCAGGTTGAATCTCTCCCTGTTCAGTTTCCATCCATTGTTCCTTGTCTGGCCTTTGGGTCCTTTGGAAAATAGCTTGACCCCCTTCCTCCTCTCTGTGGCAGCCCCTCAAATACTGGAAGACTGTTCTCCTGTCTCCCCTGGTCCTCAGCCATGGTGGAACATAGAATTAACCAATGGGATGGCTTGCCTCCATGGGTTGTGGGTGCTCCATCACTGGTGGCTTTTAAGAAGAGACTGGACTGGACAGTCACTTGACTGGAATGCTGAAGCAGAAGGCTAGACTAGAAGACCTCCAAGTTCCCTTCCAACCTTATTATTTGATGTTCTATGTCCATCTCATCCCCAGTGGTCCAAAATTTAACATGGATCCCTGCGGCCCTCTGACTAGGCCACAGACAAAGGGTGACCAGCATTGCTTGATAGGTTTCATATGCTTCTTGGTTACTGTTCTGATCCTTATTAGTTCTGAGGCTAACCAAGGAGAGAAGAAACCTGGAATTAAGGAGAAATTTCCTAACGGTGAGAATGATCAGCCGGTGGAATGGCTTGCCTCCAGAAGTTATGAGTGCTCCATCACTGGAGGTTTCTAAGAAGAGATCGGACAACCATCTGTCTGAAATGTTGTAGGGTCTTCTGCTCGAGCAAGGGGTTGGACTAGAAGACCCCAAGGTCCCTTCCAACTCTATGTCTATGCTCATCTATCCATGATGGACTACCAAGAGATGAACTTAAAACAAGGGTCTTCAAACTTGGCAAGTTTAAGACTTGTGGACTTCAACTCCCAGAATTCCTGAGCTAACATGGCTGGAAGAGGAATTCTGGAAGTTGAAGTCCACAAGTCTTCAAGCTGTCAAGGTTGAAGACCCCTGATCTATCACCTATCACCTATCACCTATCACCTATCTATCTATCTATCTATCTATCTCTATCTATCCATCATCTATCTATCTATCATCTCTCTCTCTCTCCATACCTACCTATTTATTTACCTATCTACCTATCTATCTATCAATCAAATCTATATATATATATCATCTATCTATCTATCTATCTATCTATCTATCATCTATCATCTATCACAAGAGTATTCAAACTTGGCAAGTTTAAGACCTGTGGACTTCAACTCCCAGAATTTCTGAGCTAACATGACTGGAGGAGGAGGAATTCTGGGATTGGAAGCCCACAAATCTTCAAGCTGTCAAGTTTGAAGACCCCTGAGGTCTTAACACGTCAATCAGACACTCTACAGATATGCTGAGACTACCACTCCCAGAATTCCCTGGGAGAGTTCCTCACCCAACCTAGAGGGCACCAGAGAAGGTCCACCTTCTCCTGTAGTCCAAGGTCCTTCTCCTGGTCTTCCCCTCCAAGTTTTAGTCAACTTGGTTGGAATGGCACAATCCAATCTCCTAGAATCCCAGTGTCAACTTTAGGGCAGACTTCCCCACGGTGTCTGAAGTTGCCAACACTTCTGGAGCCACCCTGAGCATCCACCATGATTAAGAGGAAGCTGGAAGCCTCTGACATCAGAGCTTGGCCCAGCCAGCACTAGAAGATACGATCAGCAAACAACCGAAAGCCAGGCAGCATCTCCTCTTTGGGCGGACAACAGTGAGGTCGGTTGCCTCATGAGAACATTCCAGAACTGAAGGGAAGACGCTTCCCTCAGGAATCAACATGCCCCAGCAGCCAAAGGATTACAAAAACAAGCAGGCTGGAGAGAAGATGCCTCAGAGTTCCACCTTGCCCCTTGCAAAGTTTGGGGAAACCATGCAGATAACAAGCCTCCTCAAAGTTTAACCCTTTCCCTCCCTGTTTTAAGAACTTAGAAGATGGTCTTCTAACCTCCATGAGGGGTTAGAAGTTGCTCTTGTCTCTCAAACTTACTTATTTTATCTGTTAAACTGATATGAGTTGTATCACCAAAGCCCGCCAGGGAACCGGCAAAAGAAAAATGGCTCAGGTACTCAATTTACCTAGCTGGGTAATGAAACATCTACAAGAAAACCAGCCAAACTCAGAGAGCACCAAGGACCCCTCCTCCTCCTCCTCCTCCTCTTCTTCTTCTTCTTCTTCTTCTTCCTCTTCCTCCTCCTCCTCCTCCTCTTCTTCTTCTTCCCCTCTTCCTCCTCTTCTTCTTCTTCTTCCTCTTCCCTCTTCTTCTTCCTCTTCTTCTTCCTCTTCTTCTTCTTCCTCTTCTTCTTTTCCTCCTCCTCCTCCTCCACCTCTTCTTCTTCTTCCTTCCTCTTCCTCCTCCTCCTCCTCCTCCTCTTCTTCTTCTTCCTCTTCCTCTTCCTCTTCTTCTTCTTCCTCTTCCTCCTCCTCCTCCTCTCTTCTTCTTCTGATTCTTCTTCCTCTTCCTCTTCTTCTTCCTCTTCTTCTTCCTCCTCCTCCCTCCTCTTCTCCTTCCTCTTCCTCTTCTTCTTCTTCTTCTTCTTCTTCTTCTTCTTCTTCTTTTCTTCTTTTCTTCTTGTTCTTCTCCTCCATCTCATCATCATCCTCCTCCTCCTCCTCATCCTCATCCTCCTCCTTCTATCATTGGTATTACCTAGTTGGGTGAAATGTCTTAGAAGCCAATAAGCTCAGAGCACCCAAGGAGTCCACTTCTAAAATTGAGGAAACTTCTATGTTTAGGGGGAAAAACACATTTCCCTGAAAATCCTATTCACTATATTTACACCTGCCGATGAGTGGTACTTTCATATTTCTACCATATTTCTTGTATATTCTATTTTCTATCATTGCTGAATATGAGCTTTGGTGGCTCAGGCTGTTAATTGCCTGCTCTTAAGATCCAGCTGCCTACAACTGCTGTAGGCTCGAATCCCACCAGGCTCAAGGTTGACTCAGCCTTCCATCCTCTGCGGGGTAGGTAAGTGAGGACCCAAGATTGTTGGGGCAATTAGCTGACCTTGTAAAAATGCAGCAGTAATAAGCAGGCATATACAATGGAATGAAGGCTATTGCTGAGCACATTGGGTTGTATCCCAAAATTGTAGCCGCCCTGAGTCTCGGAGAAGGGCGGGATATAAATATGAATAAAAATAAAAATTAAAGAATTCTCAAACTATCAGACAATTAATCTTACATGCTCAAGATTTTGCAATCCAGATTACCACAGTATATGGAATAAGTACTGTGTATATAGCTCGTTTCTGAAAGGGTTCAGGTCTGCAATGGTTTGTGAGAGTTTAAAAGTATGTCTGTTTATCAATTATATATTTATCAGTTATAAATTAGTGGATTTGTGTAGGCCAGAACAGATTTAAAAACATGGGTCAACTAACTCACATAAACTGTTGAACAGTTTATACAATGACCTATGTTAATTAGAATAGAATATGCAACAACTAAAACAGTTCAAAATCGGAAACAAGTGTATCATCTCTTATATATAATATATATGAGTGAATATCATGGGAAATATTGGACTAGAATAAAGAAATAAACTGGATTGAACATTATTAGGAGATACCTCATATTGGAAGATGATAATACTGAAATGACTGAAAGTAGGAAATCAAAGAATCTCTTCCTGAAGGTGAAAGAAAAGAGACTGCCAACTGAATGTTAAACACAAACACACAAGCAAACAAGAATATAGTCAATGAGCAATGCCAGCCTAATGCGGATAGATAAAGAAGAGTTGAAATAATACTTTCAGTAAGAGTTGAAGACAATCCTAGGCTTAAATATTCATAAAGGTGGTGATTGCACCTATGAGATAA
>CM019166.1:5070081-5133825 GCA_009733165.1 Naja naja
AAGTTTTGGTTTTGCAAGTAGCTGGGTTTTTTTTTTGCCTAGGATGGCTGTTTGTGCTTCCCCGCAGTGCGACACAACCCCCGGGGGCTGATTTGTGCAGGAGACACAAAGGCTGGGAAATCGAGTCAGGAGGGCAGCTTTCGTCAGGGAGCTGACAGGCAGGGAAGAATGGGCCCAGCAGCAGCAAACCCCCCCCCCTCTCTCCTCCCACCCTCTTGGAGGGACACCTGGATTGGCAGGTGCCAGGAGGAGGCAGGCTGGGTTTCGGGGTTGCAAATGTTCTAGTTTTACTGCACTTGTAATATGCCCCCCATCATTGCCCCTGGGAAGAAAATGGCGGTCAGGGGGACAATATGGGGGCACACAGGTAGTGCCCGACTTAGACCTCATTTAGTGACCAAAGTTGCAACAGCACTGGGGAAAAAAGGGGGACTTATGACGAGGTTTCACACTCACGACCATGGCAGCGTCCCCACATGATCAAAATCCAGAGGTTTGGCAACTGACTCGTATTTATGACGGTTGCAGTGTCACGCGATACCCTTCGTTGCGACCTTCGGGCGAAGCGAAGTCAACGAGGAAGCCGGGATTCGCTTAACAACCGGGTTACTAAGTGAACAGCTGCAGGGATTCGCTTAACAACGGTGGCCAGGAAGGGGCAGTGTGAAATGCGGCAAAACTGCATGTAGCAAACGTCTCGCTTAGCAACGGGAATTCTGGGCTCAGTTCTGGTCGTAAGTGCAGGACGACCTGTATTGAGGTGCCCGGAGCGCTGCATTCTGGATCAGCTGCAGCTTGCTGACAGACTCCAAGGGCAGCCCCAGGGAGAGTGCAGGGCAGCACAGGTAGTCCTCCACTTACAGCCACTGATTTAGTGACCGTTCGACATTACAAACGGCACTGAAAAAAAGGGACTGAAAAAAGATCCTGGATTGTACAAAGACAGATAGACTCACGATGAAATTAAATGATAAAGAAGACTCAGAATGTTACTCAATTTGGAACATTTGGTATCAATGGGTAGAGAGTAAAACATGAAATATATAGATTAAAAGAGGAAATAAAATTGGCATATTGGTATATAGGTAGGACCAATGAGAAACTGCTGAAATCAAGAAATTGCCAGAAAATGGAGATCTATGTAAATATTCATATTTAATTTATAATATATATGTAGTTACACTTATATTGTATACTGAAAAATATATAACACATCTTTTCTTACAGCTATGGAATAGAGACCACAGTACGTAGACTATAATTATGTAGATTTATCTCTGATTTGTCTCTTTATAGATATATATATGTACTTAGTGCTAATGTGGCATTTTTCTCTTCTGAACCAATGACTATATCAATGGTGGCGAACCTTTTGGGGCTCCTGTGCCAAAAATTGCATGCGCATTAGCGCATGCACAGTCACATGCCAGCAGCACCCAGAATGCAATGTGCAGGGCCCCCACTCCCCCTGCACATGCACGTGCAATCGCCCCCGCTCCCACCCCTTACCTGCACTGCGCCTCCCAGCTGGTTTTCAGCTGGTTTGAGGCCTTTTTCGGCCTTCCAGAGGTTTGAGGACAGCTTCTGCAGCCTTTGCAGGCCGAAAAATAGGCCCGTTTTGTCACTTCAGGTATTACAAGATACCTGCACATGTGCCATAGGTTCGCCATCACGGGCTTAGGGTGGTAGCTAATGCACTAGTGCAGGATTGTGTGGTTACTAGATCCCCCCTATCCACAGCCTCACAACTGCCATGAGGAGGCGCCAGAAATGATACTGCTTGTGCATCCGGAGGAAGAGATGTCCAACTCAACGTCAACAGCTCGCTGACAATCCTGCACTCTGGACCATCGAATGGCCTCACCCGGGGGCTTCGTGGAGATGTTGAACAGGATATGTATATGTAGGTTATACCTGGTGTGTTGACCCAAAGGCACAAAGGCAACACAGTCAGATAATCTGTAGGAGTCCCTTTATCAGCTCCAACTTTGCCCCCAGTGTCCTGGTTACCTTCTGGCTGGAGAAAATCTCTCCCAGGAACAGCCTTTGGCTGCAGAGAATCAAGGCCAAAACATGGTCAACAAAAAACTATAACTATAAGTTCAATCAAGGCAAGATGAGGTCATTAGTCCAGCAGGGCAGGAGCAAGAATTCCAGACTTGAAGGCATGGCAATAACACAACATGTTGGGAAGACGCCAGGAACACAGATAAGCAAAGTCAACACAAGATAAACTCACATTTGCTCCCAGCAGATGCCGCACTCAGCATACATGTCTTTTAAACTTTCATTCCCAGGTGTGGCTAATGAAGGGAATCAGGGCCCTTTCCTCCCCCGTAAGCCACACAACCCCTGTTGCTCTCTTCTTCATTCCTCCCTGCATGCTCTAGGATGAAGGGGGGTGGGCCTGGGTCTTCCTCTGAACTCCCTCTCCCTTGTTCTACCTCTCTCCTGCTCTGCCCAGCTGGCCTGTGGCCTTCCCCAGTTTCCTCCACAGCCAACGGAGCCACACTCCCACTCCCTGTCAGCTGCTCGGCCTCCTCCTCTGAATCAGATTCTAACAGGGGCTTGACACCTGGCTCAGCAAGAGTAACTGTGCAAGGGATGTGGGAATCCTTGTGGACAACCACTTAAATATGAGCCAGCCATGTGCTGCAGCTGCCAAAAAAGCCAACGCAATCCTAGGCTGCATCAACAGAGGGATAGAATCAAGTTCAGGCGAAATGTTAATACCACTCTGTAAAGCCTTAGTAAGGCCACACCTAGGATACTGCATCCAGTTTTGGTCACCACACTATAAAAAAAGAGGTTGAGACTGCAGAGTGCAGAGAAGAACAACCAGGATGATCTAACCCCCCCTCCTTTAACCTTAAACTATCCACTATTGACCTCAACCCATTCCTAAGAGGTCTGTAAGGGGCGTGCATAAGTGCACCATCGTGCCTACCGTCCCTGTCCTATTGTCCCCGATTATTCATACTTATTTCCTGTATTCTTACTCATGTTTACACTTATACCTATTATCTTGTAAGCGATTGACAAATCAAATAAACAAATAAATTAGGGGACTGGAGGCTAAAACATACGAAGGACAGTTGCAGGAACTGGGCCTGGCTAGTCTAGGGAAGAGAAGGACCGGGGGAGACAGGAGAGCATCTTCCAATATTTGAGGGGCTACCACAGAGAGGAGGAGGGGGTCAAGCTATTCTCCAAGGCACCCGAAGGCCAGACAAGGAACAATGGATGGAAACTGAACAAAGAGAGATTCAACCTGGAAATAAGGAGAAATTTTCTGACAGTGAGTGCAATTAATCAGTGGACTGACTTCCCTCCAGAAGCTGTGGTGCCCCATCACTGGAGGTTTTCAAGAAGAGACTGGACCACCATTTGTCTGGGATGTTATAAGGTCTCCTGATTGAATAGGGGGCTGGACTAGAAGACCTCCAAGATCCCTTCCAACTCTATTATTCTACGTTTTAAGAACTGAGTCAAGAGGTTCCCTATCTAAGAGGAGTTGGTCTCTCCTTCCCATCAACACCAACTGAAAGCAGTCACAGAAGAAAGAGGAGAATTACAAGTAGAGTTGCCCTTGACATTCATTCATTCATTCATTCATTCATGGCAAGATTCTGTCTACAGGTGACTCAGAAGTAACTCCACCTGTCGGGCTTTGGTTCTTTGGGCCTGGCATACAGATAGGCCTCAACTTACAACCACAACTGAACCTAAAATTTCTGTTAAAAATAAAAGAGTTGCTAAGTGAGTTTTGCCCCATTTTAAGACCTTTCTTGCCACAGTTGTTAAGTGAAGTTCTTCACCGTCCTTTAGTTAGTAGCATGCTTGTTAAGTGAATTTGGCTCCCTCGCTGGCTTTGCTTGTCAGAAGGTCACAAAAAGGGATCACGTAACCCCGGGACACTGCAGCCGTCATAAATATGAGTCAGTTGTCAAGCATCTGGATTTTAATAACGTGACCATGGGGATGGTGCAAGAGTTATAAGTGTAAAAAACAGCCATACAATCACATTTTTAGTGCCATTGTAACTTCAAACGGTCACTAAACAAATGCTTGTAAGTTGAGGACTACCTATATGTGAATACCAATGATGAAAAGAGGGAAATGTTCAAGGTAGCCACACCCTGCAATGCACCCAGGGTATATCTACCGTGTTTCTCCGAAAATAAGACCTTATATTAATTTTTGCTCCCAAAGACACATTAGGGTTTATTTTCTGGTTATGTTGTGAGGGGTCAGGACCATCAGGGAGTGGACTGCTGCCTTCAGAGATTGTGGGGGCTGCCAGCAGCGATGAGGAGGTTCCCAAGGAGCCTGTGCCAAGTGCGCATGAGCGCAGGGCTGCTTGGAGGAAAGAGCAGCTGCAACAGCACGGGCAACTCGGAAGTAAGGCTGCAAGGTAATGGCCCCTCCTTCAAGAAGATAAAAGCCAGCTGTGCAGCAGACATTCTTTGCGGAAGGCAAAGACATTTTGAAACTCCAGCCTCATGGACATTCCAGTATCCTGAGTTTGTATTTGAAGATTCTTATTTTGCAAAGTATTTCTTGTCTGTTATCTTTTGGCAAGTCTCACACAGTTTGGCAAGGCTTGTGCTTATCACAGCTAATTATTTTGTAAAAGCATTACAAGGTTTCTGTTCCTTTTGGATTGTGTTTGATTTGTCGGAAAAGGGCGTGGGTCAGAACAGGTTAGGTCTTATTTTCAGGGAAATACAGTGCTAAATGCATCCATCTGGCTAATTATCTTAACTGGGACTTATTTTGGGGGTAGGGCTTATATTAGGAGCATCCTAAAAACCCATGGTAGGGTTTATTTTCCAGTTGGGTCTTATTTTGGGGGAAACACAGTAGTAGGTTAGAAGGTCATAGCTCTAGGCTGGCAAGATTCTGTCTACAGGTCATCCTCAACTTACAAACAGTTGCTTAGCGATCGTTCAGAGTTACAATGGATCTATCTGGGGGCACTTAACACCCAGTTCCGTCTTGTTCGCCAACTATGTCTTGTTCGCCAACTACGCCCATTCCTGGACCAAGATGCCCTGCGCACAGTCACTCATGCCCTTGTTACCTCTAGACTCGACTACTGCAACACTCTCTACTTAGGACTGCCCTTGCATACCATCCGGAGACTGCAGCTGGTGCAGAATGCGGCGGCGTGGGTGGTGATGGGAGTTTCCCGATTCTCCCATGTTACCCCCCCTCCTGCGCTGCCTGCATTGGTTGCCGGTTGCGCTCCAGGTGAGATTCAAGGTTTTAGTTTTAACATACAAAGTCCTTCACGACATGGGTCCTCAATATTTAAGGGAGCGACTCCTGCCGACATCGAATGCCAACCGCCCTGTGCGAGCACACAGGCAAGGACTCCTTGGGCTCCCGTCGGCGGGCCAATGCTGGCTGGCGGTCCCCCAACGACAAGCCTACTCTGTCGCGGCCCCTGACCTCTGGAACCAGCTCCCCCTGGGGCTCCGCCTGGCCCCTGACCTCCGCACCTTCCACCATGATTTGAAGACCTGGTTGTTTGACCAATCCGGGCTATGACCTTTTCTTTCCTGGGAGGGGTGGTTTTATATTTTTAATGTATTTTAAATTAGTTTGGGCTTGTAATAGGGTTTAATCTCTTTTTAATTATTTATTGCTGTTGTTTCTTAGTTGTGAGCCACCCCGAGTCTTCGGAGATGGGGCAGCATACAAGTCCCAATAACAAATAAATAAATAAATAAATAAGTTCCAAAGTTCCAACAGTCCCCAAACCCATGTTTAGGTCACTGTATGTCAAGTCTTAGCAATATATGTCCCTGGTTGTAAGTCAAGGACTATTTGTAAGGGTGGGGACAGTAGAGAAGCAGATTTCTCTTTGTCACCTTTGGAAGCCATATTAGCACCAGACGCTTCCACGCTGCCACATTCTTGAGCCTGGGAAAATGGGAGGGGGGAGTTTCTTGGAGTGCATGTGGTTAGACGTAATAGCATTCTTCTTCTAAGTCAAGGTCATGTTATTTCTGCACCTGGGTGAGAGGACGTCTCAAGCTGGGACGGATGGGGATTGGGGCATGTGATGCCATGAGGGGTGCAGGGGGTGGATTTGTAGTCTTCTTTACTTATTGCAAGGAAATCTGGAACTTTCAGATTTGGGATTTCCCAGATGTGCCAGTTTACTACCCAAATGAAACAGAACTTTGGAGACGATGTCTGTCTCGGAGTTATTTGTTGGTTTTCTGGAATGCTGGCACTCTTCTCCACTTGCGGGGAGCCCTAGACAGCGAAGAGGAGGCACAGAACTGGGCTTGGCCTGTATCAAATTGAGGCTTCCCCCTCACAGGCATTTTGGGCGAGGGCTCAGATTAGCCGGTGCCAAAACCTTAAAAATATTCTGCCACGGCCGGCTCCAGAGTCCCTTATCAAGTCACCAGAGGCTCCATTCCTGCTTTTTTTTTTTTTTTTTGCCAGCTGTCAGATTTAGGATTGCAAAAGTAACAAAAGGTGGTATCTTTCCTTGGATCAGCAGCCGTGGCTGACAAGCTCACCCAACAGGAAAAGGACTTAAGCATCTCTCTCAGTGCAGGATTTAATTCACATCTCGGCTCTGGTTTTTAGAGAGAGCAACAGAGATTCCCTTGGTTTCTTCAGTGTAATAATGCCTTTCTGGCAAAATTTGCAGACATATAACGATCAATGATGAGTCAGAATAGAGCTGGAAGGGACCTTGGAGGTCGAGTGAGATTCAGGGTGCTGGTGCTGACCTATAAAGCCCTTCATGGCATTGGACCAGGGTACTTGCAGGAAACCTTGCTGCCGATAACGACTTCCTGACGCCCAGTGCGCTCCCACAGGCAGGGCCTCCTGGTGGTGCCGTCAGCTAGGCAGTGTCAGCTGGCCCCAGGATTAGGACCTTCTCTGTGGGGGCACCCACCCTCTGGAATCAGCTGCCCCTGGAGCTCCAGGTGGCCCCGGACCTCCGAGCCTTCCACTGTGGCCTAAAAATCTGGCTGTTCCAACTCGCCTACCCGGACTGATGCGGAGGGGGGGGGGTTAATTGGGTGTTAATGTGTTGGTTTTATGATTATGAGATTTTCTTGGGTTTAATTTATTTTTTACTTTTGTATTATATGTTTTTTAGTATTGTAAGCCGCCGTGAGTCCTTCGGGAGATAGGGCGGCATATAAATCTCATAATTAAATTAAATTAAATTAGTCCAACCCCTGCTCAGGCAGGAGACCCTATAACCATTTCAGTCCAGTCTCTTCTTAAAAACCTCCAGTGTTGGAGCATCCACAAATTCCACTGGTTAATTGTTCCCAGAAGGCAATGCATGCCCCCCATGCCTCCTATGCATGTGTGTGCAATCCTACCCCCCCCCCCCCACCCCCCACCTGATTTTCGGCCAGTTTGAGGCCTTTTTCGGCCTCCCAGAGACTTGAGGAAGGTTTCTGCAGGCTCTGTAGGCCGGCCGCGGTCACTTCCGGTATTTTTGGAAAAACAGGAAGTGATGAAATGGGGCTAGTTTTCGGCCTGCAAAGCCTGCAGAAGCCTTCCTCAACCTGAGGGAAAAGGCCTCAAACCGGCTGAAAATCAGCTGTAAGGCACGCACATGCGCAGTGAGGTAAGTTTGCCTGCAGCTCGCGTGCCGGCACAAATGGCTCTGCACGCCACCTGTGACACGCGTTCACCATCACGGCTCTAGAGTGACCATACCCAATTCCTGCAACAACATCCAAAAAATATTTGGATATTTCTCTTTAAAATGATAAACTGGGTCCCACTTAGACAATTCCCATTGGGGTTGGACTAGAAGACCTCCAAGGTCCCTTCCAGTCCTATGATTTTATAAGGAGCAAAGATCAACGTTACAATTATTTCATCAAACAAAAAAGCAACAACATTGGCTTGCTTTCAATAAAAAGAAAAAGAAAACAGCAATATTATAGCTTTTTTGTTGATTCTATCGCTATTCCTCTGACCTTTCTTACTTTCCTTCTTTCAAACATCTGTGTTATTTTTTTAATGATGTAACATTGTGCTAGCTGATTTACATCAACTTGTAAATGATGTAACAAATAAAGACTCTTAAATAAAGGTTCATGAGCCGAATCTCCAAATTTGATGTATTTCCACTGACTGGTTCACTCACTCTTTTAAAACCTAGATGGAAAAGTTGCAGGGAAAGTTAAGCTTCTTTAGTTTTAAACGTTGCTAGCTTTTTGTGAGTCAGTCTGGTGTCATGGTTAAGGCACCAGGCTCAAAACCAGGAGACGGTGAGTTCTCATCCTGCCTTGGCCACCAAATCAGCTGGGTGACCTCGGGCCAGTCTCTCTCTGTCAGCCCTAGGAAGGAGGCAATAGCTAACCACTTCTGATGAACCTCACCCAAAAAAAACCCCAAACCTTCAGGGACTTCAAGGAAGAAAGTCCACCCCAAATGGGAGGCTCCACCCCTCCATCCACCAGGTATCCCCTCTCAGAGCTCGGCAGATTCTCCCCTGTGCGAATGGAAGTCAAGACTGCTGTGTTCTTGCAGAGGGGAGCAGGATACGATAGGGTACAATCTAGGGACTCTTCCAGGTGGGCCGTCATGGGAGGGATTTCCCAAAAATACTTTTGCCCAAATTTCCACATTTTCTTAAGGAATTAGCAGAGTTTATCCCCACTTTCCCAACTCCGGCAATTTATCTGAATATCTCTGGATTATCTTACTACGCGCAAGTGCTTG
Source organism: Naja naja (assembly GCA_009733165.1). Taxonomy (NCBI): domain Eukaryota; kingdom Metazoa; phylum Chordata; class Lepidosauria; order Squamata; family Elapidae; genus Naja; species Naja naja. Next base: position 5,078,803 of record CM019166.1, read on the forward strand.
ATAAGGTAGGGCCGGCTCCTCCTTATTTGCAAATTTCTCATGTCACTCAGCTCAGCCAGGATAGAAACTGGGGGAGACAGTGAATTCTAGTCCCACCTTGAGCACAAAGCCAGTTGGGTGATCTTGGGTCAGTTTGCTTGTTTGTCAACCTTCACCTCTCACTTTCCTCATAGGAGTCTCTCTCTCCCTCTGCCCCAGGAAGGAGCCAATGGCACTCCACTTCTGAAGAACCTCACCAGAGAGAACCACAAGGACTGGTCCAGGCAGTTGCTGAGAATCCAACACATAGATGTGTTTTTGTCTTGCGTTTCTTTTTAATGCACATTAAATGCTTTGTCTGTTTTTATTTTGTCTTGGGGGTTTTGTTTTCTTTTTGTAAATTTCTTTTTATTTTAACTTTCTGATTAAAATAAAATAGAAAGAGGCAGAGGCAGAGAAAGGAAGAAAGAAGAGAGAGAGAAAGAAAGAGAGGGAGGGAGAAGGAGGGAAGAAGGAAGGAAGGAAGGGAGAGAAAGAGGGAGGGAAAGAGAGAGAGAGTGAGAAAGAGAGAAATGTAGGAAGGAAAAAAGAAAGAAGGAGAAAGAGGGAGAGAAAGAGAAAGAAAGAGGGAGAAAGAGAAAGAGGAAGGAAGGAAGGAAAAAAGAGAGAGAAAGAAAGAAAGAGAAAGATAGATAGATAGATAGATAGATAGATAGATAGATAGATAGATAGAGGCTGGTTGGCTGGTTGGCTGGTTGGCTGGCTGGCTAGACAGACAGATGGACTAATTCCAGGCATTCTATTCTAGCTGCAAATCTGAAATTATTCACATGGTCCCTGAATTAAAGTGGGGTTATGAATCACTACACCATTCAGAACTGAGAAACTCACTGTTAGAAGACAGAGGGGAAACTGTTGATGGAAGACAAATCTTTAAAACCAGGATTCTGAACCTCAGCTCCTTGCATGTCAACTCTTCCTGGCTGGGGAATTCTGGGAATTTGAAGTTCACCCTTCTTCAAGTAGCCATAGTTGAGAAACGAGGCTCTAAAGTGTGCCCGGGCATGATTTATTTTACTTATTTATATGAGTTAAAAGATTTATATCGCCACCTGTCTTAAACAGCTCAGAGCAAGAGTAAAACCAGTAGCTATAAAACTGTCATAAAACCATAAATATAAGCTCCGTGTAAATACTGTGATAGCTCAAGGTAAATACTACAACTTACTCAATACTCTACTCCGACTTACTCAATGTCAATTCTACTTTGCTTAGCACAGCTGGCTTCTCCAAGTGGGTGAGATTGTCATCCTCCTAGTCCTTACTGAGCGCAGTTCTTCATAGGATGATGGGAACGAAGTCCACCTGTCTGATCTAGATAGCATTCCCAAACCTTAGCTACCGAGATCCATCCAGCTACGGGAATTCTGGAAAGGAAAGATCTCAGTCTCTATGACAGATTTTCTCAGTCTCAAACTTTAAAGAGGTGTGGACTTCAACTCCCAGATTTTCCCAGCCGGCCATTCTGACTGAAGAAGCACCCCTTTGTAAACCCTTCGTAAGGCCACACCTGGAATCCCGCATCCAGTTTTGGTCCCCACATTACAAAAACAAAGATGTTGAGACTTTGGAAAAAGCTCAAAGAAGAGCAATAAAGTTGATTAAAAGGCCTGGAGGCTAAAATATACGAAGAACAGTTGCAGGAATTGGGTAGGGCCAGTCTAGAGAAAAGAAGTACAGGTGTGACACAATAGCAGTCTTCCAGTATTTGAGCGGCTGCCCCAAAGAGAAGGGGGGTCAACTTATTCTCCAAAGCACCAGAAGGCAGGACAAGAAACAATGGATGGAAACTAATCCAGGAGAGAAACAACCTGGAATTCAGGAGAAATTTCCCAACAATGGGAACAATTAATCAGTGGAACTGCTTGCCACCAGAAGTTATGGGTGCTTCATCACTGGAGGCTTTTAAGAAAAGTGCACAATCACCTGTCTGAAATGGTATAGGGCCTCCTGCCTGAGCAGGGGGCTAGACTAGAAGACCTCTGAGGTCCCTTCCAGCTCTATTCTGACTGAAGTCAAACATCATTCTTTATATATATGTATTGCATGTATTGTTGTAAGCTGACCAGAGGTGCCTTGTGGACTTGAGATGGACAGCAAACGAATTTAATAAATAATACTGTAACATTTTTTTTCTTCATACTTTTTCACACTTTTATCCCTATTCCTTTTTTACTCATGATCTTTTTTGAAACTGGAAGTTTACACGGTTTTTAATGTGTATGTTTTGTAAACTGCAGTAAAATTACTCGAAAGGAAACGAAAAATCATTTTCAGTTCCCCTCTTCCCCAAAAGCAAGATTTCAATGATCTCAGCATCCTTTAAAGCAGGCGTCTCCAAACTTGGCAACTTTTAAGGCTCGCAGATTTCAATTCCCCAAATTCCTCAGCCAGTTTGGAGATCAAACTTGGCAACTTTACTTGCAGATTTCAATTCCCCAAATTCCTCAGCCAGTTTGGAGATCAAACTCGGCAACTTTACTTGCAGATTTCAATTCCCCAAATTCCTCAGCCAGTTTGGAAATCAAACTTGGCAACTTTACTTGCAGATTTCAATTCCCAAAATTCCTCAGCCAGTTTGGAGATCAATCTTGGCAACTTGTGGGTTTCAATTCCCAAAATTCCTCAGCCAGTTTGGAGATCAAACTTGGCAACTTTACTTGCAGATTTCAATTCCCCAAATTCCTCAGCCAGTTTGGAGATCAAACTTGGCAACTTGTGGGTTTCAATTCCCAAAATTCCTCAGCCAGTTTGGAGATCAACTTGGCAACTTTACTTGTGGGTTCAAATTCCCAAAATTCCTCAGCCAGTTTGGAGATCAAACTTGGCAACTTTACTTGTGGGTTCAAATTCCCAAAATTCCTCAGCCAGTTTGGAAATCGAACTTGGCAACTTTACTTGCAGATTTCAATTCCCAAAATTCCTCAGCCAGTTTGGAGATCAACTTGGCAACTTTACTTGTGGGTTCAAATTCCCAAAATTCCTCAGCCAGTTTGGAAATTGAACTTGGCAACTTTACTTGTGGGTTCAAATTCCCAAAATTCCTCAGCCAGTTTGGAAATCGAACTTGGCAACTTTACTTGCAGATTTCAATTCCCAAAATTCCTCAACCAGCGTGAAGACCAAAGTTGGCAACTTTAACACTTGTGGACGTCAATTCCCAGAATTCTGGACCCCCTGCTTTAAATCATGAGAACCAGAAATAGCTTGATGAGCTCACAGCTATTTTGGAGGGCAGCAAGGATTAAAATTAAAATTCCTAAATGCAATATATGCAACGGCGGTTCCTGGCTTTGTGCACTGAAAACCAGTAGCACCAGGTTGGGAAACCTGTCTCAGCAGGGAGGATGATCAGCTGGTTTTGCGCACCAGAAGGCAGCGTGCAAAGCAATGGGTTGTGAGGCCTGTTTTATACCTGACCTTCCGGTCCGAGAAGTGTTGCCACACGCGCAAATCCGCCACCCGCCTCGTGATGGTTGCATACCAGCCTGGCCTATCCTGAGACCGATCCTATCCGTCTCAGGCTGGGCTAGGAAAACTCTCAAGGAGGGAAGCCAAGAGTGAGAGGAGAAACCCAGCTGGTTTCAGTTTCTCGTTTTGGGGGAAATATGTCAAATCTGGGCGTGTGGAATTTCAAGTTTTTTTAAAAACAAGTTTTTAAAGTTTGAATTCGTATTTCCAAGCCTTTTCTTGCATACTGCTCGGAATACTTGTCTTCATCTTCGTATCCCTTCCTGCTACAAAAATGAACAGTCCTTGAACAGAGTTGGAAGGGACCTTGTAGGTCATCTAGTGCAACCCCCCCACACACACACAAGCAGGAGACATTTCTGACAGATGGCAGGCCAGTCTCTTGATTTAACCTGCAAATCAGTCCTTCTTGAAATCAGATTTAAATCCTTGATTTAACCCCTCGTTTAGTGAGCATTCGAAGTTACAGTAATACTGTAAGAAGTGATTGGATGACATAAACCCGTAGTCCAAACTACACTTAACTATGGTGTGTCAGTCCCAGAACCAGCTAGGTTTATTTCCTGGTGGGGTACGTAAGAGCTGTACAGATGCTCCCAGACTTATAATGATTTGTTTAGTAATCATTCAAAATTACAACAGCATTGGAAAAAGTGACTTACAATTGGTCTCCTACTTCAAACCATCATAGTAACCCCATGATCACATCATTAAAATTTGGGCTTCTGGAAACTGGCATGTACTTACAACATTTGCAACCTAATGAATATTCATTCAATACCCAAAGGAATTGTCCCTACAATTTTGCAGTTCTTACAACTGTCACCCAAAGGTAGACCGCTAACAAAACAAAACATTCTATATATATGTATATGTACATGTACATGTATATGTATATGTATATACACACACACATATATATATGCCAATTTCAGGCAGACTGTCATCAGGAGACTGACTCTGAGGGAGAGGAGGAACAGCCGACAGGGAGTGGAAGTGTGGCTCCAGAGGTTGTGGAGAAGGCTGGAGAAGGGCAGAGGCCGTCTGGGCAATCAGAGGAGGACCCAGGCCCATCCCCTCTTCATCCTAGGGCATGCAGGGAGGAGTGGATAAGGGAGAAACATGAATGGCGTGGTCTGCGGGGGAGGAAAAGGCCTTGATCATGGGCTGCAGGTGTGAGAACTGGTTAAAAGGACGGACATGCGTATGGGCCAGTGCTGGAAACAAAGCATGGAAATATCTCTAGTCTGTCATTCCTCTCTGAATTTGGCATCCTTCCCAGTGTGTATTCCGATATCTGTGGAGGTCTTCAAGCCCTTATCTTGCCTGGTTCCCTTGATTCCTTCAATGTGGTTTGTGTTGTTTTTCCTCTTCATAATTTATAAGCATTTGTAGTTTAAACAGCATTTCCTCATTTCTGTAACTGCTTGTGGGGTAGTTTTTTTATCTCCAGTCAAGGATATTTGGAGCTTTGAAGCAAAGTGAAGGAATAAAAGGGGCTTCACCTGTTTTTATGACTGTGTTTATTTTGTATCCCACCCGGACCAGAATTTCCCCTGCTAAGCAAGACAGTTGCATTCAATTTTATGGCCCTTTCTCCCATGGTTGTTAAGTGAATAATGTGGTTGTTTGGTGAATCTGGCTACCCCCTTGACCCTACTGGGAAGGTCACAATTGCTGATCACTTGACCCCCCCCCCCACGTTGACACTCACGACCGTGAGTGTGCTAATATAATTAAAAGAATTGAAATATTAACAGGGATTTAAAAGGTATGTGTGTTATGTAGTTGCTAGGAGATTATTGTTATTAATTCTTAAGGTGATAAGTAAAAAAATTAAATGATTATTGGGATTTAATTAAATGATATATAAGATATAGGGGTGGCACACTCTAATTGGTAACTGGGAGGAAACTTTTTTGAAATGTTTGAATTGAGATGGAGTTTTTGAAATGATGAAATAAGAATATGCGATGAAATTGCAAACCTGACAGGTGAAAGTACAAACCACAATGAATATGAAGGTATAAGAGTTATTTAAAGTTAAAAGAAATAGGTTAAGAAATTAATTGAAAATATACAAAATAAGTTTGAGGAAAGTATTTGAGAAAATTAATAGAAAATATGTTAAGTAATGATAAGATGTGAAATTAAATGTGAAAGATGAATATGTAATCAAAGTCATGTTTGTATGGAAATGTGAAAAGCTGGATTCATGTTGTTCACTAAAAAAGGGGTTATTCAAATGTGGAAAATATAATAAACCTTTTTACAAAAAAAAACAGGGATAAGTGAGGAAAGATAGAAATAGAACACCTATTAACGTTAAGATTTGCATTATTTTATTTATTTATTTATTTATTTATTTATTTATTTATTTATTTATTTATTTGACTTGTATGCCGCCCCCTCTCCAAAAGGACTCGGGGCGGCTCACAGCTAAAACTACACAATAAATTATTTAACTAAAAACCGTATGGAACAACCAAGTCAAATTAGCATAAAACCCCAATCTAAAACAAAGTCAATCCCCCCCACCCGAGGAGGTCAGCACAGCCCGGACTGTCCAAATAGATATGGATATGATATGGAACAGAGGCAGAAACTGGAATGGAGGGAAATGGCACAATATTACAACGAATATTTTATGTAAGATGTCAAAATTAGTATACAGATGAAAGGCTTAGAAGTTGAAACATGACTGTATTATGTACAATGTTATCATAATGGTGTGAGCATGATCAACATAAGGTTATCAAAATTGTCAATTTTATTATTATTATTATTATCTGGTATCAAAATGAACGATACCCAGAAGCCACACTGTTCATGTATTCAATCTATATATATATAAAAGTGAAATAGCACTCACACATCATCACAAAATATGCACATTCTAATATTTTCCTAATCACATTCTCATCTATAGCAGGGGTTGCCAATCTTTTGGGCCTCAGGGACCACCAGACTCATAATTTTAAATCCCGTGGACCGGAGACCCTGGGAAAATTGAATTAATAAATAAATAAAATCCCCAAAAAGTCTGCAGGAAAATTCCACACCCAGTTTTCCTACCGATTGATTGTTTTTTATTTGGGATTGCAGGATACCGTCTCCAGCTCCATTCTCAGGGGGAGAGAGAGAGAGAGAGAGACTTTTGGCTTCATGCAAGGAAAGCAGCAGAAGCAGCAGAAATCTGTCTTTCTCTCCCCCCAAACTCCGCCAGAAACGAGTCTTTGTGAGACTTTTCACACTGGCGCAGCCTCTTGGAGCAGGAGGCCTTGCAGGGTCCCAAAGACTCATTCCTGGCGGAGTTTGAGGGAGAGAAAGAAAGACTTTTGATGCTTTCCTTGCGTGCAGCCAGAAGCAGAAGAAGAAAGAAGCGGAAAGAAGCAGCCCAGTGGCCAGGCCAGGTGTGTGGAGCACATGGGGCAAGTTCCCCCGCTCCGCCCTTTCCCCCCTCCCCTCACTACCTTGTGTTGTTCGCAATGCAAGCGATGCAAGCCTTGTGTTCCCACGGGCCATGTGGGCAGCGCAGCCTTGTGTTCCTGCACAGCCTGGATTAATTGCTTTGGGGGGAACATTTCTCTGCGGACCACCAAAATTTTCTCACGGACCACCAGTGGTCTCCAGCCCACTAGTTGGTGACCACTGATCTATAGGGATCTCATCCCTTTTAAATATATATAAGTACTAGCTTGATACCCCTGCTTCGCTACAAAACTATGTGGTCGGGCTTAGTTTTTGGGGAGGAAAATAAGGGGAAAAAAATTCTGCCTCTGCCTACCAGCATCCATCGGTATTCATCTGGCGAGCATCCTGTCAATATGTGAGAGAGGTGAGGGCTGTTTGGAAACTGAAACAGTATTTGCTGTGTGAGCAAGGAGGAGACAGCAAGGAGCCTGGGCGTGGCTTAGCTCAACCATTCTGTACTAAAGCTGCTTGGTGCTGTGAAACTGAAACTCCTCTCCTCTGCTTGTGTTTTGCCTTTGGAAGAGATTTCTTTTCAGGTAGGGAGGGGGAGTAGGACTCTTTAGCATTAGAGCGTGTTAATAATAATACAGGAAATACGAATGCTCTGATGCCATTTCAAAAAATCCAAGAGGAACCTACGTGCCAAATTTCAAGTTTGTAGGCTTTACATTTCTGGAGATTTTGTGAGGGTGCGTGAGTGGTCTTTCACTTTTATACATATAGACTAAAAAAAACTTATTAAAAAAAATCAGACGCTTGGCAACTGACTCATATTTATGACGGTTGCAGTGTCCCTGTGTCAAAGTGATCCGTTTTGTGACCTTAGTCACTTAACAACCATGTGACTAACTTAGCAGCTGCTGTGATTCACTTAACAACGATGGCTGGGAAGGTCATAAAATGGGATGCAAAACTCACTTAGCAACTGTCTCGCTTAGCAATGGAAATTTGGGGCTATAGAAATGTTGTTGTGGTCGCATGTTGAGGACTACCCGCAAACTGGAAGTAGCCTGGTTCACGCAGGGTACTAACTGCAGGATGCACAAAGATTTTTACCAACTTGGGCTTTGAGGAAGAGCAAGGCAACACCCTAAAACTAGGTGGGGCCGGAAGATGCAGCCAGAACAAAAATTAAAGTACGTGAATGAGATTAAATCAAATGTAATTAATAGGATCACTCTGACATATTATTTTTCTCCTGTTGAACTACAATTCTGGGTGAGCTTCCGGAAGGGTTTCACTTAGTAACTGCAGTGATTCACTCAACAACCCTGACAAAAAAAAGGTTGTAAAATCAGGTGTGCCTCACTTAAAAGCCACCTTCTTAGCCACAGAAATTCTGGTCCCTGGTCATCGTAAGTCGAGGACTACCTATATACATGTAAAAAATCGTGGTTCCCTTTAGCTCTTGGGCCTGACCCTTGACCTCTGAGCTCAGCCATGAATCAATTAGCTGGGATCACAGGATGTGAGCTGAATTTTCAACATCCAAATATATTTTTGTCAGCCTTGGAAGCCATTTTTTTACTGGGAAGCTCTGAGGCTGCCACATTCAGTGCCTGGGAATTTGAGGGGAGGGATAAAGGGGATTAGAAGATTAGACTCAACAACATTCTTTCTCAGAGAATCAAGGACATGTTACGACGAGTCAAGGACGATATAGATAGATAGATGATAGATGGATGGATGGATGGATAGATAGATAGATAGATAGATAGATAGATAAATAGATAGATAGATAGATAGATACAGGGGTGAGATTCAAAAATTTTAACAACCAGTTCTGTGGGTGTGGCTTAGGTGGTGGGCATGGCTTGGTGGTCATGTGACTGGGTGGACATGGCTTGGTAGTCATGTTATTGGCTGGGCATGGCCAACTCAATATCACTCACAACGAGGCACGCATCTCCTCGCCTGGCCTCTCATGACTGTGGGGATGCTGCAACAGTCGTAAGTGTGAAAAATGGTCATAAGTCACTTTTTTCAGTGCCATTGTAACTTTGAATGGTCACTCCACACAAGCAAAGTACCGGCAAAGGAGGGGAAAAAACTCAAGAGAAGTTCCTGAGACAGGAAGTCTAGTCCTGCCAAGAATGTAATAAGGGTTAACGGAGAGGCAGTTTCTGTAAGCAACACCAGAATGTTTCCTTCCTGCTTTCCTTACAGGATTAGCCCAGTGATTTATTCTAACAACCGGTTCTCCGAGCTGCTTAGAATGTTAACAACCAGTTCTAGCGAATAGGTGCGAACTGGTAGAATCCCACCCCTGGATAGAGATAGATAGATAGATAGATAGATAGATAGATAGATAGATAGATAGATGATAGATAGATAGATAGATAGATAGATAGATAGATAGATATGATATGATATATAGGGGTGTGTGTGAGTGTATGTGTGTATGTATGTATGTATGTATGTATGTATATATGTTGAAAAATTATGTTTGCTTTACGTGTGTGTGTGTGTGTGTGTATGTGTGCAGAAAATCCTGAAATGTCCACCTTTGTTTCAGGATTAGGGGCAAGGGTCTCTATGGGGTACGGCCAAAAACTCAAAAGCTCAGTACGATCAAAAGCAGAGTTTTGATAACGCTGTTGCGGCTGTTATCTTAACATTTCCCCCTCACAAAACCCCTTGGATTTGGGGACAAACTGGCTTCTGGGGACATTTAAAAGGGGCCTCCACCAAAGCAGAAAAAAAAACCTTTTGCACCTCCAATGAATTAATTTACTGCCATTAATAATATCTTGATTTAATGCTCTGCGCCGTGCTCCAGGCACTAGCCCACAAGAAGTCTTTAATCATGGGATATAATATAATATTGAGGAGATTTGGAGACAGCTACGCAAAAGTGAAAGGGACGCAGTGGCTCAGTGGCTAAAGACGCCGAGCTTGTCGATCAGGAAGGTCGGCAGTTCAGCAGTTTGAATCCCTAGCGCTGCGTCACGGAGGGAGCTCCCACTCCTTGTCCCAGCTTCTGCCAACCCAGCAGTCCGAAAGCATGTAATAAAAAATGCAAATAGAAAAACAGGGACCCCTTTGGTGGGAAGGGAACAGCGTTCTGTGCGCCTTCAGCATTTAGTCATGCTGGCCACATGACCACGGAGACATCTTCGGACAGCGCTGGCTCTTCAGCTTTGAAACGGAGATGAGCACCAGCCCCTAGAGCCGGAAAATGACTAGCACACAGGGGTGGGATTCTACCAGTTCGCACCTATTCTCTAGAACCGGTTGTTAACATTCTAAGCAGTTCAGAGAACTGGTTGTTAGAAGAAATTACTGGGCTAATCCTGTAAGGAAGGCAGGAAGGAAACATTCTGGTGTTGCTTACAGAGACTGCCTCTCCGTTAACCCTTATTACATTCTTGGCAGGACTAGACTTCCTGTCTCAGGAACTTCTCTGGAGTTATTTTTCCCCTCCTTTGCTGGTACTTTGCTTGTGTGAAGTGACCATTCAAAGTTACAGTGGCACTGGAAAAAGTGACTTATGACCATTTTTCACACTTACGACTGTTGCAGCATCCCGTCAGTCACGAGAGGCCAGGCGAGGAGATGCATGGCTCGATGTGAGTGATATTGAGTTGGCCACGCCCAGCCAATAACATGACCACCAAGCCACGCCCACCCAGTCACATGACCACCAAGCCACCCCCACTACCTAAGCCACGCCCACAGAACCGGTTGTTAAAAAATTTGAATCCCACCCCTGCTAGCACATATGCGCAAGGGGAACCTTTACCTTTTATGCAAAAGGGCAATTGCCACAATTCCTGCTTTGAAAGAGAGGGGCAGGACCCATAATCCCCTCATCGCTCCCCTTTCTGAAGATATATTGATTCGGGCTCCTCCTCGTCTCTCCGAGGGAGGCGACTGGGAAGCAGGCTGGCTGGCACCTGTCCTCCTGGGCATCCTGCCACCGAGGAAGACTCACTGGGTTGCCACCCTGTTCAGGGAGATGCTGGGCCTGGGCAGGGTCACCAACACGCCCCGTCAGGACGGGACATGGCCAGCAAGCCACTTTCCCTCTTCTGGAGCAACTGGAAAAGCAACCAGGGCACAGAATGCAGGGACAGTCCTCGAGTTACGACCGCTCCGGGGACCAGAATTTCCATTGCTGAACGCGGTGGGTTGTTCAGTGAGTTGCAACCCATTGTGCAGTGCTTTCTTCTCACCATTGTGAGCCTGGCGGTCACTAAGCGAACCCAGCTTAAGGGAGCCTTGCGGTCACTAAGCGAACCCAGCTTCGCCCCGTGACTTTTCTGGCCGGGAGCCAGCTGGGAAGGTCGCAAACGGTGACCAGGGGATGCTGCAGCCGTTAGGGACACCTGCCGGTTGGCAGGTGCCCCAGTTTTGATCGGGAGGCAGCAACAAGTGTGAAGGCAGGTTGTACGTTGCCAAGGCAGGTTCAAATAGGAGCTAAATGAGTCGTTGTAAAATGAGGACTGCCCAGATCTTTCATGCCCCGCAAGCAACTAAACCCCAGGTGGATCTGGGGCAGACACACCATAGTTAAGGGTAGGTTGATCTGAGGTCTATTTATTTATTTACTTATTAAATATTTTATTTTTTAAAAAACAAAATGCAAATCTCTATTCACACGAACAGTGTTCGTGTCGTTACTGATACACACCTCTCCTTTTATACATAAACACCAACTCTTATTTCCATCCTCCACCCATTTGTACCACCTATCCCAAACCGCATTAATAATCTGAATCATCTTTGCCTCTTAATTCCATTGTGAATTTATCCAGTTCTGCACAATCCATTATTTATTTTATTTATGAGATTTATATGCCGCCCTATCTCTCTGAGGACTCAGGGCGGCTTACAATAATAAAAACAGAGCAGTACAAATATTGAAAAAGTATTAAACCAATATCTCACAAACCATTAAGATTAAAATTCTCAGGCTGTTAAATGCCTGCTCTTAAGATCCAGCTGTCTACAATTACTGTAGGCTCGAATCCCACCAGGCTCAAGGTTGACTCAGCCTTCCATCCTCCCAGGGTAGGTAAAGTGAGGACCCAAGATTGTTGGGGGCAATTAGCTGACCTTGTAAAAATGCCGCTTAGTAATAAGCAGGCATATATAATGGAATGAAGGCTGAGCACACTGGGTTGTGCTCCAAAAATTGTAAGGGGCCCTGAGTCTTCAGAGAAGGGCGGCATATAAATGTAATTTAAAAAAAATTGCAGCTAGAAACAACTAAAAAACCCTCCCCCCCCCATCAGTCCGGGTAGGCGAGTTGGAACAGCCATGTTTTTAGGCCACGGCGGAAAGATCGGAGGTCAGGGGCCACCCGGAGCTCCAGGGGCAGCTGGTTCCAAAGGGTGGGTGCTCCCACAGAGAAGGCCCTACCCCTGGGAGCCGCCAGCCGACATTGCCTGGCCGACGGGAGCCTGAGGAGGCCCTGCCGGTGGGAGCGCACGGGACGTCGGGAAACCGTTATTGGCAGCAGGGTCTCCTGCAAATACCCCGGTCCAATGCCATGACCAGTGATTTTTATAAATTCATAGGGCTGGAAGGGAACTTGGAGGTCTTCTAGTCCAACCCCCGGCCCAAGCAGGAGAGCCTATACCATTCCGGACAAATGGCTGTCCAGTGTCTTCTTAAAAGCCTCCAGTGATGGAGCGTCCACAACTTCTGGGGGCAAGTCAATCCATGAATTTATTTTTCTCACTGTTAGTAAATTTCTCCTTAGTTCTAGATCGTTTCTCTCCTCGATTAGTTTCCATCCGCCGCTTCTAGTCCTGCCTTCAGGTGCTTTGGAAAATAAGGCGACCCCCATCTTCCTTGGGGCAGCCCCCCAAATATTGGAAGACTGCTATCATGTCTCCCTTGGTCTTCCTTTTCACCAGATACCCAGTTCCTGCAACTGTTCTTTGCATGTTTCAGCCTCCAGCCCTCTGATCCTCTTGGTTGCTCTTCTCTGCACTCTTTCCAGAGTCTCAACATCCTTTTTTTATGTTGTGGTGACCAAAATCGCATGCAATATTCACTAGTGCTGAATAGAAGTGGCACAAGCACTTCTCGTGATCTTAATGTTATCCTTCCATCGCCTAGGATGGCATTGTTATTTTTGACAGCACACGGCTAACTCATACCATACATAAGTGATTGTCCACTAGGAGGTTTAGATTTCTTTCATATTTGCTGCTGTTGAGCCTGCTACTACTTATTCTATACCTCTGCGTGTGGTTTTTCTTTTTAGAAGTTTTTTTTTTAAACAAACATACAAAAAACACAAACAAAAAACATAAAACCATCTTCAATTACATACAGTGTGTCGGTTGGTACTACCATGTTTTCCCGAAAATAAGACCTACCCCGAAAATAAGACCTACCCCAAAAATAAGACCTACCCTGAAAATAAGACCTAGTGTGTTTTGGGGAGCCAAAAAATATATAAGACAGTGTCTTATGTTAGGGGAAACACGGTATGCGATTTGTTCGTGGTTTCGTACATGAATAAATGTACATTGTTCTACATGACTATGGTAAGTGTTTTTTTTCATTTATATATATATATATATATATATATATATATATATATATATATATATATAAGACCTACCCTGAAAATAAGACCTAGTGTGTTTTTGGGAGCCAAAAAAATTATAAGACAGTGTCTTATTTTCGGGGAAACACGGTAGTCTCTTGTGCGCAATTTCTACAGTCATTCCCTCCTAATTGCTTTTTAATCCTCATATTATGTATAAGTTATATATATTTCTGATATAATCATTATTAATTATTTAATAGACTGTTACTTACATTTCGTCATTTTATGTGAGCAAATCCCCATTTTGACTTAGCCTACTTTATAACATTCTTTTCATCATCACCATCTATTCAATCACATTTTATCCTTACAAATACTTTATCTCTAACAATTCTATCGTACTTATATTATATTATAGAGTATTAGAAAATATTTCACTTCCGTATTTTATTGTCTAACCATTGATAAAATAAATCCCATGTTTTATAAAATTGTTTATCTTCTTGCTCTCTGATTTCAAACGTCAATTTGCCCATTTCTGCGCAGTCCGTAATTTTCCTCTGCATGTGGTTTTTCTTGCCTAAAGTGTAAAATCACCCAAGGCTGAAGATTAAATTAATCCCCTGCTTTTGGAGAGTGGTCCAAGCCTTGGCAACCTCAGCAGATTTAAGACTTGTGAACTTCAACTCCCAGAAGTTGAATTCCAAATTTCTTAAAGTTGCCAAGATTGAAAAGTGCTGTTTTGGAACACGGAGATTCCTCAGTCACCCAGATCATATAGAACCATCATTCAGGGACCAGAAGACTTTATATTCTTTGCAGTCCTCTGGATTTTCAGAGTGCTAAAGCCCAGATAAAATAGAATAGAATAGAAAGCTGGAAGGGACCCTGGAAGTCTTTTAGTCCAGCCCCTTGCTCAAGCAGGAGAACTATACCATTTCACATAAGTGGCTGTCCAATGTTTTCTTAAAAACCTCCAGTGTCGGAGGTCCACTGTCAGGTTTCCAAGTAATGAAATCCATGTTAAAAGAAAAATAACAAAGTCCATCTTCAAAAAGATTTCTTTTATTTAGGAAAACATCAAATTGGCAAAGTCCATGGTAATTCCAGATCTGACCCAACCCGGAATTACCCCACAATATTAGAAGTTAGAAACAACCCCCAAAAGTCACATTCTCCAATAGAAGTAAATACAACGTTGCTTGACGTCATAAATCTCCACCTCAAAGGGCCCAAGCGTGGACAGCTTGTTTCCCACGGGAAGAAGAATCACCTAGCCAAAACAACTGTATCTCCACTCCTCCCACCTTAGGAATGTGGCAAGCCCGCAACTTTTCCCCCCATGGCTACCACAGAGAAAATAAGAAAAAGAATATATACTAAGACAAACTAAAATGGCTACACTTATGACAGTTTCAGGCTTGACACCACGATTTCTGGTGGCAAGCTGTTCCGTTGGTTAATTGTTCTCATTGTTTGGATGTTTCTCCATAATTCCAGGTTGAATCTCTCTTTGATTAGTTTCCATCCATTATTCCTTGTCTGGCCTTCAGATGCTTTGGAGAATAGCTTGACCCCCGTCCCGACTTTCTGGGGCAGCCCCCCAAATACTGGAAGATGCTCTCCTGTCTCCCCTGGTCCTTCTCTTCCCTAGACTAGCCAGGCCCAGTTCCTGCAACCGTTCTTCGTATGTTTGAGCCTCCAGTCCCCTCATCATCCTGGTTGCTCTTCTCTGCACTTTTTCTAGAGTCTCAACGTATTTTTTATAGTGTGGTGACCAAAACTGGATGCAGGACTCTAGGTGTGGCCTTACTAAGGCTTTATAGAGTTAAGTTAAGCAAGTCCATCCCAGCTTAGCACTGGGGACCAGTCAAAATCAGCTTTGCTTTCGGGTCTCTAAACTTGGCAACATTAAGATTTTAACTGATTAACAGCTTAACAGAATTGGAAGGTTATCCAGTCCAAACTCCCTCCCAAGCAGGAGACCCTCCACCATTTCTGACAGATGGCAGTCCAGTCTCTTCTTGAAAGCCTCCAGGGATGAAGCTCCCACAACTTCTGAATAACAGAATAATAACAGAATAGCAGAGCTGGAAGGCACCTTGGAGGTCATCTAGTCCAACCCCCCGCCCAAGCAGGAGACCCTACACCATTTCTGGCAGGTAACAGATAATCAGAGTTGGAAGGGACCTTGTAGGTCATCTAGTCCAACCCCCCACCCAAGCAGGAGACCCTACCTCCACCATTTCTGACAGAGAGAAGCCCAGACTCTTCTTAAAAGCGTCCAGGGATGAAGCTCCCACCACTTCTCAACTTCAAGTTGGCTGACCGCATGGAACAACCACACACCTTTTGTGCAACCTCAGCAGGTCAGTGAATCCGATCCGCAGCGTACGCGTGTTGTGCGACTGAGCCCAGAACAGCTTCACAGTTGGTGGGGGAAATTCCCTAAGACGGGGATGGGAAGGCGGGTTGCATTAAGCGCAGGTTGGCTGTACAGCAGGTCCTCAGCTTACAACCACAACAGAGCCCGACATTTATGCTGCCAAGGGAGACATTTGTTGAGTGCATTTTGCCCCATTTTGTGACCTTCCTTGCCTCGGTTGTTAAAGTGAATCAACCCCGTTGTGAAGCCAGTAACCCGGTCGTTAAGTGAACCTGGCTTCCCCCATTGGCTTTGGTTGTCAGAAGGTCACAAAAGGGGATCACGTAACCCCGGGACATGCAGCCATCATGAATATGAGACAGTTGCTGAGAGTCCAAATTTTGATTTGACCACAGAGAGGCTGCAACGGCCGTCGAGAGTGAAAAATGGTCGCAAGTCACTTTTTTGGGTGCCGCTGTAACTTTGAATGGTTACGAAATGACTTGTTGTTAGTCAAGGACTACCCGTACACTGAATGGCGCACGGATCAAATGGTCAGGTTTGAACTAAGTGGTACACTGTGGGAAGGAAAGGGGGAAGGAAAGGGAAGAAGAGGGAAGGAGGAGGCGGCAATAAGGGCGGAAGAGAGGCTAGGGAGGAAAGAAGACTAGTTGGTAGCGGCTCAAAAAAATCAAGGGGACACGCCTCCCTGTTCTCTGCATCCTCACAATCCGAAAGAAAGAAAAGAAATTTTGGCTGCACACTGCATCCCATCCTGCAACCTCAGCCATTCAACACACACACACACACCCTGCCTCTTTCAAGGATATGCAAGAACCAAGCCCTGTGTGTGTTTGTGTTTGTGTGTGTGTGTGTTCATCAAGGAAATGGCAAGTAGGTCTGGGTGTTGTGCATGTGCGCAAACAACCCTGGTTTTGGTGACACTTGGCATTTCCTGCTACCGCTTTGCAATTCAAGGTTGTTGTTTCCCAGGTTGTCGTTGTTTTTCCGGTTTCCTTCCTTCCAAAAACATGGCTGCCTGGGGAATTCTGGGAATCGAAGTCCACTCATATTAAAAGTGGCCACACTTGGAAAACATCTGCTTAAAGCATTGAGTGAAACCAGGGCTCTCCAACTCCGGCCACTTTAAGGCTTGTGGACTTCAATTCCCAGAATTCCCCAGCCAGCAACGCTGGGAGTTGAAGTCCACGGGTCTTAAAGTGGCCGGAGTTGGAGAGCCGGCCTTCAGACTACCAATCCTTCCTGGGAGGATGCCCAACTCCGCTCTTGCCAACAACGTCACTCCATTTTGCTTGGCCACAATCTGGACATGGGCTGTCCAGCCTTGGCTTGCAACAGGAAGCAGTCCTCGACTTGTGACCATAATGGGGACCAGGATTTCTATTGCTAAGCAAAGCAATTGCTAAGTGAATTGTGTCCATCCCCCCACCCCTCTGCCACCCCCATTGACTTTACTGGTGGGACTTTTTGCCAAAGGAAGGCAAGACTGAACAAATAGTTTATGGAGGGGAGGATTAAAAAGGAATGAAGGAGGTTAGGGTTAGAATTAAGATGACAATTACTCCATGGAGGAAAGTCAAAATCCCCTTCCCTTCCCCTTGTCCTTCCCCTTCCTTCCTTAGTTTTCTTTCCTTCTTCTCTTCCCCTTCCTCCCTCCCTCCTGCTTCCCTCTTCTCTTCTCTTCCCTTCTTGTTTCTTTCTTTCTTTCTTTTCTTTCATCTCTTCCCCTCCCTTCTTCCTCCCTCCCTCCATCTTCTCTTCTCCTTCCTTCCTTCCTTTTCTTTTCTTCATCTCTTCCCCTCCCTTCTTTCTCCCTCCCTCCCTCCTCCCTCCTTCCCTCTTCTCTTCCCTTCTTTCTTTCTTTCTTCCTTTTCTTTTCTTTCCTTCATCTCTTCCCCTCCTTTCTTCCTCCCTCCCTCCCTCCTTCCCTCTTCTCTTCTCTTCCCTTCCCCTTCCTTCCTTCCTTCCTTTTCTTTCCTTCATCTCTTTCCCTCCCTCCCTCTCTCCCTCCTTCCTTCCTCCCTCTCTCCTCCCTCCTTCCCTCTTCTCTTCCCTTTCTTTCTTTCTTTCTTTCTTTTCTTTCCTTCATCTCTTCCCCTCCCTTCTTCCTCCCTCCCTCCCTCCTCCTTCCCTCTTCTCTTCTCTTCCCTTCCCCTTCCTTCCTTCCTTCCTTCCTTTTCTTTCCTTCATCTCTTTCCCTCCCTCCCTCCCTCCTTCCTTCCTCCCCCCTCCCCCCTCTTTCCCTCTTCTCTTCCCTTCTCCTTCCTTCCTTCTTTTCTTTCCTTCATCTCTTCCCCTCCCTTCTTCCTCCCTCTCTCCCTCCCTCTTCACTTCCCTTCTTCTTTCCTATCTTTCCCCTTTTCCTTTCCCCTTGGTTGTACCATTGCCATATCCCAATCGCCACTCCAAAACAGGGGGCTCCAAGGACCGGTGTGTGTGTGTGTGTGTGTTTCAACATGATGTTTTTCAGTTGCACCCCCCCCCCATCTTGACTTTTCCCACCAGGCTCTGCAGGCCACTCCCAACTCAGAGCCTTTTAAAAAAGGTGGTTGGGAGGGCAGGGCCGCTGTCCCTGGTGGTTGGCCATTCTGCTGATCCCTCCGCCCCCAGCCAAGCCCTGCCGGCCTGCCCCTTTTCCCAGGCTGGCAGGGTGACTCAGGGGGTGCCAGGGCCCCGCGGGCACCCAGCAGGAAGGCTGAGTCAGCAGCTCCGATGCAAGAAACCTGCCGAGTCACTGCAGAGCGGCTGGTGCCAGGGAGGGGAGGGGAGGGACGGGGAGAGGCCACGCAGCCCAACAGGTAGAGACTCTGCAGAGAACCCACACAACCTCGGCTGTCACGGCAGCCTTATCCGCGGTTATCTCTCCAAACCAGTTTTTCGGGATCTTCATCCCCCCCACAGGCTGAGTCACCCCGTCCGCTGGCTCAGCCACGGCTCCGTGGGACATGCAAACACAACGGCAACCCCATTGGGTGGAGGCAGCCCCTATACCTTTGTGGGGGAGGCTGGGGGTCCCCCCCCCATTTGCTGGAGTGGGAAAGGCCCGGAGTCCCCCATCCCCTCACGGAGCATTTCCTCCTCATCTGGCAAAACATCCCTACCAATGGGGAAACTTCTCGGAAAGACAGCCTCCACCAACTTGTCCCATGCAGCGGGGAACTCTGCACATGGGCAGGGACGCTGTTTGCTGGATGCACCTGATGTCAAGCCAGCTCTGCCTTGAGGACATGAAGGCTTTGCATCGATTGGTCAGGATAAAGGAGGATTTCTCAACCTCAGGCACTTGAAGAGGGGTGGACTTCAACTCCCAGAATTCCCCAGTCAGCATGCTTTAAGATGGGTGGACTTCCAGTCCCAGAATTCCCCAGCCGGCATGCTTTAATTTTGGGAGTTGAAGTCCACCCATTTTCAAGGGTAGAGGTTGTGAAACGCTGCCATCAAGGCTCCAACATGGATTCACTGAAGCCCATATAAAGTTCCTGCTCGGTACGTTTGTGGCTGGGGAATTCTGGGAGTTGAAGTCCACCCATCTCCAAGTCCCCAAAGTTGGAAGACATGGCTCTAAGTTATTCAGGTTGGCTTTTCCCAGCCAAGCCTCCTCCTCACGCCTCCTCTTCCCGGACCCTTTCGCGTAGAGACAAGCAACCGATCCAGAAGGCAGAAAAAACAACAAAAAACCGGGGCATTTTCACCCAAATTTGCCTTATGCACGAAGAGACGATAAGAGAAGTCGAAAACCGAGCATCTTGCTCCGAAAAAGCATCCAATTTTAGCTTTGGTAGGGGCTTCCACCCCTAAATGGGGATTGACACAATTTTGGTTTTTTTGTGTTTTTTCAAGAAAGTAATTCTCATTCACCACCTGAAAAGATCTTTATGAAGAGATTAAGAAATCCCCACGTTGTGTTTTGCTCTTCTTTCAAAGAAAGTTGGACGCTGCCAGCTTAGCAACTCAGCCTTACCCTCGCTCCACCTAACGGGTAGCTGCCAACTTTATGATTATTATTATTATTATTTTACTTTTTTTCCCCCTTGCTTGCAAAGCCAAACCAGCTCCGTTTTCCCTGACAATTCATTTACGGGACAATTAATTTGCAGGTTGGAGGATTTTAAAGTGATTGCTGCTGCCAGTTCCTGTTCCCAAACCCCGCAGTGCCTGAGGAAGTTGCTTCCTGATCCCAGCTGGGAAAACTAACATGCATGTTGGCTTGTTCCTTCAGACGTTTTCGGAGATTCCTTCCCCTCCATCCTGCATGTCAACATCCCTAAAAAATATGAATTCTATCCCTAACCTTTGCAACAAATCGAACGCATCGATAAAACCGATAAAACACACTACAGGTAGTCCTCAGCTTACGACTGCAATTGAGCCCCAAAATTTTGTTGCCAAGGGAAACGTTCGTTAGGTGAATTTTGTCCTGTTTCACGACCTTTCGTTCCACCACCGTTAAGTGAATCGCTCCCCAGAGAGCGACCTGGTTGTTCAGCAAATCCAGCTCCCCCATGGACTATGTTTGTCAGAAGGTGACAAAAAATGAACACGGCAACCGTCGTAAGTATGAGTCGGTTGCTACGCATCTAATTTTTGTTGTGTTTTTTGGGGGTCACGTGAGTTATGGGGACACCACAACGGCCGTAAGAGTGAAAAACAGCCATAAGTGTAAACTTTGAACGGTCACTAAGTGTTGTAAACTGAGGACAACCTGTAGAGAAGAAGATCGCCAGTGATGCAATAAACAAGCCAGTCTCGAAAGATCTGCTTGGAACCCAGTCTCTCCTCCGAACCAGGTGCCTCCTTACACACTTGCACCATCGGTGCAAAAAAATAAATAAATCAAGGGAGCAAAAGGAATGGGGTGGGTAGGTGGGCCCGGCCCCACCCGAAAGGAGATCCCCGAAGCAAAGCCAAGGATTTGCAAAACTGTCAATCACCCGTTGGGTCAATGTCAAATTTGATTTTGGCTGGAAAGCATTAAGCTGCTTTCTCCATCCAGACAACTCTCGACACGGGAGAAAACGAAGGGAAGGAAAAAGAGAAGGAGAGATAAACCGATGACTTACCAGAGATTGGCAGGACCAACAGGCAGAAGTTGCACAACATGGTGTGCCAATGAGGGGGGCGTTGTTGTTGGTGGTGCCAGGGGCCACAAAACGTGCCTTGCACACTTGCCCTCAGTCCCCCAAAAAGTCTTGACAAGCTCTAACAATCCGTCCTTGGCTTCTCCTCACCGGCAAACCCGAGTGAAGGAATCGGCCACACTCTCCGCTTGTGTGTGCCACACACGCACACACATACACCCGCTCACACCCGCAGGAGAGAAGCACCGAGTCCCATCGTGTTGTCACCGACTGCTTGGAGGAAAGCCGGGGTCCGCAGGCGTCTTCGGTGGGCATCCAGGGTGGGGTGGTTGGATGGGGGGCGGGCAGTGGGTTTCTCTCCTTCCAGATCCGGCACGAAAGTTGCGGTGAACTCCACCGAGGCGCTTGTGCTTGTGTTTTGAAACTCGACAACCTGTTCCTCACACACAGGACTGGAGGGAGGGGAAAGCCAGCTAGGGAAGAAATATTATTAACCTGTTTAGCAAGTTTGAACAGGTGTTTCTGAAAGGGGGGGTGTGAGGTTTCGTTTATAAAAGGAAAAGCCTTTGCAAGTGTGTGTGTGTGTGTGTGTGTGTGTGTGCCAGAGTGCTTGGTGGCCGTGTCAAGTCATCACAATTCCTTGAGGTGGCAACTCCGAGGCTGGGGGCCAAAGTGGGGGACTGGGGGGGCCTCCAAGGACCTCAGGGACTAAAGATGGGACACCTGAAGCCTGAAGGGACGATGTGGGTTGTAGGGAACCACAACAGGAGGGGTTTTCCTCCCATAAGGCCTGACCCAGGGTGGGATACAAAATAAACACAATCACAAAAACAGGTGAAGCCCCCTTTTATTCCTTCACTTGGCTTCAAAGCTGCAAATATCCTTGACTGGAGACAAAATAACTACCCCACAAGCAGTTACAGAAAGGAGGAAATGCCGTTTAAACTAAAAATACCTATAAATTATAAAGAGTAAAAACAACCAAACCACACCAAAGCAGTTAAGGGAACCAGGCAAGATAAGGGCTTGAAGACGTCCACAGATATCGGAACACACATTGGGAAGGACACCAAATTCAGAGAGGAATGACAGACTAGAGATATTTCCATGCTTTTTTTCCAGCACTGGCCCATACGCATGTCCGTCCTTTTAACCAGTTCTCAGAGCTGCAGCCCATGAAGGGGATCAAGGCCCTTTCCTCCCCCGTAGACCACGCCATTCACGTCTCTCCCTTATCCTCTCCTCCCTGCGTGCCCTAGGATGAAGAGGGGATGGGCCTGGGTCTTCCTCTGACTGCCCAGCCGGCCTCTGCTCTTCCCCAGCCTCCTCCACAACCTCTGGAGCCACACTTCCACTCCCTGTCAGCTGTTCCTCCTCTCCCTCAGAGTCAGTCTCCACCAGGGGCATGACACTGCTCTTGTTTCAGATGTCTTTTCATGTGCTCCCTTTATAACCATTTCATTTAGTGACTGTTCGAAGTTAGGACGACCCTGGAGAAATCGACTTGCAACCTTTGTCCTCATAACTAAGAGGAGCGTCGACGTGGACAAAATCCAGGGGCTTGGCAACTGGTGTTTAACTCACAACGGTTGTAGCATCCCGGGGTTACCGATTGTAACCTTCCCATCCAGTTTCCGGCAAGCCAAGCCCGTGGGAGAAGTCGGATTCGCTTAACGGCAGAGAGATTCACTTAACAACTCATGGCAATTTGCTTAACCACCAGGACGGAAAAAAAAATCGGGAGAGGCTCACTTAAATAATTCCCTCGTGTTGCAAGGGAAAGTCAGAGCCCAATTGTGGTCATAAAGCGAGGACCACCTGTACGTACATTATTTTTTTCAAAAGAAACGTGCTCCCCAGCCCATTTGGCTCTCTTGGGCCCATCCAGACATGCCTTCAGCAGTTACACTGCAGTTGCTTATTGCAACCAAGCGGTTCCTTTATGTATTGCCGAGGGGGGTTCCTCAATTTACGACCGCAATTGAACCGAAATCTTAGTTGCTGAGCGAGACAACTATTATGTGAGTTTTGCTGTTTTGTGACCTTTCTTGCCACCGCTGTTAAGTGAACCACCGCCGTTGTTAAGTGAGTAACACGGTAGTGGAGGGAATCCGGCTTCCCCACATGCTGGTCAGAAGGTCGCAAAAGAGGATCGCATGACCAGGACGTTGCAGCCATCATAATTACGAGTCAGTTGCCAAGCGGCTGAATTTGACACACACACGCATGCACCCCGGGGATGCTTGCAACGGTCGTAAGTCTGACAAATGGTCATAAGTGACAAATTGTAAGCCGCCCTGAGTCTTCGGAGAAGGGCGGCATATAAATGTAATTAAAAAAAAAAAAAAAGTGACTTTTTTCCCAACACCGTTGTAACTTCACTCAACCAACGGTCGTAAGTCCAGAATTGCCTTGTATTTATTTTACTCATTTATATGCTGCCCGCCTCACTGTCCAGCAACTCTGGGCGGCTTCCTTGTGGGTTGAAGGTGTTTTCTCCTTTTTTGTGGTTTGCAGTTTGATAGTTTTGTACCTGTGTTCTCCTTGTTTAAGGAATCCCCTCGAGGACTAGTGGCCATCCAAAGGGGATGCCAGGCCCTGAACACAGCAGGCCCCTCCCAGCTCCTGTGGCCACAGATTCTTATCTTGGCTCATCCACCGGGAGGGAAGCTCGCCTGGCAGACACACCTGCTTGGCATTCCTTCCCCAGCACCCGCGTGAAAGAGAAGGGCTGCCCAGCCCTCCTTCGCACCCCGGCCACCCGACCTGCTCAGCAGGAAGTGAAATCTTGCTGACTGGAAGGGCTGTGCTCCGAGGAGGATTTCCATTTTTTGCTGCGGTTGGCCTTTTTAAAAAGACACAGGTTTTCCACAAGAGATTGGACGGCCGTTTGTCTGGAATGGTTATAAGGCTCTCCTGCTTCAATGGGGGGCGGGGGGTTGGACTAGATGATCGCCAAGGTCCCTTCCAGCCCTATGATTCTGTGGTCTTGAGTGGGCGGGTGGACTAGAAGACCTCTGAGGTCCCTTTGAGCCTTGGCTGTGGGGGCGTTTTCACCCTCCCTGGGCTCCGGAGGGTCTCTGGAAGCCGGAAATGGGACCATTTCTGGCCTTCTTGAACTTCCGTTTTTCACCCTCCCCGACCCTCTGCGCTTACCTGCATCCAAAATGGGCCACGTGGGGACTCCTGGGAGGGGTGGGGTGGGCGGGGCCAGCCAGTCATTGCAACTACCGGTTCGGCGAACCAGATGTAAAATTACAGTAGTGCCGGCGAACTTCTGCTGACTGCCGGCTGCCTGCAATTTGGCAGTTCAAATCCCAGCAGGCTCCCGGTTGACCAGCCTTCCGTCCTAAAATGAGGACCCAAATTATTGGGGGAAATAGGCTGACTCTGTAAACCGCTTAGAGAGGGCTGGAAAGCACTATAAAGCGGTATATATAAGTCTGAAGTGCTGTTGCTATATTCTACTTGCAGAAACCTGAAAGAAGGTTAGATGGCAGCAAGCAAAGATATTTGGAATATTTCAAGACTTTGCTGCCATCTAGCTGTGAACTAGATTTGTGTCATCTGGCAATTATACTCCTCAGAAAGCACAATGGCTCCGTTTACAACAACTGGCTCCACTGAACTCAAATCACACTGTGGCTTAGCTCACTTAACACCTTGCTTAGTGATGAAGTTTCTGATTGTGATTGTAACATGAGGACAACCAAGACGAAACATACGATGAACGGTTGCAGGAACTGGGCCTGGCTAGTCTAGGGAAGAGAAGGACCAGGGGAGACAGGAGAGCAGTCTTCCAATATCTGAGGGGCTGCCCCAGAGAGGAAAAGGGGGGTCAAGCTATTTTACAAGGCACCTGAAGGCCAGACAAGGAATAATGGATGGAAACTGAACAAGGAGAGATTCAACCTGGAAATAAGGAGAAATTTTTCTGACAGGGAAAACAATCAACTGATGGAGAAGAAGTTGCCTTCAGAAGTTGTGGGAGCTTCATCCCTGGAGGCTTTCAAGAAGAGACTGGACTGCCCTCTGTCAGAAATGGTGTAGGGTCTCCTGCTTGGGCAGGGGGTTGGACTAGATGACCTACAAGGTCCCTTCCAACATGGGAAGCCCACTTACATTGGAAAACAGCTAGCTAAGTCTCTATAGATGGAGATTCTCAGTCAGCCAGGTCATGCTTGTCCCAAAGGTGCTTATTCCAAAATATTTTCTTCTGGTTTTTTTTTCCTTGAAGATGTTTTGCTTCTTATCCAAGAGGCTTCTTCAGTTCAGACTGAATAGTGGGAAATGGAAGGATTTATGTGCCTGGCAATCCTCTGGCCATTAGCGCTCTTTCTGAGAGTCACTGAGCCGCTTAGAGGTTTGTCTGTGTCCTCAGGGTCACCTGAGTAGTGCAAATGGGCGTGGAGCAGTGGTGGTATTCAGCTGGTTCGCACTGGATCAGGCAAACCAGTAGCAAGAATTTGGCATGGGTCGCCAAACCAGTAGTAGATTCTGGCTGGCCACACCCACAATCTGGTCGCCCTCCTGCCCGATGCTCGCTCGCCCCGCCCGTCTGATGTTCGCCTAAAGTATTTCTTTCTATTTTTTCCCTCCCGACAATCAGCTGTACATAGATCAGCTGTGCTGGCACTCCCCTTGCTGAGGCCCAGGAAGGCAAAAAATGGCCCTCCGTTGTTTGCCTTCCTGAGCCTCAGAGGAGCCGCAGGGGAGCAAAAATGCCCCCCAGATGCTCTTCTGAGGCCCAGAAGGCCCAAAAAATGGGCGGAAGCTGCAAAAAAGCACCCCAAAAAAGCCATGCCCACTCAGTCACATGGCCACGCCCACCAAGCCAGGCCCACAGAACCGGTAGTAAAAATGGTTGAATCCCACCTCTGACTTGAGACTGCTGAAAGGATAGTGTTGTACTTTTTCACGCAACACAATGCAAAATACGTTCACACTTTAAGCCCAAGAACACATTAAGGCAGAAGCTTGTCCACCCCAAGGTATAAAACACCCAGGCACAAACCGAGCAATGTGGCATATGCAACGAGACATGTGCAGATCTGTGGTACGTTGGAGAAATGAAACGACCGCTTCACAAATGCGGGGCACAACTTAAGAGAACAAACTCATCAAGAGACGATTCAGCGGCCCATCCATCTGCATTTGAAAGACCACGGCCACTCTTCTGAAGGCAGCAAAGTCCACACACTGGACAGACAGGACCTCTGGCTTGGGAAAGGGGGTCAAAGAGGCCATTTGTGTTAAAATTGAGCAGCTCATCAACAGAGGGGGAGGGATCAGGGGTGGGCTGCTACCAGTTCGCACTGGTTCGGGTGAACCGGATGTTAATTTTACATCTGGTTTGCCAAACCGGTAGTTGCAATGACTGGCTGGCCTCCCGCCCCTCCCAGGAGTTTGCCTTTTATTGCAACCTGGCTGCCTCCGCCCCTCCCAGGAGTCTCAACATGGCCTGTTTTGGATTCCAACCTAGTTCAGGGCATGTGTGGGGAAACAGGCCTCCTGGAGGCTCCAGAAGGCCGAAAACAGACCCATTTCTGGCCTCCAGAGGGTCTCCGGAGCCCAGGAAGGGAGGAAATGGGCCTCCCGGAGGCTACGGAAGGCCGAAAACAGACCCGTTTCTGGCCTCCAGAGGGTCTCCGGAGCCCAGGAAGGAAATGGGCCTCCCGGAGGCTCGGAAGGCGCAGACCCATTTCTGGCCTCCAGAGGGTCTCCGGAGCCCAGGAAGGGAGGAAATGGGCCTCCCGGAGGCTACGGAAGGCCAAAACAGACCCGTTTCTGGCCTCCAGAGGGTCTCCGGAGCCCGGGGAGCCCATTTTTTACCCTCCCGGAGGCTCAAGGAAAGCCTCCTGAGCCCAGGGAGAGTGAAAATGAGCCTCCCACCATGGTGCAGGAGGCCGACTAGGCCACGCCCACCATGGCCACGCCCACCCAGCAACCTGGGCAGAGAACCGATTGCTAAATTTTTGGAAGCCCACCCCTGGGAGGGACACGACACCACCCACCTCCTGTACACCACGCAGTCCTTTCAGCAGTTCCAAGAAGGCTCCACACCTGTTTGTACTGATTCAGGTGACCCCCCTGAGGCCATAAAAAAAATCCACAAGGACTCTCCAAGAACTAATATTGGAACCCTCAGAGCGACCAGATGACTGCTAAGAATATAAATCCTTCTCTTCCTCCCCATTCAGTCAGAACTGAAGAAGCTTCTTGGATAAGAAGGGAAATGTTTTCAAGGGGAAAAAAACATGCCCTCCCCCTTCCTTTCTAGCATTGGAAAAAGCACTTTTGGGACAACTAGATGAGTCTAGATCAGCTGTGGGCAAACTACAGCTCGGGGGACCGGATCCGGCCCGTTCGGCTGTTCTATCCGGCCCGCGGAGCTGAAAGAGCGGAGGGTTCTCTTGCTCTCCCAGAAGGCTACGTGAAGTCATCTAACTTTGAATTTACATTAGTTCACACAAACACTCCATCCATGCTTTTGTTCCGGCCCTCCAGTCCAGTTTAAGAACCCATTGTGGCCCTCGAGTCAAAAAGTTTGCCCACCCCTGGTATAGATTCAAGCCAATACCCAGCCACAAATGTTTGTTGGACGATTGTGCTCCAGCTATTATGGTTGCATTTGCAGAACTTCTTACTCGTGAGGAAGCATTGATTTTTCACTCTGTAGCCCACTCTTCAAGCACAGTGGCATTTGCTGGTATCGATTTGACCCAGAGGTGGTATCCAGCCGGTTCTGACCAGTTCTGGAGAACCAGTAGCAGAAATTTTGAGTGGCTTGGAGAACCAGCAAATCCCACCTCCGACTGGCCCCATCCCACCTACTCTCCACCTCCCGAGTCCCAGCTGATCAGCTGGGTCTTCTTTGGTTGCCCTGCACAGGAGAACGGAGCTGGAAAGCAGGTTCTTTTGTTGCCCTGCACAGGAGAACGGAGCTGGAAAGCAGGATCTTTTGTTGCCCTGCACAGGAGAATGGAGCTGGAAAGCAGGTTCTTTTGTTGCCCTGCACAGGAGAACGGAGCTGGAAAGCAGGTTCTTTTGTTGCCCTGCACAGGAGAATGGAGCTGGAAAGCAGGTCTGTGGGGTGGAGAGGGAAGGGGGATTTTGCCATAACCTTCCCCCAGGAGTCGGGGGTGGGATTGAGATTTTGCAGTATCCTTCCCCTGGGTAGCCACACCCCAGTAAAAAAAAAATTGAATCCCACCACTGGTTTGACCTTAACTTGCAGAAAGTTACACCGAGTGGACCTTCTGCAACCCAAGAAAATTTTGTGTGACTTCTGATGGCTGATGGCATAGCCACAGTTGGACTCCAGCCCAGGAATGAATTAGCACCGAGTTGCATAAGAGTGAATCATGAGTGAAAACAACTCTTGCTTAACTTGGCGTTCCAGTAGTGGCACCACAATGTTTCTCAACCTTGGCAGCTTGAAGATGTCTGGACTTCAACTCCCAGAATTCCCCAGCCAGCATGGGTGGACACCAATCCCCAGAATTTCCCAGCCAGCATGGGTGGACTTCAACTCCCAGAATTCCCAGCCAACATGGGTGGATTTCAACTCCCAGGGTAGGAGGCCCAAGTGACCAGCAGAGTTCTCCAGGGATGACTAAGGGGAAGTGGGGGGGTCTTTGACTCACTCCTCCAGCCAGACTTTGGGATGGATTTCCAGATAGGCAGAAAAATTCCTGCAAGAACAGACCCATCCCTGAAATGGTTGGGCAGCTCAACCAACAGGGCTGAGCCAAATGGGGGCTGGAGGGTCCTTTTTACCTGGATCTCACCTCCCTTCAGGCTCTGGGTCACCTTCAGAGCAAGTCCAACCTGCCTTCTTTAATGAATGATTCCACAGCTTCCCTCTGGAAGAGGGAAAGACTGGACAGGAGACACTGGACAGCTGCTTGTCTGGAATGGTCCAGGGTCTCCTGTTTGGCCAGCGGGCTGGACTAGAAGACCTCCAAGGTCCCTTCCATTCTGTTTCAAGCAGATATAGACCATTTGGTCTCCACCAACATTTGGGGTCGACCTTGTCAGGGATGTTGGCAGCTGAAATCCAACCCTTGGCAGGCAGCTCCAGGCCAAATGTCCTATTTATTCACTTCTACAACTCCACACAAGGCTTGGTTTGATCCAGGGGAAGCAACTTTGGGCGCCCCCGAGGTCTCTTTTCTCTGCCCCCAGGCTAAAAATAGCCAGGGTTACCCTGTGGTAAGATGGGTGGCCGATGCATTCGATAAATAAAAATAAGATAAATCCTGAAGGTTTGCGCTGACAGGAAGATTGTCTGCCTTTTGGGAGGAAACGTCCGATGGTCCGAAGAGATTCAGCCAACGCAGGAGATGGGCACTAAGAGGGAAAGGAAAGCAAAGCATCAGGAAGTTCCTTTATTGCGGCATTTCTCAAAATGGGCTGGTTCAGGAGGAATCCTCGGAGTTTAAATCTTTCTGCTGCCTCCTGGGTTTTGGCAGCAGCTCAACAGGTAGCGGCACCTGGCCGTAACTGGAGTGGAAGGTTGCCGGTAGCTCAGCCTGGTAGCCAGCGCCCCCTGGTGGAGCTGTGGCTAATGTCACAATAGTCCAGCTTCTTGTGTCCTAACGGAGAGTTTCTCAAGCTTGGCCACCAAGATGGGTGGACTTCAACCCCAGAATCCCCCCACCCATTTTAAGGCATGCTGGCTAGGGAATTCTGGGAGTTGAAGTCCATCCAGACCAATCTCTTTATGCTGCGTCACCTGTAAAGTCATGGAATCAATTATTAACCAATCCATTATCCTCCACTTAGAGAGAAACAGCCTACTCTCAAATAAACAATTTGGTTTCAGAAAAAAACTATCCTGTAATCTGCAACTCTAACACTGCAAAAACATATGGACTACACAACTCGATCAGGGCAAAGCAATAGGCGCAATCTACATAGACTTCTGTAAAGCCTTTGATTCAGTGGTACACGACAAACTACTCCTAAAACTAAAATCTTATGGTATCTCTGGATACCTGCATAACTGGATAGAAGCATTCCTATCAAACAGACAACAAATGGTCAAAATTGGGAGCGTCCTATCAAATTCTGTACCTGTCAACAGTGGTGTCCCCCAAGGCAGTGTTCTAGGACCAACTCTCTTCATACTCTACATTAAAGACCTCTGTGATCATATTAAGAGCAACTGCATTCTCTTTGCTGATGATGTAAAGCTATTCAACACCACAGACAATACTGCTACCCTTCAAAAAGACCTTGACTATGTATCAGAATGGTCAAACAAACGGCAACTTCAAATCTCAACAAATAAATGCTCGATCTTACATATTGGCAAAAAAATCAGAAAATAAAATACAAGCTGAATAGTTAAGACCTTGATGATGATCCAAACCGTCAAGGACCTTGGAATACTCATCTCTAATGATCTAAGTGCTAGAGCCCATTGTAACTACATAGCCAAAAAGGCATTAAGAGTTGTTAACCTAATCCTACACAGCTTTTTCTCTGGTAATATCACACTACTAACTAGAACATACAAAACATTTGCTAGACCAATACTTGAATACAGCTCATCAGTCTGGAACCCGCATTACGTATCTGATATTAATACAGTTGAGAAAGTCCAGAAATATTTCACGAGAAGAGTTCTCCACTCCTCTACTTGTTGCAGAATACCTTATGTCACCAGACTTGAAATTCTAGACCCAGAAAACCTAGAACTACGCCACCTTTGGTCCGATCTAAGTATAGTATATAAAATTATATATTGCAATGTCCTTCTGGTCAATGAATACTTCAGCTTCAACCATAACAATACAAGAGTACACAATAGATACAAACTCAAGGTAAACCGCACCAAACTCGATTGCAGGAAATACGACTTCAGCAACAGAGTGGTCAATGTCTGGAATACTCTACCTGACTCTGTGGTTTCTAAGGTTAAAAAACTTTAACCTTAGACTGTCTACTATTGACCTCGCCCTTTTCCTAAGAGGTCTGTAGGGGGCGTGCATAAGTGCACCAACGTGCCTACCGTCCCTGTCCTATTGTTTCTTTTATTGTTTCTTTTATTTTTCTTATATGTATTCATTTCATGTATTCATAACTATGTTTACCTTTATACTTATTATCTTGTAAGCGATTGACAAATCAAATAAACAAATAAATCTTAAAACATGCTGGCTAAGGAATTCTGGGAGTTGAAGTTCATCCATCTTAAAGCATGCTGACTGGGGAATTCTGGGAGTTGAAGTCCACCAATCTTCAAGTGGCCCAGCTTGAGGGACAAAGGTGACTAGGATTCAGTGATTCAATGAGATGACAAAGAGTCCCTTAAAAGTGGGGTTTGGACAATTTACTTACCCAAGACAGGGAAAGACGTAGCTGCAGCCTCCATGCAACAGGCTCAAATAAACAGCTTTCCCTTTAACCTCCTTCATTTAGTTATCTTTATATTCTCCTTTCTAAAAACTTTATTCTATGGTAATCCACCCAGAATCACTGTATGAATGAGATGGATGCCATTGAAATTTAATAAATGAATTAATAAAACTGGTTTGTGGTAAGCTGGGGAGCTTGTCTGAGGGCTTCTAATGTGGTGCAACTCCATTTTTGTGGTAGTTTGGGGTCCATTCAGGCTCATTGAAAAATTATTAGAACTTCATGTGATCTTGGTTCTCTACTAATGCGGCCTAGATTTGCATTGGCTTTTTTGGCTGCTGCCTCCACTCCTGGCACATATTTAAGTGTAATGAATTACAACTGGTTGTTTATTAATTCAAACAGATCTCTCCTCATTCTTCTTCTTTGGTGCAGGAGGTCCAGACATCCTGTCCAGAAGAAGATGGGGACCAATCGTCCAGCTAGCAGTCTCAGGTCCTCATCCCGGCCCAGCCTGAGTTCGGATCCAGCCCTCTGGGCACCAACCCAGTACACCCACCAGCTGGCCTGCATGGAGCACGAACTGGAACATTTCCTGAGTGAAGTGCGCAACCGGCAAGGCACCCTGGGGGCCAAGGCAGGGAAGGAGAGGGAGCCCCCGAATCTGAAGAAGTGGGGCTCGGACCAACTGCGCACCACTGTCTTTGAAATGGCCGACAGTGAGTAGCCAGTACTGGCATGGGGCAGAGGGCACAAGAGGAAGCTCAAATAGAGGACGGGGCACTGTGAAACTTTGAGGTGTGCTGGCAACGGGAATGAAGGGGGCTCAGGAGTAATTGGGAATCATGATTTGTCTTGGCACCATTTATTACACATTAATTATGAATCCAATCAAGAGGAGTCCAGGTAGACTTCTTCTGTGTGCTGGTCAGGTCATTGGAAAATGGGGTGCGGTGCCAGGAGTCGGGCAGGGTGGCAGAGACGCCCTCATGGATTGTCATATGTTCAGTGGGTCTTCTGAATACCCATGGTCCGTTTCTTCCTTTTTTATTTTGATTTTTCTGTTGGGGAAAGTCAGCTCCCCGCAGACATCTGGAGTCGGGGAGCCTCAAATTGGTGTTTCTCCAACTTGGCGACTTTTGAGATGTGGGGACTTCAACTCCCAGAATGCCCAGCCAGAATGCCCAGATTACTTTGGTTCCTATTTAGGGGTTGTGGGGACAGGGAGGGAGGGAGGAAGGAAGGAAGGAAGGAAGAAAAGAAAGGAAAGAAGGAAGGAAGGAAGGAAGGAAGGAAGGAAGGAAGGAAGGAAGGAAGATGAGAGAAAGGAAAGGGAAGGAAGGAAGGAAGGAAGGAAGGAAGAAGGAAAGGAAGGAAGGAAGGGTAGTAAGGAAGGAAGGAAGGAAGGAAGAGGAAGGAAGGAAGGAAGGAAGGAAGGAAGGAAGGAAGGAAGGAAGGAAAGCTTTTGTGTCTATTAGAGAACTAGAACTCATAACATCATTTTGGAAATAATGATCAAATTGTTTTGTTTCCATTTTATATCCCAGTTTTCTGGGAGATCTGTATACTATTATGCCAAGAGAGTATATCGGATCTCAGGAGAAAAAGTGGTTGAGACTCTGGATGATTTCAGACAGATAACTTAGACCTTTACAATAAAAAAAAGTCTAGCTATTTCAGTTTATTTTTTGTAATAGATTTTTTGTAGTTAAAGAGAAGAAAGAGAGATGAAGAGATAGAAAACAGAGGAAAGTTATAAATGAACAGCAAGTACATCAGAGCATGAAATGAAATACACAGATAAGACAGAGGAATAGGTTTGTATACCTATGTAGACTCTGTATTGCTAATTTTTTAGTTTTAACAACAATTTTGCGTCTAGTATTCCTAACTTTCACTAGCGACAATATACTTGTGCTTGCCCCAGTAAGAAGATATACTGTACAGGGCTAGATAGTTTTGAGTTATTGCTCTGACAATTAAAATATTCATAAAGAAAGAGGCAATGAGAAAGAAGGTCTTTGCAGTGCGTCTAATGAAAACACATTTTTTTCAAAATGCAACATCTTTTATTATAATTGTCCACATTAAAATAACTTTATTAGGTTCCTTCTGCATCAGGATCACTTGTCCTACAGAATGATTGGCTGCCTTTCTTCAGCCTGCATTGGGAAGTATTCTACTTTTTATTAATATGATTTACTTCCTTACAGATGACCTGAAATTTTGGAATGTAGATATGGAGGAGCATAAATGGCAATATCTCAAGAGCGGTACATTATCTTTTTTTTAATAGCAAGTTGTGCCTAGTATTACAAGTTATGCCTGGGGAAAAACATTTTTAGAGGTCAATGCCATCAGTTTATGTAGAAGGATTGCAAAACTATGTCCCTTTAAAATACATTCAGTGAAGAGATTAGAACCAACCTGCCATTTTTAAGAAAGGCAAGTATTATTTGTTACATAAAATGGGACAGAACTTTTATATCTTTTTTTTCTCTCAAAGATGATTTTTAAGTCTCATGTCGTCCTGTACCAGAATTGAAAGATTGGAACAGGCAATAATTTTCATTTAAAGAAAGCAGCAAAGGTTCCTTCTAGATGTTAATTGCTATTTCAGAAAAGTAGAAGCATCGATTTGTTGCTGTGTTTTGCATGGCAAGGAAAAGGCACAGTTATCTATTGGGAAGGATTAAGAATGAGGCTTAGAAAGCATATATGTGATTTATTTAAGGGGCTTAAGGTTTTAATTTTTGTTTGCTCCTTCTGTACCTCTGTGTTACATTACCAGAAGTGAATTGCACATATCTGGACAACCACTAGATAGCAGCAAAAAAATGCAGAAAATGATTCTAGCAGTCATCTGGATTTTTTGCAGCTGGAATATGGCAGACCACTAGTTGCTTGCCTTTTTTTTAATCACCAGAAAAGATGGATGCATTCATTATTTTTAATTGCAGCACAGCCTGCTTTAAAATCAGAACTTCAGGTTTCAGTCCTCCATTATGCAGACAGTCCTGGTGCAATCTAGATCACAGAAATTGCACAGCATTGCAACACGAATTCTGAAGAACAGCCTTTATTAGCAGAAAGGGTTTTAACTTCCTGTGTGCCTCCTCTTCTGCCTTTTAGATCTTTTCCAAGGCATGTCCAATCTTAGTAGCTATGTGAATTTGTGCTAAGAGACACTATCATGCTAAAACTGTCTTGTTTATTAAGTTTCCTTTATTAATGTTACTACCTCTGTTGCCTGACCAGAACCGCACTGTGTTATAAAGCCTCAGTTTTAAACTGAGTTTTATACATTTCAATACAAATGTATTGAGTTTATCAAAATACTGGAAAACACTGACAAAAAAAATTCTTTTAGCTGAACAATGCCATTCATCAGAGGTAGGGTATGTGCAGGGTATTCTATCCTTCCTTCAGATTAGATTCATAGTCCCCAGACCCACAGTCTTAGTTCTACAGTGGTGTTTTAACTAATGTTTGTCAGCAGAGGGGAAATTAACATGAGTTTCCGTAAGAAAGAATGTAATCTGCTGGATGCAGAGTATAAGACCAAATTCCTAAGTCTTAAGACTAGAGGGTAAATGTGTGCATTAAGTGCAAATAGTTTTCCAGAAAAGTTGTTGAATTAGGTGCTCACTTATTGCCTTGTTACAAAATAAATACCTTGTTTATAATGCATATCCTTGTACTAGATGAACAGTGACTGCAAAAAGGTGACCTTATGACTCTAGACAGAGATCCAATTACTGTGAAATTACTCCGTATTAGTCTGGATTGTCTTTTATATAACATTTGTTTTTGCAACACTGAAGCCAGTGGAACTAAATCATAAATTGTGGCAAGTTTGCCTTTTCCCACTAGATTTTGTAGCCTCATTACTACACCGTCAACTTAAAGTTTCCATAATGCCATTAGATGTATGGGGATTCTGCACGAAGAAATATAAATTCCCTATCAGTGGTTGATTGGATTCAGTTTGGCAGCACCAGTTAATTTGTTTTTCGAAACTAGGGAAATTTTCTTAAGGAGGGAGGAAAGATGAGGTTTTGGAGCAAGGATAAGATGACTGCTTCAACTACAGGGATACAGGGATAGGACAGAGAACGATTCCTAATGCAAGAAAAATGTCACCGTCTTCTAGTTTTTCGCACAAACTCATTCAATGGTCTGTTGTACTCTCTGAAGGAGTGAAACTCATCTTTTATGGGGAGAATTCATCAAACATACTGCACAATCAGACCTCATCATCCCCTGGTATTGGCCCAAAGTCTATCAGCCACCTATCATGATGATTCCAGGAGGAGAACAATTCCTAATGCAAGAAAAGAACTCACCTTCTTTTAGTTTTTCGCACAAACTCATTCAATGGTCTCTTATGCTCTCTGAAGGAATGGAACTTACCTTTTAGATGGAGAATACATCATACATACTGAAGAATTGGAACTCACCTTTTAGTGCAAGAATTCAATATTGAAGAATTAGTACTCACTGTCCCCTGGTATTGGCCCACTGTCTATCAGCCACCTATGACAACTCCCAAATAACAACTCCCAAAACCTTTTCCAAGTTCTTCCAAGGTATTGATTTATCAGATTTCACAAGATTAACAGAGTTGGAAGGGACCCTGTAGGTCAGCTAGTCCAACCTCCTGCCCAAGCAGGAGACCCTACACCATTTCTGACAGAGGGCAGTCCAGTCTCTTCTTGAAAGCCTCCAATGATGAAGCTCCCACAACTTCCGAAGGCAACATCTGTTCCATTTGGTTGATTGTTCTTTACTGTCAGAAAATTTCTCCTTATTTCCAGGTTGAATCTCTCCTTGGTCAGTTTCCATCCATTGTTCCTTGTCTGGCCTTCAGGTGTTTTGGAAAATAGCTTGACCCCTTCCTCCTCTCAGTGGCAGTCCCACAATTATTGGAAGACTGCTCTCCTGTCTCCCCTGGTCTTTCTCTTCCCTAGACTAGCCAAGCCCAGTTCCTGTAACCGTTCATCGTATGTTTGAGCCTCCAGTCCCCTCTTCATCCTGGTTGCTCTTCTCTGCCCTTTTTCTAGAGTCTCAACATCTTTTTTATAGTGTGGCGACCAAAACTGGATGCAGGATTCCAAGTGTGGCCTTACTAAGGCTTTATAGAGTGGGATTAGTACCTCCCTTGATCTCGATTGTATCCCTGTTTTTTTTTTTTACATTTATATGCCACCCTTCTCCTCAGGGCGGCTTTTTGGAGCACAACCCAATGCGCTCAGCAATAATGTAATTATTGTTAATGTAATTTAGGATTTCTAGAGTCTCAACATCTTTTTTTATAGTGTGGCGACCAAAACTGGATGCAGGATTCCAAGTGTGGCCTTACTAAGGCTTTATAGAGTGGGTAGTACCTCCCTTGATCTCAATTGTATCCCTCTGTTTTTTTTTAATTACATTTATATGCCACCCTTCTCCTGAGACTCAGGTGACTACAATTTTGACAGCACAACCCATCTCAGCAATAATGTAATTATTGTTAATGTAATTTAGGATTGCGTTGGCTTCTTTGGCTGCTGCGCCATTGGTTTCTATTTAGCTGGTTATCCATTAAGACTCCAAGATCCCTCTCCCAGTGACGGCTATTGAGCCTGGTTTCACCCAGTCCATAGGTGTACTTTTGGGGTTTTTTTTCTTGTCTAAGTGTCAGACTTTATTACTGCCAGACTCGAACTCACCGTCTCTTGCTGATTGGCCCAAAGTCACTCAGCTATGCCTATGGTTCCACTAGATCTTACCATCTCCTGGTTATTGGCTATTGTAAGTCACACAGCTGACTTTTGTGCAGGTTGCAGAAATGGAACTCACTGCACCTGTTGCAGCAGAAGAAGTTCCTGTCTTCTGGCAATTGGCCCAGCTGACTTTCATGCCTGGGGCGACACTCGAACTCCTCACTTCATTTTATTCTATTCTATTTTACATTTCTATTCTATTCTATTCTATCTATTCTATTCTATTCTATTCCATTCCATTCCATTCTCTATTCTATCTTATTTTCTATTCTATTCTATTCTATTCTATCTATTCTATTCTATTCCATTCCAGGTCCTCCTTCCTCCGCCGCCTCGCTCCCCCATTCCTCTCTCTCTCTCTCTCTGCACGGGTTTTCTCCCCGCCTTTCTGACGTGTTCTTACAAGCCGGAGACGCGGGGACGAGATGAATCCCCCGTAGCTTCGTCCTTTGCAGGTGAGGAACCGAGGAGGGGGCTTCGTGGGGGATTCCTCTGGGGAGGGGGAAGTGTTGCAGCAGGTGGGGGGTTCTTTTGGGAGGGGAGGTGCCAAAGTAGACTGGGGAGGGGGGGTTCCCTATACAAAGGCTCTTTCCGTGCGAAGAGGCAAGACACGCGTCGAGAGAGAGGCGTCTGGACCCAGATGCGGGTCGTCCAGAAGCTTGACGGGGGGGCGGGCGGGTGGGAGAGCAGGGGAGCAGTTTGGATGCCCTTTCTTTGCTTTATTTACTGGGTCCCATCCAGCTTTCCAAAGGAAAGAATGTCTGCCTTAGTGGCCAGGAAAAGAGTTCCTCTGGGCATGGGCAGAGTGCATCCCTTTCTTTGTTCCATTACTGTTGGAAGCAAGGGGAAGGGGAGGGGACTTAAGCTGCACCCCCTGAAACCCAGAGAAGCTTAGAATCAGCTCAGAAGGGACC
This sequence comes from Naja naja, assembly GCA_009733165.1. Lineage (NCBI taxonomy): Eukaryota > Metazoa > Chordata > Lepidosauria > Squamata > Elapidae > Naja > Naja naja. The sequence goes on from CM019166.1 coordinate 5,116,803, forward strand.
TTAGAGGTCTTCTAGTCCAGCCCGCTTGCTCAAGCGGAGATCTTCCAGCCACCCAGCTCGGGGCAGGTAAAGTGCTCGACTTAGGACAGAGGCCAACATTTCTGTCGCTTAAGCGGGACAGTGAAGTCAATTCCCCCTGCCCCCATTTTGTGACTCGTTCTTAAGCAAGTCACACGGTTGCTAAGTGAATGGGGCTTCCCCCGTCGCCTTGGCTGGTCAGAAGGGATCCTTCGTGACCCTGGACACTGCATCCATCATAAATGCGAGTCACTGGCCGAGCGCCCGAATTTTGAGTTGCGGGACTGCAGCATGGTCATAAGTGTGAAAAACGGTCCTAAGTCAGTTTCTTTCATGGATGTTGTAACTTTGACTGCTCCCTAAAGCAACGGTTGTTATGCTGTGTGCAACAAATACACGCTCCTTGTTGCACACCCTTGAGGACTGGTGGGTGTGTGAACCCCGTGCCAAAACTACCATTGCGTTCACCCCCAGAATAAACTGAGTTTGTTGTTGCTCTTTGCTTGTGTTTTGGGCCAACCCCCAACACAGGTGCATTCAGCTGGCAGGTGCAGTGGGAAGGGGGCTCAGTTATTTGGGGGTGTAGGGGGGGCAGCTGGCTGGAGCCCCCACTTCGGTTGTTGAGTTGCGCACCAGAAACTGCCCTGCAAAAAAATCCTGAAGAGGAAAAAGGATCTTAAAAAGGATTTTATTATTCACATCAGTTCCAATTCTGTAAAATTAGAAGTTAGAAGCTGAATCTGGTTTAGATTTATTTCCATTTCCGTTCCTTCCCCAGGGGGAATTTTGCCTTAAATTGTAATTATTCCCATTTTACGGAGCCCCCACTTTGGTTGTTGAGTTGCACACCAAGAAACTGCCCTGCAAAAAACTCCTGAAGAGGAAAAAGGATCTTAAAAAAGGATTTTATTACTCCGCATCAGTTCCAATTTCTGTAAAGTTAGAAGTTAGAAGCTGAATTTAGATTGCAGATTTCCCTTTCAGTTCCTTCCCCAGGAAATTTGCCTTAAATTGTAATTATTTGCATTTTACGGAGCCCCCCTCTTCAGTTGTTGAGTTGCGCACCAGAAACTGCCCTGCAAAAAAATCCTGAAGTGGAAAAAGAATTTTCAAAAAGGATTAAGAGGAAAAAGGATCTTAAAAAAGGATTTTATTACTCCGCATCAGTTCCAATTCTGTAAAATTAGAAGTTAGAAGCTGAATCTGGGTTAGGTTTACTTCCCTTTCGGTTCCTTCCCCAGGGGGAATTTTGCCTTAAATCGTAATTATTTCCATTTTATGGGTGGGTGAAGGAGCGGGCATATAAAACAGATTCCCATTTCAACTTGAAGGCTTTAAAGGAGTCCGTCTCAATTATATTAAAAAAGGGGGATCCCGGGACTTTGGGACATTGCAGTGGTCATAAGTATGAAATGGGGCCAAGCATCTGAATTTTGATCACTCTGAAAAACAAGGAAGCAGAGTTGGTGAAAAAAAAAAGGAATAATCCTGGCTTCTCCTTTAAACCGGTTTTTAATTTCTTGCACTTTGGAAGCCTTTTCATATTATATTGCAGACAATCATTGGGTGGAATTCCTGCTTCTCGTATTGCCATTGTTTGATTAATCATTTCTCGATTAATTAACATTCCTGGTGGGGCTTGGACAGGAAACAGAGCTTTCAAAGAAATATATCACTTGCGGGGGGGATCTGGAGTCTGGCACTACCTCTTGCAAACTAACAACAACGGCTTAGGAAAGAGTTCATTTCTGCTTTTAAAATGTTTGTGAATTGCAAAATTGCAGCGCTTCTCTGCAAATGTTGGTCCAGAGTGGAAAAATCTGCCACTGGACTTCTGGGTTTTTTAAATATAAATATATATATATATATAGTTTCATCTTTCCTCTGGCAACCTTAAAATGCAAGATTTTTGAAGTTCCTTAAATTCCAGGACCAAAGATGGATCAGATAAAATGAAGATTTGAAAGGAAACAAAAAAGTTTCTTGGCCTGTTTTTTTCTGTGATTAAAGGAAATGTTAGAGAAAGGGTTTAACAGGTTAACAAGAGTTGGAAGAGACCTTGTAGGTCATCTAGTCCAACCCCCCTCCCAAGCAGGAGACCCCACACCCTTTCTGACAGAGGGCAGTCCAATTTTGAAAGCTTCCAGTGATGAAGAAGGGTTAGAGAAGAAGGCAGTGCAGGTAGTCCTCTATTTACAACCGTTCGTTGAGTGACCATTCAAAGTTACAACGGCACTGAAAAAAGTGACTTACGACTGTTTGTCACACTTACGACCGTTGCAGCATCTGCATAAACATGTGATTTATATTTGGATGCTTTGGCAACCGACTCATATTTACGACGGTCGCAGAGTCCCAGGGGTCACATGATCGATCCCCTTTTGCGACCTTCGGACAAGCGAAGTCAACGGGGAAGCCTGATTCACTTAATGACCATATTACTAACTGCAATGATTCACTTAACGGTGGCAAAACGGGGCAAAACTCACTTGACACACGTCTCGGCAACATAAATTTTGGGCTTAATTGTGGTCATAAGTCTCAAGGAGTACCTGTAATGGGGAGTGAAACGTTTGTTCTTCCTCCTTCCTTCCTTCCTTCCCCCCATTTCCTTTCTCCTTCCAGGCTGTGCCTTTTAGAGTCTGTACATTTTAGTCCTCGGCTTACGGCCACAACTGAGCCCAAAATCTCTGCGGTTGAGCAAGACAGTCGTTAAGTGAGTTTTGGCCCATGTGGCAACTTTTCTTGCCAGAGTTGTTATAAGTGAATCCCTGTACTTGTTTAACGACCATACGGTCGTTAAGCGAATCCGGCTTTCCCATTGGCTTCGCTTGTCAGGTGGTCACAAAAGGGGATCAGGTGACGCCACACACACCCCAGGAACACTGCGACCGTTGTAAATACGAACCGGCTGCCAAGCCGGTCCGGATTTTGATCACGTGACCCTGGGGATGCTTGCAATGGCCGTAAGTGTGAACAGCGGTCGTAAGTCGCTTCTTTCAGAGGTGCTGCAACTTCAAACGGGGTCACTAAACAAGCAGTTGTAAGTCAAGGACTTCCTTTACCGCCTCTCTTTCTCAGGGGTGATCATGGCTCCTAATTGATGGGTCTTTGTAGTGAAAGCATGGGTGATTTTTTTTAAAGGAGTACAATAAGTAAATAGATCATAAATAGGTATAGGGTTGGACTAGAAGACCTCTAAGGTCCCTTCCAGCTCATTCTGTTAAATCTACTAAATGTCTGTGGAGATTCTCAATCATCCAGGTCATCGTGGTCCCAAAGGTGGTTTCTGCAAGAGGCAACTGGACTTTCTTGTTTTTTCTTTGAAGCGGTTTCATCAGCTCCGACTGGATGATGGTGGGGAATGGAAGGATTTATATTCCTTGCAGACAGCTGGTCATTTGCATCCTTTTAGAGGGTCGTTGAGGTCACCTGGAGGTTTGTTTGTGTTCTCAGGGTCCAAGTAACCTCAATGACTCTCTAGAACAGTGGTGGCTAAACTTTTTGGGCTCCCGTGCTGATAATTGTGCGTGCACTTGTCTGCTTGTGCTCGCGTGCCATCACCCAGAAGGCAATGTGCGTGGCCCCCCCATGCCTCCTGCGCATGTGCTCACAACCCACGCAACTCACATGCACTCACGGTCCATGCTGCGTGCTTCTGCTCATGCGCACGCAATCCCCCACATGCACCACATGCTTCTATGCATGCGCAAGTGTGTTCTGTGCACCGCCACGTCCCCACATTTGCACGCCAGATACCCAACAATCAGCTGTCAGGCGGGTGGCGCGCACGCATACGCAGTAGACCTTTTCTGGGTAAGTGCTTGCATGCCGGCAGTAATGGCTCTGCGTGCCGCTTCCGGCACGCGTGCCATGGGTTTGCCACCATGGCTCTAAAAGGATGCAATGACCAGCTGTCTGCAAGGAATATCAATCCTTCCATTCCCCACCATCCAGTTCAGAGCTGATGAAGCTTGTATGAGAAGCGAAATGTTTTCAAAGAAAGAACAAAGGAAGTCCAGTTGCCTTTGAAAAAGCACCTTTGGGTTAAATCTGCTAATGCTTTTGTGCCTTGTTTGGGTTTCCCTATGTAGACAACTCTGGTGGAATCTGAACCTGGAGCATCCGAGGGCCATTGCAAGAATCCCCTGGCCTGAGATCCGGTGATCCGTCCTTTGGAGTCCTCATGGAATGGATCCCAGCCTCCTCGGGATCTCTCGTTCAGCCGACGGAGCCCGAGAGGTGGGAAGCAGCAGAGCCTCCGTCCGAGCCGGTGAGGGCAGCCGAGGGAGGGGCCGAGCTGCCGTGGGGCCTTTTCCAGCAACGGCTTGCAGACATGCCAGGGGTCCCCACCCTGCCTGCTGAGCCAGATGACCTCTGGAGTGCCCCCAGCTCCAGCTCCCTCCCGCCTAAGCCAAGCCCCAGGGATGCCTTTCGACCGGTCCATCTCAGGTTCGTCCACCTGTTCATCTTTGGCCAGTTCGTCCCAGGAGTCGGATGACGTCTTCAGTGACGTCGAAGGAAGGTCGGTCATGACGAAGAAACGGGTGCTGAGGAAGGTGAGATGTGTGTGTGTGTGCGGAGGGCCAGAGCTAGTGTGAAGTGGGGGTGTCTTTCTTTAAAAGCAGTGGGATCCAACCTTGGCAGCTTTTAAGGCCTGTGGGCTTCAACTTCCAGAGTTCTCCAGCCAGTTCTGCTGAGTGTGTGTCAGGATTCCAGCAATCGCCCTAATTAAATCATGAGCCTTGAGCCAAACGTCAAAAGATTTATTAGGAGCGACATGCTGGCATGACTGGTATGAAGCCGACTCTGAGATACGTAATTTACTATCCCCTATAACCCTGATTATTTATTTATTTTATTTTATTGGACTTATATGCCGCCCCATCTCCGAAGACTCGGGGCGGCTCACAATTAAAACATACAATACAATAATTATTAAAAAAAAGAATTAAACAATTTTAAGCCCAATAAAACCAAATTAAAATACTTAAAATTATCCCATGGCCCTGGTGAGGTAATCCCCACCCCACTCCCCCCTGGGTGTATCATAATTCAGATTCTCCAAAGAAACACGTTCATGGGCTAGATGTCATCAATCACATTCTCCAATAAAGGGGCCAAAATACCCGGTTGCCTCAGTAACGATCTTTGTGAGATAAGCTTGGAATGTGCTTCTGAGTTCATTTGCCGTATGCTCCTTCAGGTTCCACCCCCCTCTTTCTTATGGCAATTTGGAAACAGGCATAGAAATGTTTTACAAGTTGACAGTTGCTTGTCAGAAGCTCGGAAAAGGGGGGGTCATTTTATGACCTTGCTGGCCACCGTTGTTAAGTCTTTATTGATTAGCCTTTGGGCCAACCATTGTTAAGTGAATCACTGCGGTTACTCTATGAGTCAAACGGTTTTTAAGTGAATCTGTTTTTTCCCCATGGACTGTGCTTGTCAGAAGGTCGTCAAGGGGGAATCACGTGACCTCGGGGACATGGCAACCGTCATAAATACAAGTCAGTTGCCAAGTGTCTGAATTTTGATCGTGGTGCATGGAGTTGCTGTGTCGTAAGTGTGAAAATCGGTCACAAGTTCGGTTTTTCCACTGCTGCTTTGACTTTGAACGGTCACTAAACGAACTGTTGCAAGTCGAGGATACATGCAAGGGATTCATTGTCGCAGATAAACCTATCTTTTCACTTTCGTTCCCCTCCTGAAGCAAGGAAATTAAGGAAAACTGGGCTAAATCTGCAAAGAAGACGCTTTGAAATCCGGCCAAGGCATCATGAAGGTTTAAAGCCAAGTTTGTTTGTTTTGGCTGTTTGGATTTTAAGCTTGAAAGCTCTCGCTTGATGTTTGCCAAAGTAAAAAAAAATTAGGTTTACATTAGAAGATAATATTAGAAAACAGGATGTGGATATACGTCCACATAAACAGCATTTCTAAAGCAGCGTTTCTCAACCCTGGCAGCTTGAAGATGGGTGGATTCAGGGGTAGGATTCAGCCGGTTTGGGGCAGTTTGAGCGAACCGGTTGTTAAATTTACATCTGGTTCGCCGAACTTGTAGTTGAACCAACCACCCCTCCTCCCAGGAGTCTACATGCAGCCCATTTTGGATCCAAATAAGTGCAGGGCTTGTGTGGAGGCCCTGGGAGGTCAAAACACACACACACCCCACTGAAGTTCCAGAAGTCCGGAAATCGGCCTGCTCCAGCTTCCGGAGAGCATCTGAAGGCTGGAGGACATTGTTTTCGCTCTCCCAGAGGCCTGAGGGAAGCCTCTGGACTCTGGGAGGGCAAAAAATGGGCCGAACTGGAAGTTCTGGAAGTCCGGAAAGGGCCTGTTTCCAGCTTGCAGAGGGCCTCCAGAGCCTGTGGGAGGCCATTTCTCACCTCCCAGAGGCCCGAGGGAAGCCTCCGGACTCTGGGGAAGGCAAAAAAACAACCTTCCCAGAATTTCCAGTAGACCACGCCCACCATGGCCATGCCCACCCAACAACCAGGCAGCGAACCAGTTGCTGAGATTTTTGAATCCCACCTCTGGGTGAACTTCAACTCCCAGAATTCCCTAGCCATTGCTGACTGAGGAATTCTGGGAGTTGAAGTCCACCTATCTTCAAGGGTTGAGAAACATTGTTTAGTTAGGGAAACTTAAATTCCTCTTTTTGAAAAAAAAATCCAACACTGGATTCCCTTGTGCATTGCTCCCCCCAAAAATCCGGATTAAACAACCCCAAATTACATCAAGAGTCATTTTTTCTATGGATAACCAACTACCACCACCACTCACAACAAAGATTTAAAGAAAAAAAACGTTCCAGTTAAGTTTTGAGTTTGCGTAGGAAACTTTTTTTAGGAAGCCCAACTTTGACGGGTGGTGAAGAAGTCAAAGTTAAAATAGGAAGGAAGTGAGATGCCGGGATTCAGAGCTATTTGTTTGCAAAATAGCAGCCCTGGGTTTTTGCAAGATTAGCAAAAAAGAAAAGTTTGACATTATCAGCCTGTGCAAAAATGAATAACTGGAATGAGCAGCAGACTGGACAATTCCAAGGAGAGTTCTGGAAGGCTTAATGTGGAGGTGAGGTGGGGGTTGTTTGCACCTGTGTCCCTCTTCCCCAATCATGCAGGATGGGGATTATGGGAGGTAAATTCCCTACCACTTGGAGAGGTCTCTTGGAAGTTGAGTTAGAAGCTTGCTTCTGAAAAAATCAGGAAGTTTGATATTTTGGATGGGCTTTTAAGGCTCTGGATCAGGAGTCTCCAACCTTGGCCCCTTTAAGACTTGTGGACTTCAACTCCCAGAATTCCTCAGCTGGCAGAGCAAGGAATCTCCAACCGTGGCCCCTTTAAGACTTGTGGACTTCAACTCCCAGAATGCTGACTGAGGAACTCTGGGAGTTGAAGTCCACAAGTCTTAAAGGGGCCAAGGTTGGAGACCCCTGCCCTGGATAACAGCCACGTTAATTCTTTAAAATCCTACCCATTGCCAGATTTCTAGACAGGCTGATGAATACCTTTCTGCATATTCAAGTAGTCCTTGACTTAACAAATTGAGCCTAAAATTATTGCTGTTAAGGGAGATGGTTGTTAAGTGAGGTTTGCCCTGTTTGCCATCATGGTTCAGTGAATCACCACCGTTGATAAGTAAGTCACCATGGTTTGCCTGTCAGAAGGGACTACATAGTCTGGGGCATGGCAACCATCATAAATACCAGTCAGTTGCCGAGCCTCTGAATTTGGATCACGTGAATTTGGATTGCTGAAAAGGTTGTAAGTGTGGGAAAAATGGTCATGTCCCTTTTTTCAGTGCTGTTGTAACATTGCTCACTAAACAAATCATTGTAAGTCCCCTACAATCAAACATTTGAGCGTCCAAATCAAAAGTTTAAACCCCTCGTTTGCATAAAAAATAGATTCTTTATTTTGGGTTAAATGTATTACAGTAAAATTAGCACATCGCCAGGGATATAAGATCACTGACTGGAGAAACAAACACACACACACACACACACATGTACAAATGCATGTATAGACCCATATACGTACGTACAAAGTGAATCCAGTTGACAAGTGATTTATTTTATTGACAGAGGGGAAAAAGGAAGAAATCTTAACCACTTTTAATTTAATGCAACCTTCCTTCCCTAGAACCATCTAGAGAAGGTCTTGAAGGCATTAGTGCAGAGTTTCTCTACCACAGTAACTTTAAGATATCTGGACTTCAGCTCCCAGAATTCCTTGTGCTTGTTAATTTAATGTAACTAGTTGTCCATACCCGGAAGTCAAGAGCTGCATGCACACAACCAATGAACCTGGTTTTTGCATTGTTGTGGATAGTGGAGGCATTGTTCAGTTTTTGGTTTTCCGTTGTTGGCTAGTATGATGACCAAAAGGGGTGTGGCACAAAGGCAAACACGGTCAGATAATCAGTAGGAGTCCCTTTATTAGCTCCAACTTGTAAGTTGAGGAAGACTACCTGTATTAATTGGTATTGTGATGACCCGTAGTCTCTCAAAATAACCCAAAACCCAAAACATGAATTAAAGTCCTGCAATGCCTTCAACTTAACTGTTTTATTAGTCACAGTTTAAAGTCCCAAAAGTAAATAAGGAGGCAAAAGGAAAACAAGAACAAAAGAGTTCGAAGCAAACCAAGATAGGTAATCATACGTTCCAAGCAGATAACCGGGGAAAGTCCTTGGGAAGAACGCCAACAAATAGAAACTTCCTTCAAAGGAAACACTAACTTTGACTCCAGCAATTCTGACTACGCAGTTACAAACTTATATACATAGCTCCCAGCTGTAAGCCCTGAGGAGGATCATGGCCCTCTCCTCCCAAGTAGACCACGCTTTTCCCTGATCCTCTCCTCCCTGCATGCCCTAGGATGGAGAGGGGATGGGCTTGGGTCCTCCTCTGACTGCCTAGCCAGCCTCTGCCCTTCCCCAGCCTCCTCCACCACCTCTGGAGCCACACTCCCACTCCCTGTTGGCTGTTCCTCCTCTTCCTCGGAGTCAGTCTCCACCAGGGGCATGACAGGTATTAATCTTTGCCCCCTACATCAAACATTTGAGCGTCCAAATCAAAAGTTTAAACCCCTCATTTGCATTATTTAAAAAATGTCTTAAGCATCTGGTTGGAAGCTGAGAAGTCTCTTTCCTGACTAACCTCAGCTACTAATTTTAGTAAAAGGCAGAAGCTTCTCAAATCCCCCCTTTAAAAAAAACAAAACAAATTTTGTGGTTTTTTTTTTTCCTTTTCAGAAAATAGGTCTCTGCCTTTTTAGTACCTTTTCAGCCTTCTAACTAAAAAGTTCTGGCTTTTTAATAACATTTCTTGGTCAGAAACTGGGGTTACCCTTGATTGGTTGCCAAACAACAACTGCACAATGGAATGAAGGCCTTTTTAGATAGCAAAAACTTTTTATTTATTTTACTAAGCGCTGTGTTATGATGAGTCGGATGGTGTTAAAACGCTGCAAAAAAACCTCCCAGTTGTCGGGTTTTTTTTTAATTACATTTATATGCGCCCTTCTCCGGAGACTCAGGGCGCTTACAATTTTTGGATACAACCCAGTGTGCTCAGCAATAGCCTTCCTTCCATTGTATATGCCTGCTTATTACTAAGCGGCATTTTTACAAAGTCAGCTTATTGCCCCCAACAATCTTGGGTCCTCACTTTACCTACCCTGAGAGGATGGAAGGCTGAGTCAACCTTGAGCCTGGTGGGATTGGAGCCTACAGCAGTTGTAGGCAGCTGGAACTTAAGTGCAGGCAATTAACAGCCTGAGCCACCAAGGTTTTAAGATGACAGTGTAGAAAACCGAAATAAATAAAGTGTATTGCTGGGTTTGACTCCCGTCTTTCGTGGAGTGAAACCAGACAAGTTTTAAGTTTTTGACCCTGGACCCATCAGGCTGGGTGGGGTGGGGAGGGCTTACATCACTCAGAATGCCGCTTGCTGGGTTCTGGGTGCGAGGAAGGATTAACAGCCTTCTGTTTCGCAGTTCCTAGAAGTTGCTTAGCAAAGTCAATTGATCGGAATAGAGCTGGAAGGAACCTCAGAGGTCTTCTAGCCCAACCCCCTGCTCAAGCAGGAGACCCTTATACCATTCCAGTCTTTTCTTAAAAACCTCCAGTGATGAACTTCTGGTGGTTCCACTGGTTAATTGTCCTCCCTGTTAGGGAGTTTCTCCTTAATTTCAGGTTACTTCTCTGCTTTGTTGGTTTCCATCCGTTATTTCTGGTGCTTTGGAGAATAATTTGACCCCTTCCTCTTCTTTGGGGCAGCCCCTCAAACGCTGGAAGATGGTACCATGTCTCCCCTCTTCTTTCTTATGCCTAGACTGGCCAGACCCAAATCCTGCAGCCGTTCTTCCTATCTTTCAGTCTCAGGGCCTTTAATCGCCTTAGTCGCTCTTCTCTGCACTTCTTCCAAAGCTGGGTTGCCAAGCTGCCGCGTTGCCACAACAGAGCGAGACGAGAGCCAGCTCCGTGGTGCCTGGACCACGTGAGGAGCCCCACAGGGCTTGCTCCGAATGCAGGGCAGCCCTGGGTGCAAAAAGGACTCTGCATGCCTGCAGACGAGCTTTTGCAACAGGCCACAGGGGGAGTTCCTGGGCTGTTGCAGAGCTGTGGTTGCCAGGTGTGGCTGTGCCGGCTGCCTGGTTTTCGGGGTGGGGAGCTTGTCGGCGTTGCTAGCGTGACGGAGCTGCTGAAGGGCAGCTGGCCCTCCCGGCTTGGCTGTGCAGGAGGAGGAGGAGGAGGCTGAGATTTCCTGCCTGGGGGTGACACACCTCATTTCCTGCTCTGTTGGGGAAGCCGGGCAGGCCCTGACAATTGCACCAAAAAAAAAAGTTTTGTACACATTTTTGCACTTCCTTGCGAGATGCAACTGTAATGCGGCAAAACCCAGATTGCAAATGTTTAGGAATGTCCTTCTTTGCACGAGCAATTCCTTGTTTTCTTTGCATTTAGGACCATAGTTTTTCTTCTCCTTATGTGTTGTTGTTGTTAGTTGCAAAGTTGTGTCTGACCTGTCGTGACCCAATGGACCACATTCCTCCAGGCCTTCCTGTCCTCTACCATCTTCTAAAGTCCATTTAAGCTCACGCCGGCTGCTTCAGGGACTCCCTCCAGCCCCCTCCTTCTCTGCCGTCCCCTTCTTCTTCTTTCGCCCTCAATTGTTCCCAGCATTCGGCTCTTCTCCAGGGAGTCCTTCCTTCTCATGAGGTGGCCAAAGTCTTTGAGTTCCATCTTCAGGATCTGGCCTTCTGAAGAGCAGTCAGGGTTGACCTCCTCTAGGACTGACCGCTTGGATGGTTTTGCAGTCCAAGGGACTCACAGGAGTCTCCTCCTCCAACCCCAGAGTTCAAAGGCCTCCATTCTTTGCCACTCAGCCTTTCTTACGGTCCAACTTTCACAGCCATACACTGCCACTGGGAAAACCATAGCCTTGACTCTATGCACTTTTGTTGGCAGGGGGATGTCTCTGTTTAGAGTAGATCCCCCTCTTCTTTGGGGCAGCCCTCCAATTACTGGAATAGTGCAATTAGTTACGTGCAATCTCAATTAATGACTGCCATCATAAAATTGGCCACAGTCGTATGGGTGATCCACTTAACAACTGGCTAGATTTACCACCAGAATCACGGGCTAAGTTATGGTCATAAGTCAAAGACTTCCTGTATTGTATTAAATATTCTTGGTAGCTTGAAAAATGAGGGAATTGTCAAAGAAACAGTGTCTTGTGTTCTTTTGATGTGTCGAGCTCAAATATTTGTTGTCGCGCCCGGCTAGTCGGGTTGTGGGAACACTATCCATGGATATATCCATGTTTGAGGCCTCCCCACCAGGGTTTCTGGTTTTACCACCCACCCACCCATACTCTGACTTTCCACATTTTTCAACCACCCGTTTTCTGGCTTTCCTCTAGACAAAATCCTGGAAGACCTTTTTCACCATGGTCCACTGGTCCTTGCGACGACGCAGCTCCTGGGTGCAGCTGGCCGGACACGAAGGTATGAATTGCACAAGGATCTCTGGGGTGGCCAGGGGGAAGGTGTGGGGAGGGGGATCAGGAGCCAAGCCCCAATCCGAGACTGAACAGGTCAGGGAGTTAGTGTTTCTCGACCGTGGCAACTTTAAGAAGGGCAGACTGCAACTTCCAGAATCCCCCAGCCAGCAACCTTGAAGATGAGTGGACTACAACTCCCAGAATTCCCCAGTCAGCATGCTTTAAGATGGATGGACTACAACTCCCAGAGTTTCCCAGTCAGCACGCTTGAAGATGGGAGGACTACAACTAGGGCCTTGGTGGCTCAGGCTGTTAATTGCCTGCACTTAAGTTTCAGCTGCCTGCAATTAGTGCAGGCTCGAATCCCACCAGGCTCAAGGTTGACTCAGCCTTCCATCCTCTAGGTAAATTGAGGACCCAAGATTGTTGGGGGCAATTAGCTGACCTTGTAAAAATGCCGCTTAGTAATAAGCAGGCATATACAATGGAAGGAAGGCTATTGCTGAGCGCATTGGGCTGTATCCCCAAAATTGTAAGCCGCCCTGAGTCTTCGGAGAAGGGCGGCATATAAATGTAATTTAAAAAAAAACTCCCAGAGTTCCCCAGTCAGCATGCTTTAAGATGGGTGCACTACAACTTCCAGAACCCCCCAGCCAGCAACCTTTAAGATGGGTGGACTACAACTCCCAGAATTCCCCAGTCAGCATGCTTTAAGATGGGTGGACTACAACTCCCAGAGTTCCCCAGTCAGCACGCTTGAAGATGGGAGGACTACAACTCCCAGAATTTCCCAGCCAGCATTGGCAGAGGAGTCAGGTGTTGCTGCTGACCTCCACCTGTTTTCCTCCCTTCTCCTTGCAGGCAACTTCAAGCCCAGCGAAGGGGGCCAAATCCTGAAGAAGTTCAGTGCTGTGGAGGAGGCGTGTCTGTCCGAGCTGATGACGGATGTCCTGCGCCCTTTTGTGCCCACCTACCACGGGACGGCAGAAGTGGGTGGCGAACGCTACATCCAGATGGACGACCTTCTCCGCGGGCTGCAGCATCCCAGCATCATGGACTGCAAGATGGGCACCAGGTCCGAGCGGCCTTCCTCGCAGGGTGGGGTAGGGGTTGGGGTGGGAGAATGGGATCGGGGCCATCTTTAATTGACAGATCCCTCTCCCAAACCTTCCTGGATCCAAACAACCATGCAGCAAGAAATGATCCCTAGAAAAGGATCAGATAAGAGCGGGAAGCCCTCGGCTGCACAATGGAGGGAGGAAGAAAACTTACTTCCTAACTCAGGAATTGCTAACCTTTTTGTTGCGCGTTTGCCTTGTGTGCGGCGTGCAGCAGCGCAGCGCGTGGACCTGCATCCATAATGCAGTGTGCACGTGCCCCCCTCCCATTCGCCCACCGCACTACGGATGTGTGCGCGACCCCCCCCCCGCTTCCCCACACATCGGCACACAACCCCCCCGGTGCCCCACTTTCGGCCTAGTAGGCCTCCCTGCAGCCTCCTGGGAGCAAAGATGGGGCACAGGGGGGTGTGGCTCCTCCGTGCCCCATTTTTGCTCCCAGGAGGCTGCAGGGAGGCCTACTAGGCCCAAAACGGGGCGCATGTGGGAGCCTCCCCGGTCCCCCTGTGCTCCCTCTAAACCCCCCCCCGGCATGTGTCTCACACATGCAGCCTGCCCCCCGCGCGTGCACAGCAGAGACTTGAAGATCAGCTGGCTGGCGGAAGGTGCACGCAGATGTGCAGTGGAGCTGAGCTGGGGTGATGGCTCGCATGTCTGCAGAGAGAGCTCCGTGGTTCTCCATCACAGTCCTTTATCTGGCCGTTAAAAGAGACGGAAGGAGATTCGTCCTTTCAGACCTGCAGGGTTCTATCTATACCATACTCAAGCGTGGTCGTAAGCTGAGGACGACCTGTATTCAGGAGTGAATGGGAGGGAGAATCCCAACTCACCAAGGCATCTTTTCCTTTCCTCTGGTTGGCCAGAACGTACCTGGAGGACGAAGCGGGCAAGGGTCAGTCCCGCTCAGCCCCCCGGCGAGACCTTTACCAGAAAATGGTGAAGATTGACCCCTGGGCCCCCACACCAGACGAGCACAGCCAAGGAGCCGTCACTAAGCCCCGTTACATGCAGTGGAGGGAGAACACCAGCTCCAGCACCTCTCTGGGCTTCCGGATCGAGGGGGTTACGGTGAGTGGCTGAAGAAGGGCCCCATGTGTATGCGTGCGCACACATGTGTCGTGTGTTTGTGTGTGTATATGCTGGAGAAGCAGGTCTTCTGTCAACAGGGCAGGATACATGCTTTCCAAACTCTCAACTGAGCCATGGTGACACAGTGGTTAGAATGCTGAAGTGCACCATGACTCTGCCGACTGCCAGCAGTTCGATCCTGACTGGCTCAAGGCTGACTGTCCTTCCGAGGTGGGTAAAGTGAGGATCCAGATTGTTGGGGGGGAATATGCTGACTGCATAAGCTGCTTATAGAGGGCTGGAACGTGCCGTGAAGCAGGATATAAGTCTATTGCTATTCTATTCTGCTTTTATTTTATCTTCTGATTTTCTATTTTATTCTGCGTTCTATTCTAATTTCTATTCTACTCTATATTCTATTCTAATTCCATTCTCTATTCTCTATTCTATTTTATCCTATTCAGTATTCTACAGTATTAGATTCCATTCCATTCTACTCTATTTTATCCTATTCTGCATTCTATTTTCTATTCTATTTTCTGTTCTATTTTCTGTTCTATTTTCTATTCTGCGCTGTGCCGTGCCGTGCCGTGCCATTCTATTTTCTATTTTGGTTGACTCAGCCTTGTGTCCTTTCCAGATCAGTAAATGAGGGCCCAGATTGTTGGGGGCAACAGGCTGATTCTGTAAACCACTTAGAGAGGGTGGTAAAGCAAGGTGAAGCAATGTATAAGTCATAAGTGCTATTACTATTCCTATTCTAACCATGGCGGCACAGTGGTTAGAATACAGAATCGCAGACTAACTCTGCCTCTTCCCAGCAGTTCGATCCTGACCGGCTCAAGGTTGACTATTTTCTCCTTCCTTCCCTCCCTCCCTCCTAGTGGTTAGAATGCAGTATTGCAGGCTAACTCTGCCCCCTGCCAGGGGTTCGATTCTGACCAGCTCAAGCTTGACTCAGCCTTCCGCCCTTCCGAGGTTGTTAAAATGGGGACCCAGATGGTTGGGAGCAAGAAGCTGACTCTGTAAACAGCTTAGAGAGGGCTGCAAATGCAGCAGTATATAAGTCTAAGTGCTGTTGCTATTGCCCTCTTTTTCCCTCTTTGCAGATCGAGGGGGGAACCGTGCAACGGGATTTCAAGCAGACGCGGAGCCAGGATCAAATT
Source organism: Naja naja (assembly GCA_009733165.1). NCBI lineage: Eukaryota > Metazoa > Chordata > Lepidosauria > Squamata > Elapidae > Naja > Naja naja. The sequence goes on from CM019166.1 coordinate 5,132,177, forward strand.
ATGGAGATCTTTCTGCAGTTCGTGAAGAATCGCGTGGATGTGTTGGTGAGCCCTTGACCAAGGAAAGTGGGCAGAACTCTTAGCTGAAAAGTGGGACCACATTTCTGATCAGGGGCTGAGCTAAAACGTCATGGTTTTATGGAATCATGATTTGATTTTGGGTTTTTTGGGTGGGGGTCCGTGGTGCTCCCTGAGCTTGGTCGTTTTCTTGCAGCTGTTTCATTACCCAACTAGGGAACATCATCAGTGCTAGAAGGGAGTAGAGTTTGCAGGGAGGAGGAGAATGAAGACTGTGGGGTCTTTGGTGCTCTCTAACCTTGGTTGTTTTCTTGCAGACGTCTCATTACCCAACTAGGTGGCCTCATCAGTGTCAGAAGGGAGTAGGGTTCACTCCCTGTTTACATATAAGTGTATAAGAGGGAGTGTCCTGCTTGTTCCTTGTTTAGCTTGTTTGTCTAAGTTGATAGTTCCTTGACTGGTGGGTTGTTTGTCTGGTGTTGATCTCTGCTTATCTGGGTGTTTGTTGTTGGCTGTTTTGGTCTCTTTGTTTCCTTATGGGTGGTGTTTTTTTTTCCAAATTTTTTTAAATTTTTTTTAAGACAAACATATACAAACAAAACATAAAAACCATCTTCCATTTTATATGCATACAGTGTGTCAGTTGCTTACAAATCTTGTGTGCTATCCTTTCGTAGTCATCACTCACAGTTTATATAAATTCTCACATTGTCAATCAAATATGCTTATATATTTATCAGTTATTAATCATTCATGACTAAACTATTTGCTCCATCATTTATGTGAGATATCCTCAATTTTATTATAAGATTTATATTACACTTTCATCCAATGGTTATATATATTTATATTATATTTTATATCAATCTATTAAACTTCTATTATAAGATTTCCTAATGTATTACATTACCAGGTCTTTTTATCCAACCATTGATAAAACAAATCCCATATCATATAAAATTGTTTATCTTCTTGTTCTCTAATTTCAAATGTCAATTTACTCATTTCAGCACCATCCATAATTTTCTTAATAACTTCCTCCTGCATAGGTATTTTTTCATTTTTCTAATTCTTAGCAAATACAATCCTGGCCGCCATTAAAACATTTACAGTCAAATATTTCAATTCTTTGTTGTATATTTCAGGTATAATTCCCAACAAAAATATCTCTGGCTTAAAGTCTATATGTTGTTTTATCATTTTTCCAACCATGTGGATTTTAGTCCAATATCTTTTAGCGTCCAAGCAAGTCCACCACATATGGTAATACGAACCAGGTATCTGATGACATTTCCAACATTTATCCGATTTATCTTAAACATTCTCACAATTTCATGGGGGGTGCCACTGTAAAATATCTTATACAAATTTTCTTTATAAGCAGTTGACATTGTCATTTTATAATTTTGTGACCATAGTTTTGCCATTTCTCTAAATCAATCCATATCCAAAATTTTTCCCCAAGCAATCATCGCTTTCAACTTGCTCCTCCTCCAATTTAAATTCTAATAAGTGTCCATAAAGTTTTTACCATTTTCATCAGTACTTATCAAGATTTTATCTAAGTCAGTCAACTTATCATAAATACCTTCTAATTCAATATCTTCATCAAATCTAGATTGTATTTGCAA
>CM019166.1:5263940-5293592 GCA_009733165.1 Naja naja
TCGGAGTCCTAGTGGACAACCATTGAAATAGGAGCCAGCCGTGTGCTGCAGCAGCCAAAAAAGCCCACACAGTTCTAGGCTGCATCAACAGAGGGAGAGAATCAAGATCGCGTGAAGTGTTAGTACCACTTTATTGTTCTGACCAAGGCTTCCTGAGACACCAACAAACACATATAAAATACAAACTGTTATTTATGTAGGTTTGAATGTTATTGGTTTATTTTGAATTGTTCTTGTAAAATGTCAAATAGGATTGGTTTAAATAGTGCGGGAAAAACCCTGCACTCTGATTGGCTGGCAACTACGGCTGCTGGCTATAAGAAGCAGCTGTAGCCCAGCCAAGTCGGGTCCATTCGAGCTGTAGTCACTTAATAAACTCTTCACTGAAGCTCTTCGCGTCTGACTCTTCATGCAAACTTAACACAAACCCCTTTTATTTTAGTTCAATGGCTGTGAATTATCGTCATTCACAGCCTGGAATGAGTTTTAAACTGGCTGTAATTAGTCCCAAGGACGTCTGCCAAAATTCCTTGGGAGAAGTCTGATAAGAAAGCACCTTTATCTGACTTGAAGTGCTGCCAACGATTAAAGTCCCAATTAGTCTTTCCAAAACCAGAGAACAATTTCACCAGCTTTCAGAGCACTTCCTTTATAGCTTATGGGAGGGGCAATCACCTCATAGCCTCACTCATGAGTCGCCCCTTCTGTTTCAGCTGCTCTCGCCTTCTAGCAGCTCTGTGCACACCCACACTGGGAACAGGCTCCCCTTGTTCCTCTGCCTCACTGCTGCCAGACTCCAGAGGCTCCGGAGGCAGCACCCCACTCTCAGATGGTCCTGGCCCCCTCTCTGCATCGGATGCAGGACCCTCATCCGAGCCCTCCCCAGACTCCCGGACTGGTCCCCTTTCTTCCCCACTGTCCGATTCTGCTGCTGTCTGCACAGCCTGCCGGCAAACCACAACATTTATAATCCCTTGGTAAGGCCACACTTGGAATACTGCACCCAGTTTTGGTCACCACACTATAAAAAAGACGTTGAGACTCTGGAAAGAGTGCAGAGAAGAGCAACCAGGATGATTAGGGGGCTGGAGGCTCAAACATTCGATGGTTGGAGGAACTGGGTATGTCTAGTCTAATGAAAAGAAGGACTAGGGGAGACATGATAGCAGCATTCCAGGATTTGAGGAGCTACCAGAAAGAAGTCAATTTATTTTCCAAAATACCTGAAGGCAGGACAAGAAACAACAGGTGGAAACTAACCAAAAAGAGAAGCAACCTGGAATTAAGGAGCAATTTCCTGACAGTTAGAACAATTAATCAGTGGAATGACTTGCCTCCAGAAGTTGTAAATGCTCCAACACTGGAAGTTTTCAAAAAGATGTTGGATAACCATTTGTCTGAAGCAGTGTAGGGTTTCCTGCCTAAGCAGGGGGTTGGGCTAGAAGACCTCCAAGGTCCCTTCCAACTCTGTTATTCTATTCTAAAGTTGCCAAATTTTGGGTGCGTTCCACAAGTTAGCCCATTTGAGGTATGTTAATTCAAAATGTGTTGCTCTGAAGAGGCACCGTTTCACCCAATCAAAGGTTACAAACAATCAAACAGACGCGTAGCATAGATTTGTTTGTTTCATGAATATTTTGGGTACTTTCAGAAGCAAATGCGAATTCATGATGAAGTCCCAGGCTGCGCATGAAGGTTATGATCGTGCTCATATTATATTATCATGCTTTTCTGAATAAGCAAAAAAAAAAGGCAGCATTCACATTACACCAAAACAAACCACAGCAGCTGGAATTGCTCAATCGTATTTCGGTTTCTCTGTGTGGTTAATTTACAATTACAGTATTATGGAAATCCAAAATTAAAAAAGAGGATTGAGCTAATAACCACTGTTCAATTATCTATGCACAGGTAAGCATGTTATGGGAGGGGGGAAATCACATTTTGCAGGTAAACTATTCCTTAGGAGTTCCAGGTTAGATAGCCTTATCTTTTCATAACATCATCCCTGTTTATTGCTATTATTTTTGCAATTTAATTAAGTGCTACGTAAAGAATTCACAGGTGTTGGTCTGATCATTTTCTTTTTATAGAATCATTGCTGTGATGTAGCCCTCAATTTACAATCACAACTGAGCCCAACATTTATGTTGCTGAGTGAGATAGTGGTTAAGTGAATTTTGCCACATTTTACGACCTGTCTTTAACAGATTAACAGGGTTGGAAGGGACCTTGTAGGTCATCTAGTCCAACCCCCTGCCCACGCGGCAGACCCTGCACCATTTCTGACAAATGGCAGTCCAATCTCTTCTTGAAAGTCTCAAGTGATGGTGCTCCCACAACTTCCAAGGGCAACTTCTGTTCCATGGGTTGATTGTTCTCCCTGTCAGAAAGTTTCTCCTTATTTCCAGGTTGAATCTCTCCTTGATCAGTTTCCATCCATTATTCCTTGTCTGGCCTACAGGCGCTTTAGAAAATAGCTTGACCCCTTCCTCCCTGTGGCAGCCCCTCAAATATTGGAAGACCGCTATCATGTCTCCCCTGGTCCTTCTCTTCACCTGCCTTGCCACAGCTACTGATTGAATTATTGTTAAATTAGTAACCCGGTTGTTAAGTGACTCTGTCAGATGATCACAAAAGAAGATCACACAGTGTAACCGTCATAAATACGAACCAATTGCCAGGCATCCAAATTCTGATCAGGTGACCATGGAGATGCTGCTACGGTCGTAAGTGTGAAAAACAGTCACAAGTCCCTTTTTTCAGTGCCTTGTAACTTCAGCCACTAAATGAACTGTTGTAAGTCAAGGACTACTGTTATTTTGCTGCCTGGAGCTGATGCCTTGTGGCTGCCCGTATTCTCTCTAGACTCGACATTGGTATCCAAATATAGATTTTTCTAAAGTTTTCATTTTATTGTATTTACTCATCTAGGTGAAATATTAATCTATAATATATTGCTTGTTCGTGTATGATACGTCGTACGCTAAATAAATAAATTCACAGGTGTGGTTGCTATACACTTACGTAGCAAAAGAGGAAGCAAATGGTTTTAACTATCTCTTGCAGAGTCATCCTCTTAGATCAGGGTGGAAAACAATGGCCCTTTTATGAAAGGCTCAGGAATTCTGGGAGTTGAAGTCCACAAGTCATAAAATCGCTCCCCGCCCCTGCTCATAGATTAACAGAAGGGACCTTGTAGGTCATCTAGTCCAACCCCCCACATACCATTGAGGTTTCTCTGATTCTTGTTTATATCGCTCTTTTTCAATGATACTGCAGATTAAGCTAGGAACGTGACTGTTTTTCCTAAGATATTGGCTGGGACTCCCAGAATTCCTAGCTGGGACTACAACTCCCCTGATTCCTAGCTTGGAGAGATACTAGTTGGGAATTGGAGTCCTAAACTGGAAGTGATGAGTGAGAAGGCTATGCAGATAATTACAACCAAGCCTCATGGGACTGGCTGGGGAGGATGGGTGCTGGAGCTGGATGCCTAGAAAAGCCTTATGGGACTGGCTGGGGAGGATGGGTGCTGCAGGTGGATGACTAGAAGAGCTTTATGGGACTGGCTGGGGAGGATGGGTGCTGCAGGTGGATGACTAGAAGAGCTTTATGGGACTGGCTGGGGAGGATGGGTGCTGCAGGTGGATGACTAGAAGAGCCTCATGGGACTGGCTGGGGAGGATGGGTGCTGCAGGTGGATGACTAGAAGAGCTTTATGGGACTGGCTGGGGAGGATGGGTGCTGCAGGTGGATGACTAGAAAGCTTTATGGGACTGGCTGGGGAGGATGGGTGCTGCAGGTGGATGACTAGAAGAGCTTTATGGGACTGGCTGGGGAGGATGGGTGCTGCAGGTGGATGACTAGAAGAGCCTCATGGGACTGGCTGGGGAGGATGGGTGCTGCAGGTGGATGACTAGAAGAGCTTTATGGGACTGGCTGGGGAGGATGGGTGCTGCAGGTGGATGACTAGAAGAGCCTCATGGGACTGGCTGGGGAGGATGGGTGCTAGAGCTGGATGCCCTGACATGGGGCTGGCTGGGGAGGATGGGTACTGCAGCTGGATGCCTAGAAGAGCCTTATGGGACCATCTGAGGATGAGTGATGATTCTGCATGCCCCGAGAGCAGCCCCATGGGATCGGCAGGGGAGAATGGGTCCTGCAGCTGAGGGGGGGGCGGGTGGGAGACTGAACCACGCAAATGCTCCAAGCTCTCCCCATCCCTCCTTCCCTCCCTCTCTCTCTCTCTCTCTCTCTCTCTCTCTCTCGGCCGGGCCGGCGGCGATGACATCATCCCTGCCGGAGCCTGACGCAGCTTCTATTTTTAGGGGGCCAATGGGAGGGCCCCCGCCGGGGTCACGTGGCTCGCGGGCAGGTGGCTGAGCCGGCGCGCGCGCGGGCGCGCAGGCGCGGGCGGGGTGAAGAGCAGGAGTTGTCGCGGGAGCGAGCCCGGCGCGCGCGTCCCCTGACGCCTCCCGGGCTCCGTCGCTCTTTCCGCCGCTGCTGCTGTTGCTGAGACGCCCGCGGGGAGGAAGGGAAGGGAAGGGGAGGCTGGCCATGCACCTGCCCGCACCTGCCGGCTAGCCAGCCAGCCAGCCAGCCAGAGGGGCGCCTCTCGTTCTCCCTGCTGCTGCCCTGGGGGCCCCCATGGGAAGGGGCCGGTCCGGAGGCGCGCCCGGGCCCCGCCTGCCTGCTCCCTGCTCGGGGATGCCGCCGCCGCCGCTGCCGCTGATGCCGGCTTGAAGGGAGCCGGCTGGGAGGAGAAGGAGGAGGAAGAGAAGCAGCTGCAGCAGCGGCAGAGCCGCCTTGACCTTGCTCGGGACGCCGCTCCGCAACCTGTTGGCCGCATCTGCGAGGAGGAGGAGGGGGAGATACAGGGGGTCTCCTCTGCCGGCAAGCCGCTTGCCGACCGGTGCAGCCCCGCCAGGCCGCTGCCCAAGCGGTCCATCCCTCCTTCCTTCCCTCCATTCCTCCATCCTTCCCTCCCTCCATCCCTCCATCTATTCCTCCCTCCCTCCCTCCACCCCTCCTTCCCTCCATCCCTCCATCTATCCCTCCTTTCATCCCTCCCTCCCTCCCGGAGCGTCAGGGGACCCCCGTTGACCGGCTGGCACTGGGAGGAGGGGGTCTCTTCAGGCCCCTCTGCTTCCTCCCCCCTCTTCAGAGGCTTGCTTGGTCTACCCGCAGCCCCCTCTTGAGGGGGGGACCCTGAACTGGAGAGCCTGCAGCCCCCCCTCCTTCGATGTGACCCACGGCTGCCACTGCTGCTGCTGAGGACTTCAACTCACCTGAATTCTCCACCACCCCCCACTCCCTACACACACCTGAGATTGGCAAGGAGCCAGACTGGGACTGGCGACCCCCCCCCAACCCCCTCCCCCCGGCCATCCCTTACCTGGACAGGTGATGGGGTTCCCGCTGTTGAATCCAGAGGGGATGCCCGGCGCCCCCCTGAGAGGTTAAAAGCAAAGCCGGGCATCACCCAGGGTTAAGCTGCCAGACGGACAGACGGACTATCCCGCTTAACGACATGGAGACCAAAATCCCTCCGGCCGTCACGCCGACCAGCCCTTCGTCCCCGGGGCTGTCTCCGGTGCCGCCTCCGGATAAAGTGGACGGTTTCTCCCGCCGGTCGCTGCGCCGGTCCCGCCAGAGGCGATCGCACAGTTCTTCCCAGTTCCGGTACCAGAGCAACCAGCAGGAGCTGACGCCTCTCCCACTGCTGAAAGGTAGGACTGGGGAAGGGGGGGAACTGGCTGGTCTGGCTGGATTTCAGAACCCTGCCCCATGGGGTTTTGGGGGCTTTTGTCAGATGCCCAGGGTTAAGCCGCCCCCAGCCCACCCAACTTGGGTGCCACTTGGATGCCAGCCTGGCCCGAGAAAAGGCAGCCATGCCAAGCTGTGACCCACTCCCCCTGCCCCTGAGACAGGCCAAACCCAAATAGAAGGCCGAGTTGGAAAGGGGCATTGGAGGTCTTCTAGTCCAACCCCCTGCTCAGGCAGGAAAAGCTGTAAATCAGTTCAAACAAAATGAATCCCAAGTTCCTGAAAAGTGCAGAATTTGCTCAAATAAACTGTGGTTTGCTTATTTGTGAGTCCCGTTGAGGATACGGTAGCTTGTTAAAGGATGGCTTGTTAGTACCGTGCAATTTTGGGTGGTTTCATACAGTGAAACTCTGGGGTAATTTATTCTTTTTATAGGTTTAAGCCTCTATTATTTTTACTAATGCAAGTGAAGGGGGTTGGACTAGAACACCTCTCAAGGTCTCTTCCAAATGTATTATTCTATGTTCTAAGGTGGCAAACATGCCTAACATTCCTTCCTTCTCCTGTTTTATCCCACAACAGCCCTGCAAGGTGGGCTGGGCTGAGACAGAAGGACTGGTTGAGAGTCACCCAGCTGGCTTTTGTGCCTAAGGTGGGACTAGAACTCCCTGTCTCCTGGTTTGGCTTGAGCCGGCGATCAATAAGCCAGAGCCATGCAGTTGAGATCTTCATGTATTAGGTTTTTATCCTGCTTTTATTACTGTATATAAGTAACCCAAGGCAGAAACAAGTACCTAATACAGGTAGACCTCAACTTACAACAGTTCATTTAGTGTCCGTTCAAAGTTGCAAACGGCCCTGAAAAGAGTGATTTAGGACCGGTTTTTTTCCAGCATGCCCGTGGTCGTGTGATCAAAATTTAGATGCTTGGCAACTGACTCGTATTTATGACGGTTGCAAGTGTCCCAAAAATCACGTGATCTCCTTTTGCGACCTTCTGACCAGCAGAGATAATGGGGAAGCCAGATTCACTTAACAACCGAGTGACTTAACAACTTCAGGGATTCATTTAACAACGGTGGCAAGAAAAGCTGTAAAATGGGGCAGTAGCACTAGCCTTTAGATTTATATACTGCTTCACAGCCCTCTCTAAGCAGTTTACGGAGTCAGCCTGTTTGCCCCCAACTATCTGGGTCCTCATTTTACGGACCTTGGAAGGATGGAAGGCTGAGTCAACCTTGAGCCAGTTAGGATAGAACTCCTGACTGTGGGCAGAGTTAGCCTGCAATACTGTATTCTAACAGGAAGGAAGGAAGGAAGGAAAGGAAGGGAAAGAAGGGAAGGGAAGGGAAGGAGGGAGGGAGGGAGGAGGAAGGAAGGAAGGAAGGAAGGAAGGAAGGAAGGAAGGAAGGAAGGAAAGGAAAGAAGGAAGAAAGGATGGAAGGGAAGGAAGGAAGGGAAGGGAAGGAAGGAAGGATGGAAGGGAAGGGAAGGAAGGAGGGAAGGAAGGAAGGAAGGAAGGAGAAAGATAGCCCTTAGACTTATATACCGCTTCACAGGGATTTACAGCCTTCCAAGTGGTTTACAGAGTCAGCCTATTTGCCCCCAACAATCTGGGTCCTCATTTTACCCACTCGGAAGGACAGAAGGCTGAGTCAACCTTGAGCCAGTCAGGATCGAACCGCTGGCAGTGGGCAGAGTTAGCCTGCAATACTAGATTCTGATAACTGGGAAGGGAGGGAGGGAGGGAAGGAAGGAAGAAAAGGAAGGAACTAAAGGAACAAAGGAAGGAAGGAGCACTTAGATTTATATACCGCTTCACAGTGCTTCACAGGCCTCTCTAAGCAGTTTCCAGAGTCAGCCTATTTGCCCCCAACAATCCGGGTCCTCATTTTACCCACCTCGGAAGGACGGAAGGCTGAGTCCACCTTGTTAAGTCAAACTCACTTAACAAATGTTTCACTTAGCAGCATAAATTTTGGCCTCAATGGTGGTTGTCCCTCAAGGAGTACCTGTAAGTTTGAACATAAACTCACCCCACTGCTAGTCTGCCCTGCAAGTTTAACCCACAGAAAGCAAACTTAAAAATTAAGTTAACCACAGTTGTGGTGCCAATTGCTCGGTTTTGAAGTGGCTAAGTTAAATGTTTCAGAATCTAGGACTGGGAGGGACCTCGGAGGTCTTCTAGTCCAGCCCCCTGCTCAGGCAGGAGACACTTATACCATTTCAGACAAATGGCTGCCCAATCTCTTCTTAACAACAGTTATGGAGACTCCACACCTTCTGGAGGGAAGCTGTTCCACTGGTTAATTGTTCTCACTGTCAGGAAATTCCTTCTTAGTTTCAGGTTGCCTCTCTCCTTGTTCAGTTTCCATCTGTTGTTTCTTGTCCTGCCTTCTGGTGCTTTGCAGAATTGGCGGATCCCCTCTTCTCTGTGAGATCCCCTTAAATAATGGAAGACAGTTGTCATCTCCCCCCCTGGTCCTTCTCTTCATTAGACTAAACATTCCCAATTCCTGTCACCTTTCATCGTATGTTTTAGCCTCCAAACTCCTTAATCATCTTCATGGTTCTTCTCTGCACTCTTTCCGGAGTCTTAATGTCGTTGTTGTGTGAACCAACCTCACTCTGGCTCGCATTTAGCTAGTAGAAGAGAAACTTTGAGAAATGTTGAAGAAGGCAGCCACAAAACTCCTGCAACCTGGTTTTGGAGACTTCCATTCTTGGGAAAACTTTCAAGAGTGGGGCATCTGTTTTTCGCCTACAGGGGCCAGCTCTCACAACACACTACTTTAATCTACGTTCCAACGGAGCGGGGCACTTTGTGGTCCACTGCATTAGCCTTTGATTTAGCCCAGAGGTCCCCAAACGTGGCAACTTTAAGACTTGTGGATTTCAACTCCCAGAATTCTGGGAGTTGAAGTCCACAAGTCTTCAAGTTGCCAAATTTGGAGACCTCTGATTTAGCCCCATTGTGTGAAACATCCATCACCTTAGGCCATGAAATATATAGGTATGGTTTGTATGAATGCAGCAATCGTGGTAAGCAGAGTTTAAGCGTGTTCTGTGAATGCAGCCAAGAAATTCCAGCTCCATCTGTGACAGGATTCAAGGAAAAGATGTTGAGGAAGTGCCTAATTTATTGGAGAGTCCAGAAACCTGCTATGTTAGTATGGGGGAACAACAGGCTGAAGTTGATAACACAAACTTTGTATTCTTGAGATGGGCAACAAATTAGTGTGCACCCGTGCTTCGCTAGGAAACTATGTGGTTAGTTTTTGGGAAGGAAAATAAGGGGGCGGATTCTGCCTCTTCCTACCAGCATCCATCGGTATTCATCTGGCTAGCATTCTGTCAGCGTGTGAGAGAGTTGAGGGCTGTTTGGAAACTGAAACAGTATTTGCTGTATGAGTGAGAAGGAGACAGCAAGGAGCCTGGGCGTGGCTTAGCTCAACTGTTCTGTACTAAAGCTGCTTGGTGCTCTGAAACTGAAACTCCTCTGCTTGTGTTTTGCCTTTGGAAGAGATTTCTTTTCAGGTGGGGAGGGGGAGTAGAATACCTTAGCATCAGAGCGTGTTAATAATAATAATAATATAGGAAATACTAATGCTCTGATGGTTATTTTGAAAAATCCTTTTGTAGCGAGCACCTAGAAGCCAAGAGGAATCTACGTGCCAAATTTCAAGTTTGTAGGCTTTATGGTTCTGGAGATTTTGTGATGATGCCTGAGTGGTATTTCGCTTTTTATATATATAGATTTTCCTAGGGAGATGACTTGGTTTAATGCAGCTTCCTGGGTCACAGTCTTGAGAAGGTGGGTAGGCAGGAGATGGCCGAGAAATTTTGGGTCAGAGGTTGGATCCTCGGGGGGGGATGGGACTAAAATTATAGGTGTGTTTGTAGGAAAGGACCATCCCCGGTCTTGCTTTTTTCCCAGCATCTTACTTAAGGGATTATTTTCTAAGGCTCCTGGGGGAAATGCAGGAATTTGGCTGGAATCAGTGGGGGAGAAGCTGTTATCGATTGCTAGTAAAAATGATAGGAAGGAAATCATTTTACTGATGATCTCTTGGCCGAAATGCAAACCTTAATGATCGCTAAACAGCCGAAGAGCCATTAAACACATTACGTATTACGAAGAAAGGGCCAAGGCAGATTAGAAGGAAATAACAAAACTCTCTCTCTCTCTCTCTCTCTCTCTCTCTCTCTCTCACACACACACACACACACACACACACACACACACACGGAGAGAAGGGGATATAACTGGAGCCGTGCCCCACCCCAGCTGAACAACAATATCGTGGCAAAGGAGGATTTCATTGCAACAAAATATTTCTCTGTTTGAAAAATAATAAATGGGAGAAACTTAAAGAAACATTTTGTCTTTTTTTTGGGAGGCTTGAAGAAAAGAACAAAAGGAAAATCAGGTCCTCACCAAAGAAAAACAAACCCAAATGTGAAACAGCAAGAGTTTTTTTTCACCATCAAACCTTCTGCCTGTCCATCCATTTTTCTAGCTATCCTCCCCAGCCTTCCCCTATTTTTCCTTTCCGTCTATCCTTCCTTCTTCCTTCCTTTCTTTTTCTGTATATCTATCATCCATCTGTCTCCATTTATCTACCTACCTACCACTCAGCTGCTTCTATTTATTCACCCATCTTCTATCTACTCATCCTTCATTTGTTCCATCTGTCTCCATTTATCTACCTACCTACCACTCAGCTGCTTCATTTATTCACCCATCTTCTATCTACTCATCCTTCATTTGTTTGTTCTGTCTCTCCCCTCTCTCCCCTCCATCCTGGAACTTAACCCTCAAAATGTCAATCCAAATCTTTCCCTATCTCAATAAATAAATATTAGACATCATAAAATAAATAATAAATAAAATAGAAAAATAAAAATAATAAAATAATAATGCATTTATTAATAATAAAACAAAAATAGCATTGACGTTATTATTAAATGTTTAAAAGAAATAATAAAATAAAAATATTATTAATAAATATGTAAATAAATATAATAAATAAATAATATTAAAAATGCATCATTTTAATAAAAATAATATTAGACAATAATAATGAAATAAAATCGTTTGATTAATGATAATGTTTAAAATAAAAATATAAATAAAAATAATCAAAAATAATAATAATAAAAATAATGAACATTATTAAATAAATAATAATATTAAATAAAAATAAATAAAATATTGAAAATAAATAAATAAAGATAATATTAAATGTTTTAAAAATGTAAAAATATTTTTAAAAATAAATAAATAATAAATAAAATAATAATAAAAATAATAAAATAAATAAATAATAAACTTTTAAGAATTTTCATAAATAAAATAAATATTAAAAATAATAAAATAAAGATGTATATGTTTTAAATAAAATAATATTAAAAATAATAATGTTAAAATAATAATATTAATAAATGTTTTGTAAAAATAATAAATATGCATCTAATATAAAATAATAATGTTTTCTAAAAATATCTCTCTCCCCTCCTCCTCTCTCTCTCCTCCTTCCTCCTCCTCCTCTCTCCATCTCTCTCCTCTTCCCTCCCTCTCTCTCCCTCTCTCTCTTCTCCCTCCCTCTCTCTCTCTCAGCCAATGGGTGCATTTGATCCCTTTTCCAGATGTGGCCTCAATCCTCCCGAGATTCCTTGCTCCAGGAACTTGGTCATATTGGAAAGGTCATCTGATGCTGGAGTCTCTTCTCCTCGGTGTTGGAAGCCGTCAGCCTCCCAGCTGCCATGGTTACAGTTCCCGGGGGGCTGCCAAGAGCTGCTTGGGGCCCCAAGGGGCACCGGGGAACACAGGAGATGGTGACAACATGCCCAGGGCAGCCACAGTCACAACCAGCCTTCTGCCCTCCGTGCCATTCCCGACAGGGTTCCTTGCTCCGAATGCCTGCTGGCGAGGAGCTGACGGTGGCAACTGCTTGGCACCCGTGCGATGGCCATCCTGAGGTTTTCTGGGACCCGGGTTTGCAGCTTGCAGCTCTCTTCCCCCTGCCAAGTCTGAAATCAGTGTGGAGAAGAGCAGCCAAGGTGATTAAAGGCCCGGAGACTAAAACATCTGAAGAGCGGTTGCAGGATTTGGGTCTGGCCAGTCTAGAAGGACCAGGGGAGACATGATAGCAGCATTCCAGCAAAGAAGAGGGACTCAGTTTATTTTCCAAAGCACCTGAAGGCAGGACAAGAAACAACAGATGGAAACTCATCAAGGAGAGAAGCAACCCAGAATTAAGGAGAAACTTCCTAACAGTGAGGACAATTAACCAGTGGAACTGCTTGCCACCAGAAGTGGTGGGTGCTGCATCCCTGGAGGTTTAAAGAGATTGGAGATTGTCTAGGAAATGGTATCGGATCTCATGCTTGAGCAGGGGGCTGGACTGGAAGACCTCCAAGGTCCCTTCCAACTCTATTCCCATTAAATGGCAGCAGAATTATCCTATTGGAGGATCCCCATGGGAAGCGGGGGGGATGTTTTGATATGTGGGGAGAAATCCTTTTGGCTGCAATTAATGACTTTAATTACAACCTTCAGCCTTTGAAAAGCAGCTTTACTTTCATTGACTGTTTTGAGCTGGTCAAATGCGCCCGGCTTGCACTAAATCAAAATATAGATGAGTAATTTGTGAATCTCTACAAGTTGTTTGTTTAGTTTTCTGGTCACTGACAAGCTAAGTAAGATACAGGGAGTATTAATTTAATTTAATTTAATGTTTGGACTTGTATGCCGCCCTATCTCCCGAAGGACTCAGGGCGGCTCACATCATAAAAATTAACAATACAAAAGTTAAGATTACTAAAATTGAATTAAAGCCAAGCCAAACAAAATTTAAAACAAATAAAACTAGATATTAAAACAAATTTTAAAAACCCACCCCACCTCAGTCCAGGCCTATATCCTATAGCCTATATCAGTGGTGGCTAACCTTTCTGGGCTCCTGTGCCAAAAATTGTTAACAGATAACAGATAATCAGTTGGAAGGGAACTTATAGGTCATCTAATCTGGGGGATCCTACACCATTTCTGACAAATGGCAGTCCAATCTCTTCTTTAAGGTCTCAAGTGATGAAGCTCCCACAACTTCTGAGGGCAAGCTGTTCCATTGGTTGATTGTTCTTGTGCGCCCGCTGGGGCTCGCGCGCCCGCATGCCAGCATCCAGAAAGCAATGCGCCCCCCCATGCCCCCTGCGCATGCGGTATTACAGGAAGTGATGATACAGGCCTATTATTCGGCCTGCAAAGCCTGCAGAGGCTTCAGGAAGTGATGAAACGGGCCTATTATTCGGCCTGCAAAGCCTGCAGAGGCTTCAGGAAGTGACAAAACAGGCCTATTATTCGGCCTGCAAAGCCTGCAGAAGCTTTTTTCAAGCCTCCGGGAGGCCGAAAAAGGCCTCAAACCAGCCAAAAATCAGCTGTGAGGCACGCGCATGCGCAGTGAAGTAAGTTTGCCTGCGGCTCGCGTGCCGGCACAATTGGCTCTGCATGCCACCTGTGGCACGCATGCCATAGGTTCACCATCACAGGCCTATATCCTATATGGGGAATTCTGGGAGTTGAAGCCCACACACGTCTTCAAGGTGTGGCCAAGGTTGAGAAACATGGTTTGTTCAAAAGTTTCCCATCCTTAATGAAAAGAGGTGTCCTTCCTTGTTTGCTGTTCAGAGGGAAAAAGGTTTTATCTATACTAGCTCAAAGGGTCCTTGTTCATAAGGTTTTTATCAGTAGCAAAGAAAGCCAGAAGTTTCCTCCCTTTGCCCCAGCATGCTCCCTGTTTGACTCCCTAATTTTCCCGACATTTCCTTGTTTCTCTTGCATTCTTTTTTCTTTCCTTTTTTTTTGTCTGTGTGTTTTATGCTTTTCTGAATTTTAATAAACTTTTGGGAGGGAGAAAAGAAAAATGAAAGCTTTTTATCTGGGAAAAGTCAGAGGTTATTTAACGCATTCTTCCTCAACCCTCGGTCTGTAAAGAGTGCAGAGAGTCAGTATCAGAATAGAGCTGGAAGGGACTCCAGAGGTCTTCTAGTCCAACCCCCTGCTCAGGCAGGAGCCCCTATTCCATTCTGGATAAATGGCTGTCCAGTCTCTTCTTGAAAACCTTGGTTGTTGGAGAACCCACAACTTCTGGTGGCAAGCAGTTCCACTGGTTAATTGTCCTCACTGTCAGGAAGTTTCTCCTTAATTCCATGTTGCTTCTCTCCTTGATGAGTTTCCATCTGTTGTTTCTTCTCTGCCTTCTGGCGCTTTGGAGAATAGCTTGACCCCTTCTTCTTTGGGGCAGCCCCTCAAATGCTGCAATGCTGCTATCATGTCCCCCCTGGTCCTTCTCTTCTTTAGACTGGCCAGACCCAAATCCTGCAGCAATTCTTCAGATGTTTTAGTCTCCAGGCCTTTGATCATTTTAGTTGCTCTTCTTTGCACGTTTTTTTCCAAAGTCTCAACATCTTTTTTTGTAGTGTGGTAACCAAAACGGGATGCAGTATTTCAGGTC
The DNA here is from genome assembly GCA_009733165.1 of Naja naja. Classification (NCBI taxonomy): domain Eukaryota; kingdom Metazoa; phylum Chordata; class Lepidosauria; order Squamata; family Elapidae; genus Naja; species Naja naja. Next base: position 5,278,226 of record CM019166.1, read on the forward strand.
TGGTCTTACTAAGACTTTATAAAGCGGTAGTAATACGTCACGTGATTTTGATTCTATGCCTCTGTTTATCCAGCCAAGGATTGTATTAGCTTTTCTGGCTGCTGCCGCACACGGCTGGCTCGTGATTTAAGTCCCAGAACTGGTCCCGCACAAGCGAGCACAACCCCAACCGCACATGTGCGGGATGCAGGAAGCGTATGAAACCACATTGCCCCATGGTAAAACCAGCTCTCCATGCAGACCGGTCCCCAGTGCCCAAAAGATTGGGGGCCACTGCTATAAGGCACCCCCTCCCCCCGATTTTTACCCTGAGCAAGTTGATGGCCCTAGAAATTTTCATCAATAAATCAACGAACAAACCGTGAGAGAATCAGGCTGAAAACTGAGGGAAATTTAAGAGAGGCTAATGCCAAATTAGCTTCGCTTAGCAAGCTGAAACCAACAGGACGCTGTTGAAAAGGGAATTATCCTTTTGCTCGGTAATAAATGTGTGTGTGTGGAAGCTGTTTTTGATCACAAGCGGAGTGTGAATCAGCAGTGTGAGAGATGATGATTTAAAAAAATAAAAGGCCATTTTAGGCTCCATCAACAGAAGTGGTCACAGGATTTTCACTGTCTTCTGTGCCAGTCAGCCGCTTCCTCTAAACCTCGTGCGCCTCTTTTTAAAGCAAAGCATTATTATTATTATTATTATTATTATTATTATTATTATATTTTTAGTGAGATTCACAGCCTTTGAGGCTGGTTGGTAGCTCAACAGTTCGAGTCCTAACCAAGGACCTAGGAACTGATAAGGTAGCGTTGGAGGATATAAGTAGGGTGGGTTTTTTGTAAAATCAGGGTATTCAAGTCTGATAAATTCAGGATTTCCAAATATTGAGGCAGCCCTTTAGGTATTGCTCCAAGAGCTCCAATTACAATTATTATTATTATTATTATTACTATTACTATTACTATTATTTATTGCACATTTTCCAAACATTTACACCACGTTTCCATTTTTGACAGTACATCAGAGTCATTCCTATTTCCATAGTAATACTTTCGTTTTCAATTCCTGGTATATTTCTCTACTATTTGTACAATTGTATTTACCTTTTTATAATTCCTTATATATACATTTCCTGCAACTTTCCAGTATTTTTATACATATTCTTTACTTTTCTCCTTTAGCCACTCATACCACATGTCCCAAATCTTAATAATATTCTGTTTCCTCCTTATCTTTAAACTCCATCGTTCGTTTGTCCATTTCTGCACATCCAAGCACTTTTTAAAATCACCGTATCTTCTGTGGGGGTATTGGTCTGTTTCCAGTGTTGTGCGAAAACAATTCTGGTCGCCCGTCGGTATGTGAAATCTATGAAGCAAAGCATTTTAAGCGGGAGTTGTGCCGATGTGAAATCATGAAAAAAATGGAAAAGGCTTGCAAAAAAGGGACGGAGACGTGGAGTGGGAACTGGGAGGAGAGGCATGGAGGCCGCCAGAAATGTTTAGCTTTGAGAAAGAGACTGGGTTTTTCCAGAGCAGACATGAAAGGGAGGATGTCAACTCATAAAATATTTCTATGGTCTTTTTAGAGGTGCCAACACAAAGGGAGAGAGGAGCAGTGCAAAACCGAAACTGCATTCCATGAATGTTTTCAAAGATAGTAACTAGGTGACTGAAGTTTCTGCCGCGCAAATATCTAACTGGAGAGCATGATTGATGACTCTTGGCTATGGAGGTATCCCATTGGAGAATATGAATTATGATACACCCAGGGGTTGGGGGAAAACCAGGGTCAAGAATGAGAATGAATTATGTGTCTCAGAGTCGGCTACACCCAGGCAGTGCCGCCATGTTAACTCCCAATAAATCCTTTTAAGTTTTGGAAGGTTGGCTCAAGACTCATGATTTAAATGGGGGTAACTGCCGGAATCCTGACAGAGGACTTCCTACTCCTACTCTGTGAAATTTTATCTATTTATTTTATTTTATTTATTTTATTTATTTGTCAAAAGCTTACCATACAACAGAAACAAGAATAAACATAAGTTTAAATACAAGAAATAGGAACAGGGACAGTAGGCACAATTGTGGGCTTATGCATGCCCCTTACAGACCTCTCTTAAAGCATGCTGGATGGGGAATTCTTGGGAGGTGAAGTCCACCCATCTTAAAGCATGCTTGCTAGGGAATTCTGGGAGTTGAAATCCACCCCTCTTAAAGCATGCTGGATGAGGAATTCTGGGAGTTGAAATCCACCCCTCTTAAAGCATGCTGGCTGGGGAATTCTGGGAGTTGAAATCCACCCATCTTAAAGCATGCTGGCTGGGGAATTCTGGGAGGTGAAGTCCACCCATCTTAAAGCATGCTGGCTGGGGAATTCTGGGAGGTGAAGTCCACCCATCTTAAAGCATGCTGGCTGGGTGATTCTGGGAGTTGTAGTCCACCCAATTTAAAGTTGACATGATTGAAAATCACTGTTATAAACTGGTGGTTGAGACAAATTTTGTGATCAGTGTGTGTGAATCCACCAGAATTACACTGGGAATTATACTTAATCTTCTTTTTAAAAAAAATACTAAAAATACTTCTTTTTTACCACAAAAAAAAGTGTAGGTATTTTTTTAAAAACCTGGGAATTAGATTACTTAATCTTTTTTAAAATATCAAAAATGCTTCTTTTTCACACAACCTTGTATAGTTTTTTTTTTTTAAATATTCATCTGCTAATTTGAATGTATAGGTATACTGGGCTGGTGGAGGAATCCTGGGTGTTGAAGCCCACACATCTTAAAGTTGTCAAGTTGAGAAACCCTGATTTAGGACGGTGCTTCCTAAGAGCTGAGAACAACTCGATAGCACCAAAACCAAAAAGATATTTGCTGGATGTCTCGAAGCACAAGTTAGGCGCTCACCTCTCCGGGATGCTTTGATTTAAATTCCTGCGCCGAGCAGAGAGGTTCAGCCTGATATCCTCAAGGAAACCTTCCAAAACTAGAGTTCTGTGCCTGCAGATCTCAAAAATCCCCATTTGTGAGCTGAGATATTTGGGGTGACAAGAGGACAGCAGCAGACTTAAACTAACCTTCAGGGTTAGCTTTCCTGGTGCGTCTAGTCCATTGGTAGGGGGGTTGTGTGTCTGTATTTACCGGGCGATTTGTAAACATTTGAAGCATTCTTCTTGGCCCTATTTTTGGAAAGGAACAAAGTCACTGAAAATAGAGCAAAGTTGTGCTTGCAAAGGCCACGAAAGATCAGCAGCAGAGCTAAGCTGTGGGAACACAGGAAAAGGTCAAGGAACCGTTGGTATCGCATTTCAGCTTCTTCCAAAGCTTAATAGCCCTGCAAATTTAAATGTAGACTTACGTCTGCAATATAAGCTTATAATATATTTATGGCTGCTTAGTCAGTTATATCTGAGAGGTATACATGTCTATGGAGGTAAGCAGTTTATTTATTTATTTCCCCTGGAGGGAACTACACCCTTTTAAATTATTTTTTTAACCAGACGCACCCAGAAATTATTATTTTGCCACTGCAGGGATTTGAGGAAGTGAAGACTCTTGAGTTGAGCCTCACTTGCTTTTCTGTTTTTTTAATTACAAAAATTTTATTGAATACATTGTTAAAAACATTGGCCATGGTGTGATTGTCCTGGCAATCCTGTTTGTCATACGTATTATGGCATAAGGTGTTTTATATGCATTTATGCATTTATACACATTTTCTATTTCTACTCATCCGTTCTGCCCACGCTCCTATCCTTTAGATCCTTCCTTTTTCCCCACCATTGATAAACTTTATCCCATTCTTTGTAGTATTCTGTTTCGTCTTTGTCTTTTTAGAATAGAATAGAATAGAATAGAATAGAACAGAACAGAACAGAATTCTTTATTGGCCAAGTGTGACTGGACACCCAAGGAATTTGTCTTGGTGTAAATGCTCTCAGTGTACATAAAAGAAAAAAGACATTTGTCAGGAGTCAAGAATCATCAGGTACAACACTTAATAATAGTCATATTTCTAAAGTTAAGTTTGTCCATCTCAATGCAAGTCCAAATCTTTTTTAATACTTCATCTTCATCAGGAATTTCTTTTATCTTTCCACTTTTGAGCAAAAGCTAACCTCGCTGCGGTGACCACATGTATTATTAAGTAGGTCACCTTTTTTTTTTTTTGTATGAGTTGAGCCTCACTTTCTGGTGGGCTTGCAAGTTATTTTGGGAATGGTTTTCTGTTGGTGTTTGGATCCTGGGGACTCTTTAAAACGGGGGTCCCCAAACTTGGCAACTTTAAGACTTGTGGACTTCAACTCCCAGAATTCCCCAGGCAGCAGAGCTTTAAAAAAATGCACAGGTTGTAAGTCACCCATCTTTGAATTGTGATATTTCCTGTGTACAGCACTAAGCGATGAAGGTTTTACGAGCTATCTTTGGTGTATGGTGTAAAGTGCCATAATTAAAATATTCCGTTAATTGCTGTTGCGTGATGTTGCTCCATAGCAATTAGCCCCCAGAGATAGAAGGGGGGGGGGGCTTTTCCCAGGCTCTGTGGCATTAGAGATGCAGCTTTCCCAATGCAATTCTGAGCCATTGGTGCTTTCCAACAACTGGTTGGATTTCCGACGTTGTTGATGGTTGTATGCACATCTTTTGGTAATGCTCAGCAGCTCTGGTCTTTCCCTTCCCAAAAAATAGTGGAAAAGAGTGAAAGGATATGTCACGCGTGTTGCTCCAGGCACGTCACCAAAGCCAGATTGCAGTGAAGGGAAAGAGACAGCCATGTATGTGCTTCTGACATATGAGCCCTCTGCTTTCTCATATGGGATGCCATGTAAATTCTCACGGGGCCTCTGCTTCCTCGTGGAGGATCCCATTGTATGAGCTGTGATGGCACGGTGGCTAGAATTTACCATTGCAGACTGACTCTGCCCACTGCCAGCAGTTCGATTCTGACCAGCTCAAGGTGGACTCAGCCTTCCCTCCTTCCGAGGTGGGTAAAATGTGGGCCCAGATTGTTGGAGGCAAATAGGCTGGCTCTGTAAACCGCTTAGAGAGGGCTAAAGTGGTATATTAAAGCAGTTTAAGGGCTATTGCTATTGCTCTGAACAAGATGTAGAGGCAACAATGCCAGATCCAGTAATTCCTTGCAGAAAAAAAAACATGTTAGGTCTAAACCTCCAGTGCCAGTTACTCACTAACAACTCCTCAAGGTCAAGGGGTTAAAAGCACTCTGTGCATGCTCAGAGGACCACGCATGAAGGTTATCATCTAAAGACATCCCTTTTTTAAAAAAAAATCTTAGGGCATAATCCCGGCTCTTCTGTGGAGGAAGGGTGGGAACTCTGTCCCTACTCAGAAACTCTTGAGCATGCATTCTCATTGGCTCAAGGTTGGCTCAGCCTTCCCTCCTTCCGAGGCCGGTAAAATGAGGACCTAGATTTTGGGGGGGGCTAGAGGCTGATTCCATAAAAAGCTTAGGGCTGTAAACACATTGCAGTAGTATATAAATATTCTATTTTATTCTATTCCTTCATTCCAATATTTATTCTATTCTATTGCCATGGTGGCACAGTGGTCAGAGTGCAATATTGCAAGCTAACTCTGCAGACTGCCCGCAGGTCCATCCTAACAAGCTGAAGGTTGATTCAGCCTTCCGTCCTTCTGTGGTTGGTAAAATGAGGACCCAAATTGTTGGGGGCAAGAGGCTGCCTCTGTAAACTGCTTAGAGGGGGCTGTAAAGCACTGAGAAGTGGGATGTGAGTCTAAGGGCTTTCTTCCTTCCTCCCTCCCTCCCTCCATCCCTCCCTCCCTCCCTCCCTCCCTTCCTTCCGGTCAGAATGTAGCATTGCAGGCTAACTCTGCCCACTGCCAGCAGTTCGATCCTGACCGGCTCAAGGTCGACTCAGCCTTCTGTCCTTCTGAGGTCGGTAAAACGAGGACCCCAGATTGTTGGGGGCAAGAGGCCGGCTCCGTAAACCACTTAGAGAGGGCTGTAAATGCACCGTGAAGCGGGATATATACGTCTTAAGGGCTGTTGCTCTCTGCATGCTCACGGCTCCTCTGCTTTCCCCCTGCAGACGCTCCGGTTTCAGAGCTGCACGACCTTCTGTGCAAGAAGCTTCAGCAGTGCTCCATCGTCTTCGACTTCCTGGACTGCGTCGCTGACCTGAAAGGCAAGGAGATCAAGCGGGCAGCCCTGAACGAACTGGTGGAGTGCGTGGCCACCAACCGTGGCATCCTGATCGAACCACTCTATCCCGAGATCATCAAGATGGTAAAAAGCTTCTGCTTGTGAAGAGGGGGAAAAAAAAAAAAAAGAATTGAAACTTTGATCTTGGTTTTGTGGATCAGAAAGATTATTTCTGGCTAATTATATATTGATTTGTAAAAGCAAAAAGTGGAGGCTGGAGTTTGTTTATCTCGCACGGCGCTAGGAAGTGTTGGAAGTCAGTGCCCCCTTTTATTGATTTTCCTCTTCCCCCTTTTATCTCACACCCCCTTTTCCCCATTCCCTTTCCTTCCCTTAATTTCCTATTTTCTTATTTTATTTATTTTTTTGTATTTTATACAATAACTAGCTCTTATACCCCTGCTTCGCTACGAAACTATGCGGTTGGGCTTAGTTTTGGGGGAGGAAAATAAGGGGGAGGGAATTCTGCCTCTGCCTACCAGCCTCCATCGGTATTCATCTGACTAGCGTTGTGTCAGTGTGTGAGAGAATTGAGGGCTGTTTGGAAACTGAAACAGTATTTGTTGTGTGAGCAAGGAAGAGACAGCAAGGAGCCTGGGCGTGGCTTAACTCAACTGTTCTGTACTAAAGCTGCTTGGTGCTGTGAAACTGAAACTCCTCTGCTTGTGTTTTGCCTTTGGAAGAAATTTCTTTTCAGGTGGGGAGGGGGAGTAGGACTCCTTAGCATCAGAGCGTGTTAATAATAATAATATAGGCAATACTAATACTCTGATGGTCATTTCGAAGAATCCTTTCTTAGTGAGCTCCTAGAAGCCAAGAGGAACTGAGGTGCCAAATTTCAAGTTTGTAGGCTTTAAGGTTCTGGAGATTTTGTGATGATTTTGTGCCTGAGTGGTATTTCTCTTTTTATATATATATATATAGAGAGAGATTTCTAATCAGAATTACGCAAAGTCCTTGACTTAAGACCATAATTCAGAGCAGGCATATCCTTTTCATACAAGAGAGATTTGGAAACCCTCCTGGTTACATTCACACAGCACGATAAATGTGGCCCAATTTTAAGCTGAATTGGATGTACCTGGCCTATGGTGTGAATTCAGTCTCTTTGGTTGGTTTACATTTCCATGCTTGGTACAGAGTAAAAACTTAGTTCCTCTCATTAGATAATAATAATATTAATGTTAATAATAATATAGGCAATACTAATGCTCTGATGGTTATTTTGAAAAATCCTTTCTTAGGGAGCCCCTAGAAGCCAAGAGGAACCTATGGGCCAAATTTCAAGTTTGTAGGCTTGACGGTTCTGGAGATTTTGTGATGATGCGCGAGGGGCATTTCGCTTTTACATATTTAGGGGAGAAAAAGAAAAATGAAAAAAAAGACGGTAAAAGGCTGGCCAAAAACGTGCAGAGTAGTGGCAGCGGGGAACGATGGGCAGGTGAGTAGGAACCTGAACTCGTACTACAGGTGGTCCTTGACTTACGATCGCAGTAGAGCCCCACATTTCTGTTGCTAAGTGAGACAGTTGGTAAATGACCTTCGTTCCATTTTGTGACTTTTCTAGTCGCCGTTCAGTGAATCACTGCGGTCATTAAGTGAATCTAGCTTCCCCACTGACTTTGCTTGTCAGAAGGGGATCAACATGAACCTAGGACTCTGCAACCGTCATAAATGTGAATCAGTTGACAAGCATCTGGATTTTGATCACGTGACCATGGCAACCATCGTAAGTGTGAAAAATGGTCCTATGTCACATTTCTCACTGCCGTTGTAACTTTGGAAGGTCACTAAACGAACGGTTGTAACTCGAGGTCTCCGTGCACTAGCCTTCCTGAGTTTTTCGTTGCTCTGTTTCTGAAAGGAAGAAGGAAGAAACAACAATAAACAATAAATTCACAAAAACCACAATAAATTCCCGCGCGCCAGCCATCCCTCTGCTAAACAACTAATTCCCTCAACACTGTCCAACTATTTACAAAGTCTGCACTCCTATTACTATTAATCTTCTCATCACTCCTTATCGCCCATCCCCTCCCACTTGTGACTGCATGACTGTAACTTTGTCACTTGTATCCTTACAATTTATATTGACTGTTTCCTAGTATGATTTGATTGCTTATTGTACCCTATGACTATCATTAAGTGTTGTACCTGATGACTCTTGACTCTTGACGAATGTCAACCACACTTGGCCAATAAAGAATTCTGTTCTGTTCTATTCTATTCTATTCTATTCCATTCCATTCCATTCCATTCCATTCCATTCTATTCTGTTCTAACAACCTCAGTGATTCTTGATTCTTGACTCTTGACGAACGTATCTTTTCTTTTATGTACACTGTGAGCATTTGCACCAAGACAAATTTCTTGTGTGTCCAATCACACTTGGCCAATAAAGAATTCTATTCTATTCTATTCTTATTGTACCCTATGACTATCATTAAGTGTTGTACCTGATGATTCTTGACTCTGGACGGAAGTATCTTTTCTTCTTATGTACACTGAGAGCATTTACATCAAGACAAATTCCTTGTGTGTCCAATCACACTTGGCCAATAAAGAATTCTATTCTGTTCTGTTCTGTTCTGTCCTGTTCTATTCTATTCTATTCTATTCTTCCTTCTAATATTTATTCTATTCTATTCTATTCTAAAGAAAAATGAGGAAACGGAATTACTTATCCAAAGCATTATCATTAGACTTATCCAGTTAAAGATGATGCTGAGTTGAGGATGGCACACGTGCTGTCAAAAGAGGGGGGAAAAGATTAGATACCTTTTACATTGTGTTTTCAGGGAATCTGAGAAGTCGCCGTTAACTTTGCAGTTAAATTATTGGCATACCTAAACCTAAGCTTTCAGTCTTCCAACAGTTTAAAACAGGAGTTTCAAACTCAAACGTGGGAGCCGCATTACATAAAATGTGTTAATTCGTGGGCTGCATTCATAAAACATGCAAAGTTGTAAGAAACAGTCAACATTCATTCATAATTCATGGTTTAAATTAGTAAAACGAATGAATGTATAACTGCTTTGTAATGAATCACGGTTTAATTATTTTAAAAATTAAACCAAAATGGCACGATTGAAGGCTAAGGGAGCCAGTTTGGCATTGTACTTTAGGCCCCAGCCAGAAACCAGGCGAGGGTGAGTTCTAGTCCTGCCTTAGGCACGAAGCCAGCTGGCTGACCTTGTGCCTGTCACTCTCCCTCAGCCCTGCGAAGGGGACAATGGCAAACCACTTAGAGCTATTTGCAATGGCAGATCCTTAGAATGAAGGAGAAACTTTCTGACAGTTAGAACAATTAACCAGTGGGACAACTTGCCTCCACCAGTTGTGAATGCTCCAACTCTGGAAATTTTTAAAAAGATGGTTGGATAACCATTTGACTGAAGTGGTGTAGGGTTTCCTGCCCCAAGCAGGGGCTGGACTAGAACAGTGGTCATCAACCAGAGGGCTGGGGACCACTGGTGGTCCACGAGAAAATTTTGGTGGTCCACAGAGAAATGTCACCCTCAAAACAATTAATCCAGGCTGCGCGGGAATACAAGGCTGTGCTGCCCACATGGCCCGCGGGAACACAAGGCTTCTGTCGCTTGCATTGCGAACAATATGAGGTAGTGAGGGGAGGCAGGAAAGGGGGGAAGGGGGGAACTTGCCCCACTCACCCCATGCGCCTCACCTGGCCACCGGGCTGCTTCTTTCCACTTCTTTCTTCTTCTGCTTTTGGCTGCATGCAAGGAAAGCAGCAAAAGTCTTTCTTTCTCTCCCCCAAACTCCACCAGAAATGGGTCTTTGGGACCCTGCAAGGCCTCCTGCTCCAAGAGGCTGCGCCGGCACAAAAGACTCATTTCTGGTGGCATTTGGGGGAGAGAAAGAAAGACTTCTGCTGCATCTGCTGCTTTCCTTGCATGAAGCCAAAAGTCTCTCTCTCTCTCTCCTCTGAGAACGGAGCTGGAGACAGTATCCTGCAATCCCAAATAAAGAACGATTGATCGGTAGGAAAACTGGGTGGGGAATTTTCCTGCAGACTTTTTGGGGGATTTTCCCAGGGTCTCCGGTCCACGGGATTTAAAATTATGAGCTTGGTGGTCCCTGAGGTCCAAAAGATTGGCGACCCCTGGACTAGAAGACCTCCATCCTCTAACAGGGTTGGGAAGGACCTTGGAGGTCTTCTAATCCAACCCCCTGCTAAGCAGGAAACTATACCAATCTAGACAAATGGCTGTCTAATCTCTTCTTAAAAGCTTCCAGCTCCATCACTGTGGCAAGCTGTTCCACTGGTTAATTGTTCTCCCTGCCAGGAAATGTCTCCTTAGTTCTAGGTTGGATCTCTCCTGTTATTTTTTTTTTTCCTGGGGCTTAGCTGTGGATCCGAAGCTTGGGTGGAGTCAGTTCTGGCCTTGAACGGTTGTCTCATTTCCAGATTTTGGGCTTGGGCTGAACTCTCTCTTCTCCCTCCAGATCTCAGTCAACATTTTCCGAATTCTTCCACCCAGTGAAAATCCTGAGTTTGATCCCGAAGAAGATGAACCAAATCTGGAACCGTCTTGGCCCCATCTCCAGGTAAGAGTCCTTCTGAAGGCCACGAGATTAATAGCTTACTATCTTTGAAAAACTATGTACGGAATGCACTTTCGATTTCCAAGCTGCTGCTTCCCCGCCCCCCGCCCTTTCTGTTTTGGCAACTCTAAAAAGACCATAGAAATATTTTGTGAGTTGACAACCTGTTTATCAGAGAGGCCAGAGTAGCAGCATCTTCACCAACAGCTTTTCTCTTCTTCATCCTCTCAGCTGATCGTGGGAGCCTTTTTGTTTTTAAGTACCACTTTGGATAAACCCATCCAAACCAGTAGCGTTTCACCACTGGCCTGGTGGAACTTCCATCTTTTCAAGGCTTTCAAGCTTTTGCCTCCTGGTGGATGAAGAAAGTTGAGTTGGGTTTGATGGCTTCTCCCTCTCTCTCTCTTTCCAGCTCGTATATGAATTTTTCCTCCGGTTCCTTGAAAGTCCAGACTTCCAGCCCTCGGTGGCCAAGCGATACATAGACCAGAAATTCGTGTTGATGGTAAGTGAGAGCAATAGGGAGGGTCTTATGGCTGGGAATCATGGTGGGGAGGCTTCCCGCCAGAGGTTGTGGGTGCTGCCATCACTGGAGGTGTTCAAGAAGAGAATTTGCCTGAAATGGCATAATGTCTCCTGCTTGAGCAGAGGATTAGACTAGAACCATTCTGAGGTCCCATCTGCACTATGATTCTATGAGATAAAGATAGATGGGTGGATGGATATAGGTGATAGATGATAGAGATAGAGATGACCCTTGTGGACGGTCCGGAGGCTTCAGCTGGTGCAGAATGCAGCCGCTGGGTTGTGATGGGGGTATCCCGATACTCCCATGTTACACCCCCTCCCGCGCTGCTTGCATTGGTTGTGTTGCCTCCGGTCGCCTTCAAGGTATTAGTTACAACTTATAAAGCCCTTAATGGCTTGGGTCCAGGGTACTTGCGGGAACGCCTCCTGCCAGCATCACTTTCCGATCGCCCTGTTCGCTCTCATAGGAGGGGCCTCCTTGGGTGCCGCCAGTCAGATATTGTAGGCTGGCAGTCCCCAGGGCTAGCCTCTGTGGAGCACCTGCCCTTTGGAATCAGCCTCCGTCGATCTCCGTTTGGCCCCTGACCTCCGCTCCTTCCGGCCGGGACCTGAAGACTTGGTTGTTCCAACGGGCGGCCTTGAATGACCGGGGGTTGGGTTTATTTTAATTTTATTTGGCTTGTTTACTGTTTAATTTTGTTTTATTGTAAATTTTTCTCTGTTTTACATGTTCTGAGTCCTTAGGATAAGCATACAAGTATCGAATAAATAATAATAATAATGATAGATAGAAATAGATAGATAGATGATAGATGATAGATAGAAATAGATAGATAGATAGATAGAGATTGATAGATGATAGATGATGATGATAAATAGATCAATGATAGATGATAGATAGATAAATGGATAGATAGATACATATAGAGATGATAGATAGATAGATGACAGAAATAGAGATAGATAGATAGATAGATAGATAGATAGATCAATAGATAGATAATAAATAGATATAAATAGATGATAGAGATAGAGATGATAGAAATAAATAGATTGATTAGAGATAGATATGGATGGATGGATGAATAGATAGATACAGAGGTGGATGGATGGATGGATGGGTGGATGGATGGAAGGAATTAGAGAGAGAGAGATCATGGGTGCTCCATCACTGGAGCTTTTCAAGAAGAGACTAGGCTACAATTCGTCTGAAACGGTATAGGATCTCCTGATTGGGCAGGGGTTTATTTATTTATTTATTTATTTATTCGACTTGTATGCCGCCCTATTCCCTAAGGACTCAGGGCGGCGAACATTAAAACAGAGAAAAATTTACAGTAAAACAGAATTAAGACCTCCGAGGTCCCTCCCAACAGTATAATTCTGCATTTTCTGTTCAGAATAGAACAGAGCAGAGCAGAAAAGAATAAAATAAACGACATGGAATGGAACGGAATAATGAAATACAACAATTCCAGACTGGCCCATTAGGGTGGCTTTAACAACTTACAATGCATTTGAGGTCATGAAGTGGGAAACGTTCTCCAAATCTTTTTCTTTCTCTCCCGCCTTCCTCCAGCTGCTAGAATTGTTCGACAGTGAAGACCCCAGGGAACGTGAATACCTCAAGACCATCCTTCACCGGGTTTACGGCAAATTCCTGGGCCTTCGGGCGTACATCCGCAAGCAATGCAATAACATTTTTTTGAGGTGAGGGGGCCTGTGTTTTTCATCCCCAGCCACCAAGGAGCGCCATGTTGTGCGCAAACCTTTTCTGATTTCTAACCTTGCCCAAAAATTTCTGACTTAATTCCTACCAGGGAGTGCCCCTGACTGTTTGAGAACACGTATTTTCTTAACAGGGGTGTTGTTATCCACTATTAATGTATTATAATGTCAGTATTTTTATGTATATGTAAATAGTGGTGTCTGTTGCTGGTCTAAGACCGTGATATTCACTCATTCTGACTAATTCCAAGGAGGAACCTTATCAGCTGAGCCTGTTAGACCTACCTGTTGTGTTTCAGGAAGGTGGGGAAAGGGGGCAAAGGGGAGAGGGAGGGAGGAGTTGCCCGCCAGCCTCAGTTTTTAGGGAAGACAATGACCAGAATAAAACCCTCCCTGCTTCATCCTTTCCTTCCCTCCCCGACAGGTTTATCTACGAGACCGAACATTTCAACGGAGTGGCTGAATTACTAGAAATCCTTGGGAGGTAAATCTTTCGGGGCTGGGGGGAAGCAAACGCTCCGTGAGGGCATAGCAAGGGTGGCCTTTCTTGGGAAGGGAGGGAAGGGAGCCCCGAGGTCATCTAGTCCAACCCGCTGCTTGAGGGCAGGATCCAGGAGAGCCATCTCTGAAAGGAGGGACCTCCAAGCCCTCCGGCCGAAGACCTTTAGCCAAGGAGAACTTGCCACTTCATGTGGCAGGTTGTCCCGCAGGCTGCCGGCAGAGCTGGGATTCAGACCGGTTTGGGCGAACCGGGTGTTAAATTTACATCTGGCTCACCGAACCGGTAGTTGAACCGAGCGCCTGGCCCTGCCTACTCCTAGAGGCCCATTTTGGATGGCGCGGAGGCTCTGGGAGAAGGAAAAACGGCTGAACCGGAAGCCTGGAAGCCTGGTGGAGACCATTTTCGCCCTCCCAGAGGCCTGAGGGAAGCCTCCGGACTCTGGGGAAGGCAAGAAACGGCCCTCACGGAAGTTCCGGTAGGCCACGCCCATCATGGCCACGCCCACCCAGCAACTGGGCAGCGAACCAGTTGCTGGGATTTTTGAACCCCACCCCATGGTTGCCGGTATATACAAGGTATTGGTAACAACATATAAAGTCCTACATGGCTTGGATCCGGGGGACTTGCGGGAGCCTCTCCTGCCGGCATCACGCTCCGATCGCCAGTACGCTCCCACAGACAGGGCCTCCTTGGGGTACCATCGGCCAGACATTGTCGGCTGGCGGTGCCCAGGGGTTGGGCCTTCTCTGTGGGAGCACCCACCCTGTGGAACCAGCTCCCCTTGGGCCTTCGTTTGGTCCCTGATCTCCACTCCTTCCGCCATGACCTTAAGACCTGGCTCTTTCAACAGGCCGGTCTGGACTGACCGGGGAGGGGGAGGGCTTGTTTTAGAGTTATTTTAATTAATTTTTATTTTATTATTTTATTATTATTAGGCTTGTAATTGTTTAATTGTTTTTTTAATGTAATTTTTGTACTGAGTTTTTTATTGTTAGCCACCCCGAGTCCTTAGGGAGAGAGGGCAGCATACAAGTCTAATAAATTATTATTATTATTATTATTATTATTATTATTATTATTATTATTATTAATTCCTCCTAATCTGGATTTCTTTGAACTGTGGTTTTTAATCCACTGGTGGTCCTTCTGCCCACAGGAGAACGGGGGGGTGGGGGGAGTTTCCTCTTCTTCCCTTTGAAAGTTTGCAGACTGTTTTCCTCTCTTCCCCTGGTCTGTCTCACCTGGAGACTGGACATACAGAGATCCTTTGACCTGGTGGGTTGAGAAGCCAAATGTCCGGTTTCCGCCTCTTTTTAAATGATTCTCAGCACCCGATTCTTAGCATTGAGACAAGCCCACCTTTCTGCGTTTGTTTTATTGCAAAAGTCACTTTTTGTTACAGGTAGCCCTTGACGTAATGACCAGAATTGGGACCAGAAGTCCCATCCCTAACCCATGCGGTCGTTAAATGAATCACGCCTGATTTTACGACCTTTTGTTGTTGTTGTTGTTGTTTTGCCAGAGGGGTTAAGCAAATCCAGCTTTCCCCTGTGCATCCTTTTGGGCACCTTCCCAAGCCGGGCTCCTTCCAAATTTGCTTTGGGGGTAAAGGATGAGGCTTTGGAAATGGAACCGCAGAGGGTTAGGGTTTATTGATCTTTATTTAATGAAAAAGAAATAAAGGTCAAACTGAGAAAGGTTCCAAAACTGTTAAAAGGAGGGATGGAGAAAAGGGGAGGGGAGGAGAGGAGAGGAGAGGAGAGGAAAGGAGAGGAAAGGAAAGGAAAGGAAAGGAAAGGAAAGGAAAGGAAAGGAAAGAAGAAGGAAAGAAAGAAAGAAGGAAGGAAGGAAAGGAAAGGAGAG
>CM019166.1:5294592-5310987 GCA_009733165.1 Naja naja
AAAGAAGGAAAGAAGGGGATAGGAAGAAAAGAAAGAAAGAAAAAAGAAAAAGAAGGAAGGAAGGATCAAAAGGAAAGGGGGATGGGGCGGGATGGAAAGAAAAAAGGGAAGGGAAGAAAGGAAAGAAAGAGGGAAAGAAAAGAAAGAAAAGAAAGAGAGAAAGAAAAGAAAATTGTAAAACTGCTGTTTCTCAACCTCTGGGAAAGTCTGGCCAGGGAATTCTGGGAGTTGAAGTCCACTCCTCAAGCCGCTTAGCTACAATGGCCCTGCAGGGGATGACCTTCCCTCCCTCCCCCATAATCCCCCTCGGCGTCTCTTTCAGCATCATCAACGGCTTTGCGCTGCCCCTGAAGGCGGAACATAAGCAGTTCCTCGTCCGGGTTCTCATCCCGCTTCACTCCGTCAAATCGCTCTCCATTTTCCATGCCCAGGTGAGCCTGGCAGCGCCCGGCCAGCCACCCCGGGGGTGGGAGCGGTGGCCGGAGACGAGCCTTCAGGGCACTCCGGGATTCAGAGAGGCTCCTGACCCGGGTCCCTCTCTTTGCAGCTGGCCTATTGCGTGGTCCAGTTCTTGGAGAAAGACGCCACGCTGACCGAGCACGTGAGTCTGGCCTTTGCAAAGGGGCGGGGGGGGCACGGCTGCAGCTGGGGGGGAGGGCCGTGTGCGGGCTGGGCGAGATTTGGCAGCGGGGCAAACCTGGTGGCGAGCTGTTCCACTGGTTAATTGTCCTCAATGTCAGGAAGGTTCTCCTTTAATTCCGGGTTGCTTCTCTCCTGGATTAGTTTCCATCCATTGTTTCTTGTCCTGCCTTCTGGTGCTTTGGAGAATAAATTGACCCCCTTCTCTTTGGGGCAGCCCCTCAAATACTGGAATGCTGCTCTCATGTCACCCCTAATTCTTCTTTTCTCTCGACTAGCCAGGCCCAGTTCCTGCAAACATAGGATAACAGAGTTATTCTAAACATAGAGTAACAGGGTTATTCTAAACATAGAGTAACAGGGTTATTCTAAACATAGAGTAACAGGGTTATTCTAAACATAGAGTAACAGGGTTATTCTAAACATAGAGTAACAGGGTTATTCTAAACATAGAGTAACAGGGTTATTCTAAACATAGAGTAACAGGGTTATTCTAAACATAGAGTAACAGGGTTATTCTAAACATAGAGTAACAGGGTTATTCTAAACATAGAGTAACAGGGTTATTCTAAACATAGAGTAACAGGGTTATTCTAAACATAGAGTAACAGGGTTATTCTAAACATAGAGTAACAGGGTTATTCTAAACATAGAGTAACAGGGTTATTCTAAACATAGAGTAACAGGGTTATTCTAAACATAGAGTAACAGGGTTATTCTAAACATAGAGTAACAGGGTTATTCTAAACATAGAGTAACAGGGTTATTCTAAACATAGAGTAACAGGGTTATTCTAAACATAGGTAACAGGGTTATTCTAAACATAGGGTAACAGGGTTATTCTAAACATAGGGTAACAGGCTTATTCTAAACATAGGGTAACAGGGTTATTCTAAACATAGAGTAACAGGGTTATTCTAAACATAGGGTAACAGGGTTATTCTAAACATAGAGTAACAGGGTTATTCTAAACATAGAGTAACAGGGTTGGAAGGTACCCCAGAGGTCTTCTAGTCCAACCCCTTGCTCAAGCAAAGGACCCTATACCATTTCAGACAGGTGGTGTCATGTCCCTGTTGGAATCTGATTCTGAGGGGGAGATGGAGCAGCTGACAGGGAGTGGGAGTGTGGCTCCAGTGGCTGTGGAGGAAACTGGGGAAGGGCAAAGTCCAGCTGGGCATTCAGGGGAAGACCCAGGCCCTCCCCTTCTGCATCCTAGGGCACACAGGGAAGAACTGATAAGGGAGCAACGTGGTTTACGGGGGAGGAAAGGGCCCTGATTCCCTTCATTAGCTGCAGCTGGGAAAACAGGATAAAGAGGCGGTTTGCGCACAGCACCTTGCTGGAAGCAAAGTGTGAATTATCTTTCTTTGTCACGTCTTATCTGGGTTCTGGCATCCTCCCAATTGTGTGTGTTTCGTTATCTTTTGAAGTCTGCAATTCCTTATCCTGCCCCGTCTCGTTAATTGCTGCAGTGTGGTTTGTGTTGGTTTTTATTTACAATTTAGATGTGCTTTGGGTTCGGACTGAATTTCTTCCCTTTAAAAACTGTTCTTGGGAGAGGGTTTTTTTTTTTTGATAACTGGTCATTGGGGGCCAAGTTGGAGGAATTAAAGGAACTTCACCTACTTTTGTGACTTGGTTGCTTTTGGGCCACACCCCTTTGGGTGATCACAAGTGGCTGTCCAGTCTCTTCTTAAAAGCCTCCAGTGATGGAGCACCCACTTCTGGAGGCAACTTCTGTTCCACTGGGTGATTGTCCTCACGGTTAGGAACTGTTTCTCCTCAATTCCAGTTTGCTTCTCTCCTTGGTCAGTTTCCATCCATTGTTTCTTCTCCTGCCTTCTGGTTTTTTTGGTTAAAAAGTTTTGATTTAAAAAAAAACTTTTTGGGTGTTCTTTAACATTAAACGGATGGTTATGAGGACTGTGTGTGTGTGTTTGTAGTCCTCAACTTACAACCATCCGTTTAGTGTTAAAAAAAAATCACACACAGGCACACAAAAATGTTTGCTGACACTTTTATTTAAACTAAATTTGTATATTGCATGACCTCTGCAGATGCCATACGCTAAATGCAAATAAGTTGATCAATGAATCTCTTTTCTTCGGCAGGTGATACGGGGCCTGTTGAAATACTGGCCGAAGACCTGCACCCAAAAAGAGGTATTGAAGGGCTCGGCCAAGGATGGTGGGTAGGAGGTGTCGCATGTATGTTTGGGGAGGGGGCTGCAAAGGCATCAGCTGGAGGGTCCCCCCCTCTCCTTTCATCCCCTCCCGCTCCCCTCCTCCTTCCTGATCAGGTGATGCTGTTGGGGGAAATCGAAGAGATCCTGGACGTAATTGAGCCCTCGCAGTTCGTGAAGATCCAGGAGCCGCTCTTCAAGCAAGTGGCGCGATGCATCGCCAGCCCCCACTTCCAGGTGCTTTGGGGAGGGGGCACCAAGCAAAGGGGGCAAGGGGGGAGCCATCGCAGAGGTCGTCCTCAACCTATGACCACCACTGGAGACGGAATTTCAGTTGCCAAGCAAGTCATCCAGTGACCGGACTGCACAATCATTTTTTACTGTGGTTATTAAGCAAATTGCATGGTGGTTAAGTGAATTGTGTGGTCGCTAAGTGACTCTGACCCCTTCCCCCATTGATTTTGCTTATTAGAAGCCAGGTGTCAGGAGTCCGGGCGTTACCCCAATTAAATCATGAGTCTCGAGCCAAACATCCAAAACTTACAAAGGATTTATTGTGTTCGGACCCAGGCTTCGTACACCATAATCACACACAAACTTCTTTTAAAAACAAGACTTATTTTATTGCAACGCTGAGAATTGTTTTCATTCCCAGCCGGAGTTAATCTCAAACAATTCCCCAAGATAAGCACCCACCTTTCAGTTCTGTGAAGTGCAGCCAAATACAGAAGCATCAAATGAACTACCGTGTTTCCCCAAAAATAAGACACTGTCTTATATTTTTTTTGGCTCCCAAAAACACACTAGGTCTTATTTTCGTAGGTCATATATATATATATATATATATATATATATATATATATATATATATATATATTTATTTCATGAAAAACACTTACCATATTCATGTAGAACAATGTACATTTATTCATGTAAAAACTACTTAACAAATCGATACCGTAGAAAATAAGACACTGTCTTATATTTTTTGGGCTCCCAAAAACACACTATGTCTTATTTTGGGGGTAGGTCTTATTTTCAGGGTAGGTCTTATTTTTGGGGTAGGTCTTATTTTCGGGGTAGGTCTTATTTTCGGGGAAACACGGTAGAAAAGAAACCAACCAAAGCACAAAAGAGCTTCAAGCAGGACTCAGAACCGATCGAACGACTTTGCTTCCTGCAAAGGTTTCATCATTTAGGCCTGACTTTTATCCCTTATGGGAGGGGCAATCACATCCCAGCCTTACTCCCGAGTTACCCCTTTTGTCTTAGCTGCTCTCGCCTTCTAGCAGCTCTGCGCACATGCGCACTGGGAACAGGCTCCCCTTGTTCCTCTGCCTCGCTGCTGCCAGACTCCGAAGGCAGCACCCCACTCTCAGGTGGTCCTGGCTCCATCCCTGCATCGGACACAGGACCCTTGTCCGATTCCTCCCCAAATTCCTGGACTGGTCCTCTTTCTTCCCCGTTGTCCGATTCTGCTGCTGTCTGCACTGGCTGCCAGCGAACCAGAACATATTGGGAGTTAACATGTCCGGCACTGCCTGGGTGTAGCTGACTCTGAGACACTTCATTCACTGTCACCCTTGACCCTGGTTTTCCCCCCACCCCCTGGGTGTATCGTAATTCATATTCTCCAATGGGACACCTCCATAGCCAAGAGTCATCAATCATGCTCTCCAGTTAGAATATTGCGGGGCAGAAACTTCGGTCACCTAGTTACTATCTCTGAAAAACTATGTATGGAATGCACTTTCAATTTCCAAGCTGCCACACTGCTCCCCCTCCCTTTCTGTTGGCAACTCTAAAAGACCATAGAAATATTTTACGAGTTGACACCAGGTAGGAAGGTCAAAACTGTAATACACACGATTGCCAGTCGTGACATTTTGTGATCCGATGTGCAACAGTTGTAACTTTGAGAATGGGTCATAAGTCACTTTTTCTGAGGCCGTCGTAACCTCACACCATCGTTAAGCCATTGGTCGCAATTCAAACACTACCTTACAGGTCATCCTCTACTTACAACCATTCATTTAGTGACCATTCAAAGTTACAACAGCACTGAAAGAAGTGACTTACGACTGTTTTTCACACACTTATGACCATCGCAGCCTCCCGGTGTCACATGATCAAAATTCAGACACTTGGGCCAGAAAAGTAGCTGTGAAACTTAATCTCCCTGGGCTATTGGGGAAAGTACATCCGGTGTTTCATAGTAGTTTATTAAAGCTGTTTGTTGATTCTTCATTGAGGCCAGCAGAACATGTAGCTCCGAAGCCTTTCATTGCGGGCCACGAACATTACGAAGTTAAGAAAATTTTGGATTCTAGGATTGTCAGGGGAAGTTCCAATATTTAATTTATTGGAAAGGTTATCCAATTTCACAAGCGACTTGGGTAAATAGCTGGAAAGTTAATGCTGGTAGATTGGTGGGAAAATTCCATGAAAAATATCCACACAAGCCTAAGACGAATTCTGTGGGTGGCAGAGGAGGACTGTCTTGCTTAGCAAGAGAAATGGGGGCCAAACTCAACTTAATAAATGTCTCACTTAACCACAGAAATGTTGGGTTCCCTCGTAGTCGTAAGTCAAGGATTACCTAGCTTGAAGGCAGCTGGGTCGGGGGCTTTTCAAATGGGCTTTTCCAATCCTCACAATCTTTCTTCTGTGACCCCCTCCCCGAAAACAGGTGGCCGAACGGGCACTCTATTTCTGGAACAACGAATATATCCTAAGCTTGGTGGAAGACAATTGTCACGGTGCTCCCTACCATCTTCGGCACGCTCTACCGCGTCTCCAAGGAGCATTGGAACCCGTGAGTCCAGCAGGCGCAGCACTGGGGAGAACTTGGTTAGAGAAGGAGGACTTCCTCACAACTCCCAAAAGTTAGAAAACCCACCTGGGGAAAAAAAAGCTCACTTCCCACTCCAGGAAATTACAACCTGGTGTAGGTTGTCCCCTTGGCCAATCGAAATGGAACAACTCGCCATGGACAACTCGCCATGGGACAATTCACTGCAGGACAATTCAATAATTCAATTATTTCAGATATTTTTTTAAAACAAATTATAAGGACCCACCTCAGCTATCCCCCTCAGGAAAGCATGACTCTTGAATCAAGGGGTTTGTCAGAATCACGTGTCTCAGAATCGGCTTGCTGTCAGGATTCCAGCAGTTGCCCTCATTAAACCATGATCCTCGAGCCAAGCTTCAAAAACTTCAAAGGATTTATTAGGAGCGAACATGTCAGCATGACCTGTATGAAGCTGATTCTGAGACATGTAATTCACTGTCACCCTTGACCCTGTTTTCTCCCCCACTCCTCTGGGGGTATCATAATTAATATTCTTCAACGAAACACATTTGTAGACGAGAGTCATCAATCACGTTCTCCAATTAGGGATTTGCACGGCAGAAATTCCGGTAGCTTAGTTATAATCTTTGCAAGATAAGAATGGAATGCACTTTTGGTTCCAAACTGCTGCATTGCTCTTTCAAATTTCTTCCCCCCTCCCCTTCTGTTCATGGCAACTCTAAAACAGGCATAGAAATGTTTTATGAGTTGACAGGGTTGTTTCAAAAGTAAACTTTTTTACTGATAGAAAGTGATTGCAGAGAAGACAAGGGAGAATCTGAAGTTCCCACGGAAAGCGTTCGGCTACTTTCCCCATTCAAACCCTACCCCAGTGCCCCTCGGACCACCAGTAGTCGATGGAATGCCAGAAAGGTATTTTGAGAACTCTGAGGCATTAGGTTGATAGCAGTTCATCCACAGGACGCTGGGACTTTGGTAACAGGCTAGAACTGGCTGGCAGGAAGTCCATCATTTTGACTTGGTCCCCCTCCCTAAATCCCACCTGGTTAGAACAAAAGTGAAAACATGCAAGGAATTCAGCTCCAAAAAACCGCCCCGTCCCTGCCAAAATGGCAGCATCCCTAAGGGGGCCTGACAAAAATATTACAATTATTGTCATTCACATTTTTTTTGTCCCTCCTTTGACATCCTTTCCTTAATGATTCTGTTCAGCTATTTCTTTGATATTAGTATGACTCACGTCACACAGTGAGTTGGCCATGACAAGTTGACCATGGCTACTTGGCCGTGGTGAGTTGGCCATGAAGAGTTGGCTGTGGTGAGTTGGCCATGGAGAGTTGGCAAATGAAGAGCTGACTGTGGCTACTTGGCCATGGAGAGTTGGCCATGAAGAGTTGACCATGGCTACTTGGCCATGGAGAGTTGACCATGGCTACTTAGCCGTGGTGAGTTGGCCATGGAGAGTTGGCCATGAAGAATTGACCATGGCTACTTGGCCATGGAGAGTTGACCGTGGCTACTTGGCTGTAGTGAGTTGGCCATGAAGAATTGACCATGGCTACTTGGCCATGGAGAGTTGACCATGGCTACTTGGCTGTGGGGAATTGTTGTAGTTGTGGGACTGTAGGGATGTCGGTCCTCCCGTGTGTCCCAGCTTTGTCTTTTCCTTATTCTCACCCCCTCGTCCCACCTCTCTTCCCAGGACCATTGTGTCCCTGGTCTACAATGTCCTCAAGACCTTCATGGAGATGAATGGCAAGCTCTTTGACGAACTCACTGCCTCCTACAAGGTGGAGAAGCAGCAGTAAGTGTGTTTGTGGGAGGGTGTGAACTGTTTGAGTGGGGGGTGGGGAGATGGTGGGTGGGCAACTCTTGGTGATGGAACCGAAGAACAGAGCTCTCTGGTCTTCCATGGTTTCAGAAGATGTGGTGGGAAAGCTGGACAAGCTAAACTAAAGATGTCCAACCTTGGCAACTTGAAGATCTGTGGACTTCAATTCCCAGAATTCCCCAGCCAGCATGAGTCTACAATACTTCCCTTTCTGCCTGAAACAATTTGACCAAATTCACATGACATGCTAAGCTTGGTTTGGTATTGTGTATGGAGGGTGGTGGACTTGGCATCTTGTACAAAGACCCCGTAAAGTTGTCAAGGTTAGAGTCCCCGTAAAGTTGCCAAGGTTAGAGTCTCTGTAAAGTTGCTAAGGTTGGAGTCCCCGTGAAGTTGCTGAGGTTAGAGTCCCTGTAAAGTTGCCAAGGTTAGAGACCCCGTAAAGTTGCCGAGGTTAGAGTCCCTGTAAAGTTGCCGAGGTTAGAGACCCTGTAAAGTTGCCAAGGTTGAAGTCCCCGTAAAGTTGCCAAGGTTGGAGATCCCATGAAGTTGCCAAGGTTGGAGTCCCCTGTTAGAGACCGTAAAGTTGCCAGTTAGAGTCCCTGTAAGTTGCCAGGTTGGAGTCCCTGTAAAGTTGCCAAGGTTGGAGATCCCATGAAGTTGCCAAGGTTGGAGTCCCCGTAAAGTTGCCGAGGTTAGAGACCGTGTAAAGTTGCCGAGGTTAGAGACCCTGTAAAGTTGCCAGGTTAGAGTTGTAATTGCCCAGGGTTAGAGACCCTGTAAAATTGCCAAGGTTAGAGTCCCTGTAAAGTTGCCAAGGTTGGAGTCCCCGTAAAGTTGCCAAGGTTAGAGTTCCCATAAAGTTGCCAAGGTTGGAGTCCCTGTAAAGTTGCCAAGGTTGGAGTCCCCTGCTTTAGAAGTCCTCCAAGATTCCTCCAAAATCCCGTTGTTCTATAATTCTGAATTTTGTCATTTTTCTGGGCACCTGCTTGGGTGGGTGGGTGGGTGGGGAGGGATGCGAAGCCTCTTTCTTTGCCCCTGATCCCCCACCCACCCACCCTCTCCTCTTGCCCCTCCCCGCAGGGAACTGAAGAAGGAGAAGGAACGCCAGGAGCTCTGGAGGCACCTGGATGAACTTCAGCTGCAGAAGCTCCAAGGCCTGGAAGAAGCCAAGATGAACCGCCTGAATTTGCAACGCACCCTGGCCAGCTAGGAGGCCCTCCGCCCCTGGAAGCAAGCCCCCCACCCCACCCCAATTCATGGGCGGTGGGAACACTCCAACCCTCCCAGGCCGAGACAGCGGGTTCTCCCACACCCACACCCCCACATCGTGTGCAGGGTCGGAATTCCCGTCCTCGGCTGCCCCCCCACCCCATCGCGAGGCCAGCCGGAAAGCAAAAGGACATGAGAGTTTTGGGGGCTGGGCTGGGGGGGCACTGGAGGGAGGGGGCAGAGGCCCCCCACTGGGCTGCGATCCCCCCCCCCGCCTAAAACTGATGGGCCTGTAAATAATAAGGGAGCTGCAATCTTGCAAAGACAATTGGGGGGGGGGAGACGGCTAGACAGACTTTGGAGGGGTGGGATGATGACCCCTTTCTAAGGCACTGTTGGGGAGGGAGGGGTCACACAGTGCTCCTCCCCCTCCCATGGTCCTCCAGGGCAGGGAAAATGCCCCAACACCCCCTCCCCCCCCCCTTAGTAGTGACCCTGACCCATAGCTGTAGAGCCTAACTCCCACGCTTCCTTTCCCAAAGGGCCACTCTCCTCTTTTGCTTGGAGGGGGGGGAGCAGAAGGCAGAAGGAGGGTTCTGAAAGGCGGGGGGGGCAGCATGCCCTGCCAAGGAAGAAGTGGGGGTGCCACCCCAGGAGAGGCCCTGCGCAAGGGGCGTACGTGGACTTGCGTGGGGGAGAAATTTGCCCCCTGCTCCCAGCAGTTGTTAGGGTGGGTTTGCCG
Organism: Naja naja; assembly: GCA_009733165.1. Lineage (NCBI taxonomy): Eukaryota > Metazoa > Chordata > Lepidosauria > Squamata > Elapidae > Naja > Naja naja. Next base: position 5,304,017 of record CM019166.1, read on the forward strand.
TTGTGTCTGGCTGTGTGAGAGAGAGAGAGAGAGAGAGAGAGGTTGTAGGTGGTCTTCACATCGTGAAGGGGGCACGTGGGGAGGGGTCTGTGTGTGCCCCCTTTCTTCTGTTCGTGTTACCCAGAAGGTATCGGGGAATACTGGGTCACAGCCGCTTTTGCCCATGGCCAGAGCAAGCGTATCTCTTCCTCTCCTTCCTTTTTCCTCTTCCTCCCTTCTCTTCCTCTTTTCCTGTCTGCCTTCCTTTACTCCTCCTCTTCCTCCTCTTCTCCCTCCTCCTTCCTCCTTTTCTCCTTCCTCTAGCTGCCTTCCTCCTCCTCCTCTTCTTCCACCTCCTTCCTTCCTTCTCTTCCCCTTCCCTATCTGCCTTCCTCCTGCTCCCTGGGTTCCTGACCTTGGGGAAGATATATTTGCTGAGTGACTTCCAAGGGGTTGCAGCAGGCTCTCTGCCTATCTCGCTCTGTGTGTGTGTGTGTGTGTTTGCGTGTGTGCCTGTTGTATGTGTTTAGTACATAAGAGACTCCTTCTCAGCCTCCAAAATCTCATCGAAGGATGGCAGTGCAGGAAACTCACTGCTGCAGCCTCTCTGACGGGCTTTGCTTGGGGGGAGCCTCTGGAAAGCAATCGGTGCCATGCTCTGCAGGCGTCAGCATCTGGCTGGGGCTGAGACTGAGGAAAGCATTTTTTTTAAAAAAACATAATTTTTATAGCTCCCAGTTGAACTGTGAGGTCCTTGGTGCCCTCTGAGCTTGGTCGATTTCTTGCAGATGTTTCATGCTCCAACTAGGTCACGTCAGTGCTAAGTCAATCAATCAAAATAGAGCTGGGAGGGACCTTAAAGGTCTTCTAGTCCAACCCCCTGCTCAAGCAGGAGAGCCTATACTATTTCAGACAGATGACCACCCTGTCTCTTCTTAAAAACCTCCAGTGATGGAGCAGCCACAACTTCTGAAGGCAAGTTGTTCCACTGGTTAATTGTTCTCACTATCAGAAAACTTTCTCCTTAATTCCAGGTTGTTTCTCTCCTTGATCAGTTTCCATCCTTATTGTTTCTTGTCCTGCCTTCTGGTGCTTTGGAGAATAAATGGACCCCCTTCTTCTTTGCAGCAGCCCCTCAAATCCTGGAACCCTGCTATCATATCCCCCTAATTCTTCTTGTCTTTAGACTAGCCAGACCCAAATCCTGCAGTAATTCTTCATATGTTTTAGCTTCCAGTCCTTTCATCGTCTTAGTTCTCTGCACTCTTTGCTTAGATAGTTGTCAGGGGGAGAGAGAGCTGCAAGTTGCAGAAGCATATGTTTATCTTCATACTGTCAGATGGTGCTCCATTCAAAATCCAAGAAAGACATTCTTAGACTCTGTTGTTATAGGGAAAAGAAACTTTTACTTATTTATTTTATTTATTTAATTAAACTTATATGCCACCCAACTCCCAAAGGACTCCGGGCGGCTCACAGCAAAAAACACAAAGAATTAACGTTATAAAGAATTTAAAAACAGTTTAAAAAACAACAGGGCCGGATCTCGCTAGATCTCAGTCGCGAGATCAACAGCCCCATGCCCGCCGGAAAAGCCAGGTTTTGACTGCTTTGCGGAAGGCCAGTAGGGTGGAGGCAATCTGGACCTTGGGAGGTAGCTGGTTCCAGAGAGCCGGAGCAGCCACAGAGAAGGCCCTCCCCCACGGGCCCGCCAGCCGGCATTGTTTAGCTGATGGAACCCGGAGGAGACCGACTCTGGGGGATCTTATCGATCGCAGGGAGACGCAGGATAGGAGACGATTCTGGAGATAACCTGGTCCTGAGCCATATAGGGCTTACTGCCAATCAAGTGGTAGCATCAAAAGGATTCTGGATCTGAGGATTTATGCACGAAAAACACATAGCCAGAGTGATGGCAACATTCCCACCCACCGTAGTTGAAACGGTCCATCTGATCGAAGATGTGCATAATGTCACGTGGGACATCTTCAGATGGTGATGCAGATACCTGGCCGTTGACCTTGGCCTAGTTTGATAAAGAGGTGCAGTTGCGCAGTAAGCAAGCGAATAAGCATAAACAATAAAGTTTCCCCCCCTCCCAAGTTACACAGTTCATTCTCTAAAGCCTCCAGCACACTTCCCACCTCCACAAAGCCCAATTAATTCACTTCTCCCCTGTTACTATGGCAGCCGAAAAGATAGCAAGAGACAGGAAAGGAGTCTTGAAGGCTGACACACACCTTTTAGTCTTTTGATCATCTTAACTTTCCCTTTGTACTTTTTCCAAAGTCTCAACATCCTTTTTGTAAGGTGGGGGACCAAAACTGGGTGCAGTCTTCCAGGTGTGGCCTTAACTAAGGCTTTACAAAGCGGTGCTAACATTTCACCTGCTTTTTTGATTCCATGCTTCTGTTTACACCCCCTCCCCAAGGATTGTATTAGCTTTATTTTTTTGGCTGCTGGTGGCCAGCCTTGATGTTAGATGCACTGATGAAGTTTCCTCATTGGGTCTGCAAGAAAAGCAGCCCAGAGGGCACCAAGGACCCGCAGCCCTCAACCCTAATTTTAAGTGCCAGGCTATGGCTGCAGCTGGCATGATAGCTTCTCTCCCACACCCCCAAATTTTTGGCTTGCTAACATCCTATTCTCCCTCCAGATTGACAATGTGTTTTTCTCTCCACCGAAGGTTGCGTGTGTGTGTGTGTGTGTGTGTGTGTAAGAGTCTACATGTGAGGGAGGTGAGGAATGCAAGATAAAACACCCCATCCCCTCCCTCTAGGCATGATCACCTCAACACAGTCTTGGTACCCAAAAACAGACCCTCGGTGGGGAGGGGGAGAGGGGGACAGTGGCTTTCATTGCTGTTTTATTTTTTAGCAAACACTCGGATCGGATTCTTCTCCTATATAATCGGACTTTAGTAATAATACCCCACCGCTGTAGTTTTCACAGGAGAAGACCCCCCCCCCGCAAGGCGCTGGAGGGGAGGGCCAGGGGAGGGTTGAAGTGGGGCTGGCGGGGAGCTGCAAGAGAGATATTTTGTGGGGGGGGGCAGGTGGGTGGGGAGGGTCGAGTCTATTTATGAACAGTTTCCTGATCACAAAACCTTCCCGCTTCCCCGTGTTCCTTTTGCTGGACGACTCTGTATTCAATAAAGAGAAAATTTCACGTCCCAAGCGCTGTGGGTCCAGGGTGGGTGGGGCAGGGGAATCACTCAAGGCTGTAGAGAAGGGTCTGTCAAACTTTCAAAGAAGTAGGGTGGTTTCAGAGCTGGAAGGGACCTTGGAGGTCTTCTAGTCCAGCCCCCTGCTCCAGAAGGAGACCCTATACCCGTGATGGTGAACCTATGGCACCTGTTCCACAGGTGGCCCGCAGAGCCATTTGTGCCGGCATGAGAGCTGCAGACAAACTTACCTCACTGCACATGCGCGTGCCTCACAGCTGATTTTCAGCTGGTTTGAGGCCTTTTTTCGGACTCCCAAAGGCTTGAGGAAGGCTTCTGCAGGTTTTAGGCGAATAGCCCGCTTCATCACTTCCGGTATTTTCAGAAAAACAGGAAGTGACAAAACGGGGCTAGTTTTTGGGGGGTTACGCGCGCATGCGTAGGGGATAACCTGCCTTGCCTTCTGGGTGCTGGCACGCAAGTGCAAGCATGCACAATTTTTGGCACAGGAGCCCAAAAAGGTTAGCCACCACTGCCTACTGACCAGTCTCCTCTTAATAAAAGCCTCCAGGGTTAGCACCCACAACTTCTGGTGGCAAGCAGTTCCACTGGTTAATTGTCCTCACTGTCAGGAAATTCCTCCTGAGTTCCAGGTTGCTTCCTCTCCTTGATTAATTTCCCTCCATTGCTTCTTGTCCTGCCTCTCAGGTGCTTTGGAGAATAATTTGACCCCCTTTTCTTTGTGGCAGCCCCTCAAATATTGGAAGACTGCTTTCATGTCACCCCTCATTCTTCTTCTATTTAGCCAGACTCAAATCCTGGAGCCATTCGTCCTGTATTTTAGTCTCCAGGCCTTAATTAATCTTAATTGTTCTGCACTTTTTCCGAAGTCTCAACATCTTTTTTTTTTTGTAGTGTGACCAAAACTGGATGCCATATTCCAAGTGTGGCCTTAACTAAGGCTTTATAAAGAGGTACTAAAGGTTCCCCATGATTTGGATTATGCCTCTGTTTATACAACCAGGGATTGTATTAAGTTTTTTGGCTGCCGCCCCACATGGCTAGCTGGTGTTTAAGGGATCGTCTACTAAGACTTGTTCCACTGGTTAATTGTCCTCCCTGTTAGGAAGTTTCTCCATCACTCCAGGTTGCTTCACTCTTGGTTTCCATCCGTTCTTTCTTGTCCTGCCTTCTGGTGCTTTGGAAAATAAGTTGACCCTCCCCTCTTCTTTGGGGCAGCCCCTCAAATACTGGAAGACTGCTATCATGTCCCCACTTGGTCCTTCTTTTCCCTAGACTGGATGGGTGGGCTTTGGTTCCCAGAATTGCCCAGCCAGCATCAATTGAGATGATGTGATTGCCAGCGAAAGAGTCCCACATGCCCAGCCCCTCTTTCCTGTTAAAGTGCTTGTAAAAAAGACTATTTAAATACTCACAACAGCTGGAAACGACACTGAATAGAAAACGGCACCTTGCCATATTGAAGCTTTTTGTGCAATTTGGAACAACTAGTAGTCCTTGGCTTACAGCTGTTTGTTTAGTGGCCGTTCAACGTTACCAGGGCACTGAAAAAAAGGACCCATTTTTCACAGTTACGACCCCATTGGTTATGTGATCAAAAGTCAAGTGCTTGGCCCCTGGTTCATACTTATGACCGTGGCTGTGTCCCAAGGTCACGTGATCAACTTTTGAGACCATCTCATCAGCAAAGTCATCAGGGGAGCCGGATTGACTTCCAACCAGGCTTACATGTAATCAACTGCGGTGATTCTCTTAACTGATGCAAGAAAGGGGGCAAAAGGGGGCAAAATTCACTTAGCAGAAATGTTGGGGATCCATTGTCATCGTCTGTTTGAGCCTCCAGTCCCCTCATCATCCTGGTTGCTCTTCTCTGCACTCTTTCCAGAGTCTCCACGTCTTTTTCACATCTCTTCTTTGTGGGAAGCCCTGAGATATTGGAAGACTGCTATCATGTCACCCCATCGTTCTTTTCCTTAAACTAGGCATGTCTTCTGACCCATGGTTTGCTCAGATTTCTTTCTTTCTTTCTTTCTTTCTTTCTTTCTTTCTTTCTTTCTTTCTTTCTTTCTTTCTCTCTCTCTCTCTCTCTTTCCTTTCTTCTTTTTTTCCTTTTTCTCTCTCTTCTTTCTTTCCCTCTTTCTTTCCCTCTTTCTTTCCCTCTTTCTTTCCTTCTTTCTTTTGCTTTGGAAAATAGCTTGACCCCCTCCTCTCTGGGGCAGTCCCTCAAATATTGGAAGGCTGCTCTCCTGTCTCCCCTGGTCCTTCTCTCCACTAGACCAGCCATGCCCGGTTCCTGCAACCGTTCATTGTATGTTTGAGCCTCCAGTCCCCTCATCCTCCTGGTTGCTCTTCTCTGCACTTTTTCTAAAGTCTCAACGTCTTTTTCACATCTCTTCTTTGTGGGAAGCCCTGAGATATTGGAAGACTGCTATCATGTCACCCCATCGTTCGTTTCCTTAAACTAGGCATGTCTTCTGTCCATCCATGGTTTGCTCAGATGTCTGTCTTTCTTTCTCTTTCTTTCTTTCTTTCTTTCTTTCTTTCTTTCTTTCTTTCTTTCTTCTCTCTCTCTCTCTCTTTCTTTCCTTCTTTCCTTTCTTTTGCTTCTCTTGACCCCCTCTCTTTCCCTCTTTCTGCTCTCCTGCTCCTCTGGTCCTTCTCTCCACTAGACTAGCCAGGCCCAGTTCCTGCAACTCTCTGGGGCAGCCCCTCAAACATTGGAAGACTGCTCTCCTGTCTCCTCTGGTCCTTCTCTCCACTAGACTAGCCAGGCCCAGTTCCTGCAACCGCTTATTGTGTTTGAGCCTCCAGTCCCCTAATCATCCTGGTTGCTCTTCTCTGCACTCCTTCCAGAGTCTCAACATCTTTTTTATAGTGTGGTGACCAAAACTGGATGCAGTACTCTAGGTGTGGCCTTACTAAGGCTTTATGGAGTGGTATTAGTACCTCCCTTGATCTCGATTGTATCCCTCTGTTAATGCAGCTTAGCATTGCATTGGCTTTTTTGGCTGCCGCTGCACACGGCTGTCTCACATTTAGCTGGTTGTCCACTAAGACTCCCAAGATCCCAGTTACTGCTATGAATCCTGGTTTCACTAAAATCACTTTTCGAGAACCGCATAGCAAAAGTTTGTGTCTTTTGTGCTTCTGAATGTCCAAAGCCTTGTCTGAGAACCATGTTCCTGCTCCCACTTGGGAACACAGCCTGGAAGGGCCGACCGACGAAAGATGCTTCAGCAATAATTTACCTTTTAGCAAAAGAGGTTAAATCAGATTCCTTTTAAAAGCCTCTTTGCCATTTCTGAATCGATTCAGACATTTTTGCTTTTTATCGGGCAAAGCTAAAATTAATCCCTGGTGTTTTGGGGTTGTTTTTTTTTTTTTCCTTAATGGAGGCTGCTGGTCTGACTGAAGATCTCAAGATCCCTCTGGATAGATGTAGGGTGGATTTGGGAAGATGACCTGAAACGTGAGCAGGATTCTGCCTCGGTTGTCTTAACGTTAAGATTCTAGGAGAAAGAAGAATTCCAAGATTTCAGCATCAGTGGGGAAATCCCCTTCTTTGTGTGACTGGCTCCTGCGTGAAGGATCCCAGCAAAAACGCCCTTTAAAAGGCACGGCTGGTAAATATTTTGTGCTACTCCAACTCACCTCCCTAATGTGACATGGAGTGTATTGGCTGTGTCTCTGGGGAGTGACATGGGTGGATGTTCACACAGTCCCTTCGGAAGGACTCTCCCATAAATGGTGCATTTAATTTGGGGTTTTTTTTTAGGGTCAGAAATTACCTTCATTCCTCCCTCCTTCC